>CM067318.1:21266939-21832647 GCA_034231615.1 Meghimatium bilineatum
GACAATTACCCATTGCAATAACGACAACCCATCCAGCAATCCCGTTGTCTTCCTGTCTCTTCTTCCCTTGATCTGTCTGATGATTATTAAATGTTCAAGGTTTGCCATTCTCTTCACATGCACTGAAAATCTTGGCTGTTTGCCAATTGGGTTTGCTATAATTTACATATTTACTTCAACGTCTTTATATCTATCTTTCGTTACTGTATGTTTTCCTGTGAAGGAGTGCAGGGAGGCTTTCGTTACTGTATGTTTTCCTGTGAAGGAGTGCAGGGAGGCTTTCGTTATTGTATGTTTTCCTGTGAAGGAGTGCAGGGAGGCTTTCGTTACTGTATGTTTTCATGTGAAGGAGTACAGGGAGGCTTTCGTTACTGTATGTTTTCCTGTGAAGGAGTGCAGGGAGGCTTTTAATGCTGTTTTTATATCTATCAAGGAACCAAAATAGTAACAATATAAATGTTTATGCTATTTGTCGGAGTCAACAAAGTTCATTTCAGCTTAAATATAACAGAGGTAACGATGTCAATGAATGGCGATAAGAGAGCATGTAAATTAGTTTACTAGCTGCCCATGATATTGTCATAATTCATTCCACAATCATATTTCAGTAGCCTCCAGTTCACTTTAGCTTTTTTTCACAGTCCATTCTATGTCTGTGCTTCAAATTCGTTGAGAAGTATTATTACGTCGATATAGCACACTATCACTGGAATTCGTATATGTATTGCACATTATACCATTGGTAGTGCTCCATTGATAGTACTCCATTGATAGTGCTCCATTGATAGTACTACATTGATAGTGCTCCATTGATAGTGCTCCATTGATAGTGCTCCATTGATAGTGCTCCATTGATAGTGCTCCATTGATAGCGCTCCATAGATAGTACTCCATTGATAGTGCTCCATTGATAGTGCTTTATTGATAGTGCTCTATTGATAGTACTCCATTGATAGTACTCCATTGATAGTGCTCCATTGATAGTGCTCTATTGATAGTGCTCTATTGATAGTACTCAATTGATAGTGCTCTATTGATAGTACTCCATTGATAGTGCTCCATTGATAGTACTTCATTGATAGTGCTCCATTGATAGTGCTCTATTGATAGTACTCAATTGATAGTGCTCTATTAATAGTACTCCACTGATAGTAATCCACTGGTAGTACTTCATTGGTAGTACTCCATTGATAGTACTCCGCTGATAGTAAGTACTCCATTTCATAGAACGATTCTCATTTCGAAATGTCGATGTGGCTTGTGCTATGCTACTCTTTATTGTAATGAAGCTCCCACAATAATGTTACAATTGTGCCAATGTTATTGATTTTATTCACTTGATTTAATGATGTATCTGTAATATTTATACTTTTTACCTTGTGTTACCTAATTCTTAGAGAGAGCCATTTCTTATGTTGTCTACTTGATCAGAAAGAGGGCATTGTTTTCACAAAGAGGTATTCATCCAAAACTACACATAACAATACCGACATAACAAAGAGATTACCCGGAATATGAAAAGAAGGTATGGGATAATAACACCGAAGAACGACTAATAATGGAAATCAATAAATCTTCAAGTAGAAAAAGCAATAAAATTGAAGAGACAAGAAACGCTTGTCAGCTATGAGAAAATTAAAATATAAATGATGAATTCAGAAAGAGTGTGATAATATACAAATACAAGTTTGTACTTACATACATACATATATATATATATATATATATATATATATATATATATATATATATATATATATATATATATATATATATATATATGTATGTGTGTGCGTGTTCGCGCGTATGTGTGTGTATGTGTGTTTATGTATACGTATGTATGTACGAGGGATGGTCAAAAAGTAATGACTCCTAATTAAGATATAATTTAATTAAATAGACACGAAAATACATACAAGTCACATGACAATGTAGTCTGTACTTCAAACATTTCTTTCTCAATGTATTTGTTATTAGTCTCCGTTATTTGTTACAGTTTCTGTCCATCTTAGAATAAGGATATGTATACTCCCCCTCCCCCCACGGTAATAATTTGTATCGTTTTTTTCCTAAACCAATTGCGTACGGTGCGTTTAAGGTTTGTTGGTGTCCTTAAAGTGGTGTCTGCGTACATTTTCTTTAAGTGGTTCAAAAGATGGTAGTATGAATGTTCATGGTCGGGACTGTAAGGGGGGAGGTATGGTAATACTATCCAGCCAAATTCGTCAATCGCAAATGGTGCAGTGTGTGTCGTGGCATTATCGCGCAACAGTAGTTATCTTCTCTGATATTTTAATGGGTAAAGTCGTTGAAGGCTACCTCTAAGCTTCTTCAAAATTTTAATATTGCGGTCTGCATTCACTTTATTCCATTTGTTCAAAGAAAACACCGAGACCATAACTTTCCTTACAGATGATGAATTTTTGAACTTCTTTCTTGTCGGCGATGCTATGTGAGGACATTTCATTAACTGCCTCTTGGATTTTAGTTTACAAACTGAACCCAAGTCTCATGGCCTGTCACAATATTCGATAAGAACGCATTCCTTCAGTTTTGTAACGGTGCAGAAGGTTAATGTCTATGGTTTTCCTTGTTTCTTTATGTCTGTCAACATTCTTGCCATCCGACGTACACACATCTTTGAATAATCCAGATCTTAAATGAAGTTTACTAATGGACAACATGGCATGCAGTTCATCCAGTGTTACCCGATGATCGCCACGAATGATGTCATCAACTCTATGAATGTTGTGTGGTTTCACGGACAACTAGTCCGTTTCGCGTCATCCACTGAGGATTGGCTTACTTCAGCTTCGTCATAACGATGCACCCAACGTCGGACAGTGCAAACATCCACTTTTTACTCTGCATAAATATTCTTCAAAAGTTCGTGGATGCAAGTTGGGTTCTCGCCTTCAGCATTGAGAAATTCTATGACATATCCCTGTTTTAACCGCACTTCTTTAGCAGTCATTCTTAAACGATTACAGTGTTGTAATCTGTTAATTAAACATTTTGGTTATGCTATACAGTGCAGAAGAGTGTTTGGGAATTCTTGCAAAACTAATAAATTGCACACTTATATAGTAATTACCTAGATACAAATTAGGAGGCAATTCTTTTGGACAATCTTTCGTATGTCACAACACAATATGCATGAATATCAATGTACGATTGCCTGACGATATATATTCAGGAAAAAGTGCATATGAATTAAGAAAATGAATTGTATATAGTCTATTCATAGGGTCAAATAACACGAAGTATTAAGTTTCACACGCTTACAAAACATACTAAATAACATGATAATTATAACAAACAGTGTAAGAAACAAGACGAGCTACGTTTCGACCAAAATACATTTATCATTTTAAAAAACTCGCAAAACGGAGGAAAACACGAAAACTAATCATTAAAATAATAATATTGCACGTGGGCTAAATGATAGCCATTTTTTATCAGAAATACACGAACAACGAAAACATTATGCTACAAATTTATATTGAAAGTTGGAGGAATGAGAACAAAACACACAAAAATATGACTGAAAACAAATATGCTGAATGACATAACAGCATATATAAATACAGGAATGAAATGTATTAAAAGCATAATGGTTAAAGTTAGAATTGTGCATTATTAAACGATTCTCAAAAATATATCTTCAGAACGGTCAGAATAAACATGGATGGATGGCAAATATAGCCATTTCCTGCCTCCTGGGTATAACATGGATGTACAGCACATCGCATGCTGATGTCTACTGTAATGAGTGAATTGAAGATAGATAAGAATAAATAAAAGGACGTGTTGAGTTTTCTTCCTGAATGCCTGATGGATATGAACAGTGATATAGCTTATGAATCTAGATATGAAGAATTTGATAATAAAGTCATTACTAGACTGTGTGAGAGCCATATACAAATATAGTAAAAGTGCATTTATAACAAGTACATGACCTATAAAGCTGTTTTCAGTAACATAAATAGTTAAAAAGGGATGTGTCATCGTCATTGTTGTTCATTATTTACATGGATAATATTATCAAAACAATCCAAACACCACGAGACGATGACCATCCAAACGATTTAACCGTACTTCTCTTTTCTGACGATCAGTGACTAACTTACCCATAGTTCAAGTGTAGAGCTGCAAAATCACAAAAACCTACTTAATGAAAGCTGCCCCAATCAAAAAATTAAGATGAATTGAAGATATCAATTAAAAAATAACTACTGTCTATAGGCCAATACAACCCGATACAAGTAATATAAAGATAAAGGATCAACTACTACAATAGGTGTATGAATTGAAATATTTTAGGTATTTTATGAGGATGAACGATCAACTTCACATACGAGTTTATAACAAGATGGAATCAGGATACAGAGCCCAGGGAAGACCTAGGAAAAAGTTGCTAGACAACGTAAAGACCATCTTCAATAAACATGACTACACCTCAACCAGAGCAACACACCTTGCTCTGGAACACAGAATACGTCTTCCTCACAAACTCCTACGTAAAACGGCAAGTGTGGAAGCTACTACAATACCACCTGGGAATAGACAATAGACTGAAGAATGGACATAGAGATCGAGACAATTAAAATACGTAAATTATGAACTTATACCAATCTTGCAGCACACATATATCTCAATGGAAACCACACAAAAAATGTGTGCATACGGTTGCGTCTGTGGGTCTCACCAATGGTTAGTAGACAAACCACCCATGCAACAGAAACCTTAGTAGATGACATGCCTTTATATTTAGGTTATCTTCTTATAGAAGCTTCATGGCACGTCATCTATAAAATCCCGTAATCGTAACCTTCGATAACAGTTACCATGTTGTTCTGACAGGCCGACGTTGTGCTTGAACTAGTTGCGGGCACTGCATGGGTGGATGGAACAACAAAGAAACCAATTGCAGGGGCCAGAGTTGTGCCCTAATGTCGACATCAGTTTCGGCGGCATTAGACTCGAAACACAACGAGTCGGACGGCTGCTGGAACAGAGGGCGGAATACTTATGGGAATGCCCCACATGCTGTGAGGCCAGTATCAAGAATAAAGAGAGAAAGCTTACTACATATGAAATGAGATGTTTAAGAAAAGCAGCAATCAGAACAAGAAGAGACGATGTGAGTAATGAAGAGATTACAAGAACTGTTGGAACCATATATATATATATTGACCTTCATCTGTTCTGCTGGCATGTTCCAGTGTTGCTGATGCATCCCACACCCCTCACACAAATGGGCAGAGTATTTTTTTTCACAATTTCCCATACATTTTCTATCATTCCCCCCCCACTTGACCGTGGGTGTTCCGTTGACCTCTCCCAACGAAACAACGGAACCACACATCATAACCAGCGTATACTTCTACTATCAGTGTACTCAGGGCAGACCCATACGTGTTCAGTCTCCCTGAGCAAATGTCGAAGAGCATGATCATTTTTATTGTGGCTTACTGGTTCAGAACGTTCCTCATTTTACGGAGTATTACTATGAGTTCATCTGTACTATTTCTACGATTAATATCAAATTCTCCTGGGTGAAAAGGGTCTCGCAGATAGCAGATAGCCAAGATCATAAAAGTACTTCGTCATGGTGCACCTTGGAAACATAAATACAGTTGCTCTTGCTGTATTCCTGGTTTAACACTTTTAGGCTCGTGTCCGTGGATGCTGTGGATGGAATGAGAATTGCCTGCAGAAAGACAGGAAATATCTCAGAAACCCCTACACCATTACATCCAACATATGTAAGGCATTTGTGCTTTGTGCTTTTCGAATTGTTCAGTCAGTTCCTCTTTTGCCAAGTTTATAGTTCAATGGCAAATGTTATAGTTCTCCGTGCCTGTCGCTCAGTTGCTAAGGATGGCAGGTCTTGTGCATTTATGCCTGTTGATTTTAATTCCTTCATAAATATTCCTCTGATCGTTGTTTTTGGTCTTCCCTGTTTTCTTTTTCCGTCTAGTGTCCATATGAAGACTTGTGGAATTCTGTCTTCCTTCATTATACGTATATGGCCGATGTATATCCAGTGTAAACATTGAAAGTGCGACCAATGTCAATGTCCCTAAACAGACGGTGATTTTACGAGTACACACCATCTGGATAAGGTAGCACACGCTAGAGGACAGCGTAGTTTACGTGAGTCCATTCAGTGGCAACAGAGCTACAATGGTCCAGCACGAGAACGTCTGGCGTAAGTGCTGTTCACGCTGCGAGATAATTGACCCCATTCACAATTGACCCCATTCAAAGTAGCAGTCATGAATCAGGTATTAGACACGCGAACTTCAACATGTGCCCCCTGGGTATGAAAGAAAGCTTTAAAAAACAGCTCCCTATTGTACACAGGACAAATAATGAACAAATGTCGGGGAGCTCATTGTTCAAATGTCTGACCGAAGATTGGCAACACGGCCATGTGTACATGTTGACAGGCAGCACAGAGTGCCAAACATATACTTCAAGAGTGTTCTGAGTATGAAACACTGAGGTAGACATAATGGCCAGAGGAAACAACACCGGAATCAAAGATCTATGGCCCAAAACTTTATGAACAACAAAAGACAGTGAGTTTTATTTAGGAGACATAATTACAGATACAGACATGTTTCAAGTGAACGAAAGAAGAAGAAGGAGATGAAGAAAATCGCCCATGTAACAGAACACCATAGTAGTTGACATCCCTTATATTGAGAATCTCTTATGGAAGCTTTGTAGCATGTCATTTATACAATTATAGAACCTCTCTGAGTAGAAGGCTGCTTCAATATGAATTTCACTAAGCCGAAAGTTGTCTCCTAGGTATGAAAGCTCAGAAAACATCCCCCTTCACATAGGAAGTAAGAGCTAATCGCTCGCAATTCCTGGGGTTCTCAAACAAACAAAAAAAAACAACTATTAGCTGGTCCACATTCATTAAAACAATATGATACCCTTCTTCTCCCGATACAAGGAATGATACTTTCATTTCTCTCTACGTCAGACTTAACCCTCACAAGCTGCCATCAGGCATATATATATATCTACATATAAATAAAATACTGACTACAGAATATGATATGTCGCAGAAGCGGGCGGTTTTAAGCAATCGTCGCTGCGATTTCTTACAGTATATACGACGTAAGTCATACTTCAGTATTGTCCTACGTGCTGAGTTATTCATCTGGGCTGACTCGACTGTTCATTTATCACTTTTTGTGTACGTTATGTCAATAGCCAATGAAAATCATTGTAAAAGTCGAATTGCGTCAATTGTATAAGATAATCTGAAATCTACGCACATGATAATCCTTGAGAGGGGCTTGATACGATTGCTGGTACGCTTTCTAGTGTTACCATCGTCAAATATAAGGCCTGCTGATTCATTGTGAATCATGCTTCTGAAGTGAAGCATTGACTTTCATCGTGATTTTTATTGGTCACTTATGTATACTTTGTGCCGACAGCCAATGAAAATATCTGAAAAAAGCAAATGCGTCGCTTTAGAAAGATGTTTTACATTGAGCCAGCAGGTCTTATAAATGTCGATGATCATATTTCTAACAATACTGCTAAAATTGATTAAAAATGTTATATCCAGTACAACAAAAAAATGCACCAGTAGCACTCAAAACGCATACAATGAAAATACGAGTAAATAAAAAGACAAACAAAATCCTAAAGACAACTAACGGAAATCCTGACAATGTTTGTTTACAACTTCCTGCTACCGTGACGTAATAAATTCCGTAGCTAGTCCTATCTTGTATCTAAATGTTCGTGCATCATACTGCTATGGGTTTGTTGCCCCATATAAAAGTGATCTTCGTGAACATTAACGTAACACTAACGATGCTAAACTGTTCAACAAAACTGATCTTTATGAACATTAACGTAACACTAACGATGCTAAACTGTTCAACAAAACTGATCTTTATGAACATTAACGTAACACTAACGATGCTAAACTGTTCAACAAAACTGACCTTCATGAACATTAACGTAACACTAACGATGCTAAACTGTTCAACAAAACTGACCTTCATGAACATTAACGTAACACTAACGATGCTAAACTATTCAACAAAACTGATCTTTATGAACATTAACGTAACACTAACGATGCTAAACTGTTCAACAAAACTGACCTTCATGAACATTACATTAACACTAACGATACTAAACTGTTAAACATAACTGATCGTCGTGAATATTAACTTAACACTAACGATGCTAAACTGTACATGATTGTCGGACTTTGTTTACTGTATTAACAAATCCTCTGTAAACGTTTGATTTTGAAGACGTTGAAACGTTTAAATTTGGTTTCTCAGATCTGCTGCTTTTATGCTACCAAAAACATAGTAATTACAGAATAATTAACGATAAGATATCGTCTCAATTATATAATGGTAACTACATCTTAAATAAGAACAACAATCTATGTTTATTATTGTAAATTGACGTGAATCTAAAATATAGAATACAAAAATACGAGAAAAACATAAAGATTACCGTGACACAGTTAATGCTTTTTCAATTTATATATGTCACTTTTTAAAAGATTGTTCCCAGAAGACCAAAACAGTGACGTTTACTGGCAAGATTACTCCCAGAATGAGAATAGGAGCGCACGTAAACATGAAGATGGGAGTATCATATAAGTCGGATCATTGATAGAATATGTAATCTACGCAGATGTCTTATTGTTTTATTTCGTTCTTATTTTCTACATTTTTGGAATGTTCATCTTTACGACAATGCTTGGGTATACGAACGTCATTGTTACCTTGGATGTTTCTACTGTTAAATGTCTGCCGTCTAATGAATTTGTGGTGATGCCTTTATTTTTACTGTTTTTACTGATTGTCTTGCATTTTATTTAAAAAGACCTTATGGTTGAAACGTTAAAACTGTATTGTATACTGTTATCTGTATGTTTTTTCATACCCATACCCTATAGCATGTGCGTTCAATTTAAAGTTGATCGACCCTGCGTTTTAAGTATTAGAGAAATCAAAAGGAGAATTGCAATATTGACTTCATGGTTAGCGCAAGTGAAAAATATTTGGTTTGACACCAGTTGTAAAGTTAAACTACACTTGATTAGATCAAGTATATTTGGTTTGACACCAGTTGTAAAGTTAAACTACACTTGATTAGATCAAGTATATTTGGTTTGACACCAGTTGTAAAGTTAAACTACACTTGATTAGATCAAGTATATTTGGTTTGACACCAGTTGTAAAGTTAAACTACTTGATTAGATCAAGTATATTTGGTTTGACACCAGTTGTAAAGTTAAACTACTTGATTAGATCAAGTATATTTGGTTTGACACCAGTTGTAAAGTTAAACTACTTGATTACATCAAGTATATTTGGTTTGACGCTAGTTGTAAAGTTAAACTACTTGATTAGATCAATTATATTTGGTTTGACACCAGTTGTAAAGTTAAAGTACTCTTGATTAGATCAATTATATTTGGTTTGACACCAGTTGTAAAGTTAAAGTACTCTTGATTAGATCAATTATATTTGGTTTGACACCAGTTGTAAAGTTAAACTACTTGATTACATCAAGTATATTTGGTTTGACACTAGTTGTAAAGTTAAACTACTTGATTAGATCAATTATATTTGGTTTGACACCAGTTGTAAAGTTAAAGTACTCTTGATTAGATCAATTATATTTGGTTTGACACCAGTTGTAAAGTTAAAGTACTCTTGATTAGATCAATTATATTTGGTTTGACACCAGTTGTAAAGTTAAACTACTTGATTAGATCAATTATATTTGGTTTGACACCAGTTGTAAAGTTAAAGTACTCTTGATTAGATCAATTATATTTGGTTTGACACCAGTTGTAAAGTTAAAGTACACTTGATTAGATCAAGTATATTTGGTTTGACACTAGTTGTAAAGTTAAACTATTTGATTAGATCAATTATATTTGGTTTGACACCAGTTGTAAAGTTAAAGTACTCATGATTAGATCAAGTATATTTCCAGCAAGAAATTTACGGTGGTGAAACATGGAACTTAATAAATCAGTAAAAAAGAAAATTGCTGCTTCAGAAATGAAATGTTACAGAAGTTTGAAAATACCATTGACAGCGTAAAAGACAAATCAAGAAGTGATAAGAATAAAAGTTGAAGAGGGTTGGCTCGTAAATATAACATGGAAGCTTTGATTTTGTGGCCACACAAAGACATAACAATATGGATAAATTAATAATGAAAGGTATGGTTGCTGGTAGCAGGTGCAAGGACAGCTCAGAATTTTAAATTTGGTTTTAGCTGTGGCAGGTCAACTCGCCCAGAAAGGCGAGGAGTTCAGAACATCCTCCTGGAAAGAATGTGTCACCTGAAGAGTACGGTATTACGAATACATTAGAAAGTGAAAAGTTCATAGGAAAGGGGAACTACAAGCTCCTTCAGCTCGAGTCGAGCTTCTAGTTACCTGTGCTCCTTACATGCAGAGACCCAGACCCATTCACTGGCGTTCTGAAAAGCAAGAAGACCTAACCCAACTCTAATGTCGAGCCTTCCTAAACCGGAAATATGCTCGCGAAGAGAAAGGGTTCTGTACCCGATGGGCTCAGGCACAAAGGAGGCAACGATTTAGCCCTGGCCCAACTCTACTTTTGAGTTGTAGAGTTGTAGAGACAATCAAAAGATTGTCGTCAGCGAGGAACTGAATGGCGAGTTGTGCCACATGAGGTCGAAAATGATCCTGCTGAAAAGTCCACCCTCTGCAGCCAAAATTGGAAAGACGCGAGGACGAACAATTTCAGAGATGTATCTTTCGGCATTCAAACGTCCTTTAGTTTGCAATAGGTCACTTTTTCCCATGAAGTTGATCGCCCCCCCTCCCACATCAATACACCTCCACCACCACGTGGAGGATCCTCATTAACGCTGTTTTGGGTGTAGCTATCACGGAATCTGCGGTATGAAACGGTCTTTGGCAGGAAGTGCAACTCTAGGTCTTTCACTGCGTGGCCGGTCTGCCACGAGCCAGTTTGTTGAAATCGCCCCCAAAGGCGACTAATGGTGCTTTTAACCACATTAAGCCGTCAGGTCATTACACTTTTTGATTGTCCAGTCTGTAAGCGTCAAGTGATGATGTATCGTTGTTCTGTAGTGAGATGAATGATACATGTACATCGAATTTTCAACTGAATTTATTCGAGGACCGTCATTCCTTTCAATGCATTCAATAAGATCGTCAGAGAGTTTTGTGTTCATTAAGTTTTACGGGATTCTCAAGAACATGTCACGCGTTAATGCCAAAATGTTGTTTTGACCATGACCTCTTTCATGACCTCACGAATCATGAGATGAGTACAATTCCGGTAACCACGAGAGTTTATGACCATGTGGACACAGTCGATAGGTTGAATGATGTCCAATCAGTGAATATCTTTTATAAAAATAACTCCAAAAATATTTTGTTTCCTTGTTTATAACAGTCTATTGCACAGTATCTGAAAATTGCAGATTTCCCTCAGTGCAGTAACCAAGACAACGCGAGCTAACTTGTGCTACAGTTGTGTCACATCGAGTTCGCGGGAAACAAGAAGACCTCTGTCCAGAATTAATTATGACTTCATTCTTTACATTTTTAATAATTGTCGTGATTTTTTTGGTCACTATTTATATACTTGGAGCCGCATGCCAAATATAGCCAAGGCCGACTAACGACATGCACGGAATTAATCAAAATTGACCTTTCAGGTCATGCTTACATTTTCTGTACACAGGTTTTTATACAGGAGGATGTCATGATATAGTCTTTCTGACGATGGTAGAGGGTCCCACTCAGTGTATTATCCGAGGTAACACGATGTGAACTTACGATAGAGTTGTATCACAGTGAACTTACGATAGAGTTGTATCACAGTGAACTTATGTTACAGTTATATCACAGTGAACTTACGTTAGATTTGTATCACAGTGAACTTACGATAGACTTGTATCACAGTGAACTTACGATAGACTTGTATCACAGTGAACTTACGATAGACTTGTATCACAGTGAACTTACGATAGACTTGTATCACAGTGAACTTATGTTACAGTTGTATCACAGTGAACTTACGATAGACTTGTATCACAGTGAACTTATGTTACAGTTGTATCACAGTGAACTTATGTTACAGTTGTATTACATGCATGGCTGTGTGTGTGTGGGGGGGGGGGGGGGTAGGTTAGTGATGCCTTTAAGAGTCCAAGTACCTAGCAAGTATCTTCATAGATGATGGACAACTCGATAGAGAGATAGAAACAAGATGCCAAAGGCAAATGATATGACATACCAGCTGTTACCATTGCTATTGCACCCAAAGATCAAACATGGAAGCAAAGAAAAATATTTAAGAGCATCTTTATACCAACACTATGCTACCAATGCCAAACCTGACATCTACACATAAGAGAACGATCGAAACTTGCGAAATTAAATATCTAAGGAAAGCTATTGGAATCACCAGACTGGACAAAATGCCCAGTGAAAACATCAAAAATATAATAGGTATAACATCATGCATCGCATTTATAAAGAACAGATAAAATGGTTTGGACATCTTATGAAGATGAAAGATCAACTTCCCATAAGAGCTTATAACAAGATGGAATCAGAATACAGAATCAAGGGAAACCTAGGAAAAGATGGATAGATAGCATCAAGATCATACTAAATAAACATGACTACACCTCAACCATAGCAACACTACGCTCAACGTGAAATGTGGAAGCTTCGACAATACCACCTGAGGATAGACAATAGACAACATTGATGCGTGTTTAGCCACAGAAGAGGGGCTAACAATTTTGCATAAAAGATGCGCAACGCTGGGTTCTCTGAATGTTGCATCACAAAGGGAAACTTATAGTACAAGGCCAGTGTATATAATACTTGTGAAACATCCCGTGGTCCAGTGTATATAATACTTGTGAAACATCCCGTAGTCCAGTGTATATAATACTTGTGAAACATCCCGTGGTCCAGTGTATATAATACTTGTGAAACATCCTGTGGTCCAGTGTATATAATACTTGTGAAACATCCCACGGTCCAGTGTATATAATACTTGTAAAACATCCCATGGTCCAGTTCATATATTACTTGTAAAGCATCCTATGGTCCAGTTCGTATAATACGTCTAAAACATCATGTGGTCCAGTGCATAGGCCTATACAACTTTTAAACATTCCGTTGGCTAGTCAGTTAAAACAGAAATAGACGACAAGAGAACACAAATTAAATAAAAGTAAAATTATTATATAATGCGACACCCAGACGCATCTGTAATAGAATAAAGCAATTTGTTGTTAAAATCCAGCTTAAGAACACAGAACAATGCTTAATCCAGACCAGAATTAAGTGCGACAGAATTACATTCAAGAGCTTATGTCGTCAGACTGGAATCTAGAAGCACTAAAACAACAATAGCAGGAAATTTTCTGACACGGAGGTAAAATTGACAGGAAACAAGATTAAAATCCACAGGAAATGACAATCTTAAAAGTAGCTAGCACACTTAAAAACGTGGGAACAGCATCGGGTACAAGTTGACAAATAGGAATTAAAGAAGGAAATACATTTGAACAAGTCACATAAAAAATGTGGAATATGTCTTCTTTTTCTTCCACTTACAAAGGTCAGCTTCAATTTGATCAAAGAAAGATGTGGTCAGCTTAAAGCTACCAATCGTTTTATGAAATAAGTTTCAAATCTATCAGAGTTTAGATACAACAGTAGAACACGTTAATATTAGTTTCATTGATTAAGTACATTTTATCTGCACTTTCATGTGACTTATAACTGTCGAATGTTGCGGGTCGTTCAAACGCAGACCAGGGAACTAAACAATTATCAATATATATTAATAGCTCTTCTGTTACACAACATATATTGATAGCTCTCCTGGTACACAAGTAAATGAATAATATAAAATAGAAACATCGAGGATGTATTAATAAAGAAAACTTATTCAGTGAATGGGATTAGAATTTTGGCTGTTAAACAATACTGCATAATCATGTGTGCAGTCAGAACAGGTACCCACATGTCCAGACAAACATAAAGAATTGATAAAATAAGTGAACGTAAACACACACGCACGCACTCACTCTCTCACTCACACACACACACACAGAAAACTAAAACAATAATATTGACACTATCCGTGGAAGTGTGTACCTATCCACAGGAACTATGACAGTATTGACACTAGCAGTGGAAGTAATCCAAAAGTGATCCACAGATAGAATATCTATCGATCTACATGAACTACAAACGGTGGTGCTCTTGTTTCGATCGAAGTTATATGAAATTAGAGTATATTAATAAACTTGAAAAGCAACACAATTATGTTAAACAGCAAATCATTTACAATTATTCGGAAGTTTGATTTTTTTCATGACCTTTTACCAATAAAGACCTTCCAACAGAATTAATTAGAACCCCATTAGTTACGCTTTTGACTATTGTTGTGTTTTCGGTTGATCACTATTTAAATACTTGGAATCCATGTCAAAAAATAGCCAAGTCGACTCCAAGTATATAAATAGTGACCAACGAAAATCAAAACAATAATGATTAACGTAACAAATAGCGTCCTAATTAAGTTGTGTTGAAGGGACTTCTATACCGCTAACGGACTCGGTTTTTTTTCCCCCATACCACGAAGATCAGCGAAAAAGTGCATGTTATCCATTGAGAAGAAACGTTTCATTATGTGTGTATCATGACCTTCATTATATATGCTGGCCACACATTTCCCACACAATTTACGTCACTGTGTATTACGTCACTCTTACTATTGCGGTTTGGTTTTAATTGGCTGGCGAAATTATAAATAATAAAGTAAAAACAATTGACAACTTAATAGCATTGAAATACTCGGAGTGGCCTTATGTAGTGACGCTCACACATGCCTGTCTAACGGAAGTCACGCTGTTCGTGTAGAAATAAGGGCATATAGATATACACAATGACAAAGCATGAGACCTAAAAATAGACTCGGTTGTTTTCAAAGACAGCCGGGAGTTCTACAAAATTTACCACGTCTTCTTCAGGATAGTCCTGCGTGAAGATCCCACACGTAACTCGTCTGATGTGAAATAACATTTGTTGTTCTGTTTATGCTTTATTTCGCTTATACGTTAAACACACGGAAGAAGTCAGATGTACGAAAATAAGCTGCACTACGTGAGAACAGTGTACAATACTATTATGGCAAGTACTTGTAATCTAGTTATACAGTGAGAATTGATTAGAAACGAAAAATCACGAAAATACACCCTAAGTATGACGAGTGTTTGGTCCCTGCAATATATCTAGATGTCTATTCTGTTGTCCATTGTATTTCCAAAGGTGGTTTGTTGTTGTTGTCTCTTGCCGTTAAGCGTAGGGGTGATTGGAGCTCGAACTTGCGTTCGAAAGCCAGATGTGTGGCCTCGTTTGTGCTTTGACCGTGTTTGTTCAGGATGTCTCTGCGGTTTTCTATCCATCTTTTTCCGTGGTCTTCCTCTGGCTTTGTACCCTGATCTCATTTACTTATATGTCTGTATAGGCAACTTGCCGTGATGCATTCTCATAATGTGGGATGTCCGTAGTAGAAATTACATTTTATGGTTTCGTATTCAGGCATCCATTCATGTCAAATTTCGCGCTGTAGATGTTGAAGTTAAGAAAAGGATAATGCTGTTTTGCTATGATAATCACTACAGACACGCAAAATAACACACAAAAATCGACGTTTAGAACAAAAAGTCTTTATCAAGAATACATTAACAACAGTTCTTACTCCTCATCTTTTTTGTGAATGCATTCTTGCTTAATAAAGGACTTTCAGTCGAAACGCCAATTTGTGTGTGTTATTATGCGTGTTTCTAATGATTAACGAAACTTGGTTACCTTATTCCAAATTTCACCTGTAAGATATTCGGTTTACTGCAGTACATATCATCTATAAGTGTTGGCCACGTGTAAGCACACAACTCATATCACTGCATTGCTTGAATACAACCACACATTTCCAAAATTAATGTACAAACACACTATTATACTGGTTCAGTACAGTCGCAATATGAAACACTTAGATATAATTGTGAAAGAACTATACGGAGTTGTTGAGTAAAAAAAAGGAGAAAGTCCAATTAAATAACTAAATCATAGATTCGTGCAGGAAAATCAGGGACCGGACTTATGCTAAGCTGAGTAGAGCCGCTGAAAGCAGGGTCAATTTCAAGACGATTTGCCTGTCCGACTAACTTGATGGAGACGCTGGACAAATAATAAATGAGATGCCCAATATGAGGCGCAGCGATGTTGCTCAATCTCAGAACTATTGAGAGAATCTGTGAGAATACGGACACAGTTTTGTTAGATTCAGTAGATTTCAAACAAACTGGAGACAATATATATAGACATTAATCAAACAACATCATACATTTACCATTCTGCAAACAACGGATCTGGAGAAATAAAATCATACATTCTCCATTCTTCAAACAACGGATCTAGAGAAATAAAATCATTTTCTAATATTCAAACAACGGATCTAGAGAAATAAAATCATGCATTCTCCCTCTTTCAAGCAACGGATCTGGAGAAATAAAATCATACATGCTCCATTCCTCAAACAACGGATCTAGAGAAATAAAATCATACATTCTCCCTCCTTCAAGCAACGGATCTGGAGAAATAAAATGATACATTCTCTATTCTTCAAACAACGGATCTAGAGAAATAAAATCATACATTCTCCCTCCTTCAAGCAACGGATCTGGAGAAATAAAATCATACATTCTCCATTCCTCAAGCAACGGATCTGGAGAAGAAATTGTCAATCATGATATTTCAATACATTCTGTGCTTTTACAAACATATTTAATGAGATTAGTGTTTCCCACGATCTTAATTGTTGTTCATACTTTTGTTCGCTGCCCATGCTTTTGTTTGTTGTCATACTTTTGTATGTTGTCATATTTTTGTTTGTTGAACATACTCTTTTTTATTGATCATATTTTTCTTTGTTGCCCATATTTTTGTTTACTGATCATGATTTTTTTCATATTTATTATCCATGTTCTTAATTGTTATCTATGATCATGTTTGTTGTCCATGACAATAATTGTTGCCATTTATATGTTTGTATCCATGCTCATGAATTTTGTTAGCCATGTTATAGCGTGTAAAAATTCCACATATAAAACTGTTCAAATGTTTTCCTTTTCTTCTATTGACTTGCATTTTCACAAAACATTTCTTCTGTCACGACGGTATATATACGTCGTCAGTGATAGAGAGAGGTGGGGGGGGGTGGAAGTTACCTAAAAACAAATAATTTACCAATTACCGTGTGTAAATTCTTCATTTATGTGATATTTTTAGAGAAATTTTGAAAATCATTAAGAAGAGGGGATGTGACGTACTCATTTTTTGACTGGCTAAATTTCTAGTACTAAAAGTCAAGTTAGTATTTATTAAAGGGGGGGGGGGTGTAAGGGGGTTGAACACACTAACCCCAACCCTTTCCCAGATATATCTATGAGCTTAACATTTACAGAATGTATAAGTATTACAGAGATCTGAATGCGTTTCAGAGTTTGCGTCTTTACTGTTATATATTTACTGTGATATCTTTACTGTATTATCTGTACTGTAATATCTTTACTGTATTATATGTACTGTAATATCTTTACTGTATTATCTGTACTATGATATCTTTACTGTATTATATGTACTGTGATATCTTTACTGTATTATATGTACTGTAATATCTTTATTATCTGTACTATGATATCTTTACTGTATTATATGTACTGTGATATCTTTACTGTATTATCTGTACTGTAATATCTTTACTGTATTATCTGTACTGTGATATCTTTACTGTATTATCTGTACTGTAATATCTTTACTGTATTATCTGTACTGTGATATCTTTACTGTATTATATGTACTGTAATATCTTTACTGTATTATCTGTACTATGATATCTTTACTGTATTATATGTACTGTAATATCTGTACTGTATTATCTGTACTATGATATCTTTACTGTATTATATGTAATGTGATATCTTAACTGTATTATATGTACTATGATATCTTTACTGTATTATATGTACTGTGATATCTTTACTGTATTATATGTACTGTAATATCTTTATTATCTGTACTATGATATCTTTACTGTATTATATGTACTGTGATATCTTTACTGTATTATATGTACTGTAATATCTTTATTATCTGTACTATGATATCTTTACTGTATTATATGTACTGTGATATCTTTACAGTGATATCTACGGCTTTAAAATCCATGCATTTAACTTAACTATTGCTTCATGGGACTTAATCATTCTATGGGTAGCCACAACCACCACCACCCCCCCTTTTTGTCCTCTCCTATGACACGTATAACGTGTTGCAGTGCTCCGATTCTCAGCTCCCCTTCTGACTCCAACTCACAATCGAATAAATGACTATTTCTTGCACTCTCAATCCTCTGTTAATATCCCAGGACTTCCAGTTCACTTTTCATAATGGACTCTGCACAACGATTTATCAGTACCTCCAGCTTGAAATACCTCGACGTTTGTTTTCTTCATTTATTCCATTCTGAAATTCTACAGAAACCACATTTCACGAACATGTCGTTTTTTTCTCTCTCCACAATTTGATTATTCACTCACTGCCCAAAATTCGCAACCATTACAAAAACTCACACGTTCAACAAGCTAGTTTTTGTGCCAATAATGACACTATCTTTTTCTTATCATCCGCGCCGCATAGCGCTTGTTATCGTGTCTTTCCACGTACTTTCTTGTGCTGTTAATCATTTCTTCTTATAGTTCACGCCGTACAGCGTTTGTTATCGTGTCTTTCCACGTACTTGTTTCGTGTGCTGTCAACCATTTTCGGTACCAATGTTCTCTCACATGCTACAATGCCAGTTTGTTTAGCATCTTCTCTCTTGGTCTACCCCTTGCTCTTCAAATTGTCTCTTGTCACGATGTGTTTCATCTTTCTCTTCTCATGATGCATCCAAAAATATGAGCTGTCTTTTATGCTGAAATTGAGAATTTCTCTTCTTGAATTAATTTCTTTCAGGATATCTACATTACAATTGTCATCTGTCCATATTTCAAGATATCTACATTACAATTGTCATCTGTCCATATTTCAAGATATCTACATTACAATTGTCATCTGTCCATGATGATATTAATATTCTTCTATAAAACGACATCTCTCCTGCCTCTATATAATTGTTCACTATTCTGCTGATTGTTCAAGGTTCACTTCCAAACATCAGAACTGATTCTGTATCGTTTTCTTCTTCTTCAGCGTTCATTCTCACACTCCCACTGGATCTCTCTTGTGACAGGACCATGGTCCTACTAGATGTCCAGCAGGATGTAGTCCAGAGAATGGACATGCGTTCTGCCGCCGTTTTATTTGTACCAATTGGTCTCTCACTTCAATTACAAAATAAAAGTTTTTTTATGACAAACTAGATTTTGTAATATTATGGCAATACAAACATAAACATGTCAAGCTGCAAGTCAGCTCTGCTGTTACCGACATAGTCCCGAAAAATGTAACAAAGAGTAGCTACAATACCACCGGACATGAATGTGGTAGAAAAGCAATGAAGAAAGAAGTTGTTCTCGTGGTTTGCTATTATCTTCGATCTGATGGATTTTTAAAGAGGACTCGTGCCTGGAATCAGCCCTTTCATCTGCAACATGGCTGTATATTGCAAGAAAGTCATGGCAAGATCTCTTTCAGTCAGACTGACAAACTCATGGCATTAGAACCTCAACATTATCGTCTCAGTCATCTGGGGCTTGCAAAAGCTCTGGAAAACTTCCCCGTAAACATGAGCGCAAAAAAAACACCAATGTAAAATTAAAAGCAAACTTGACTGTCTGGCACAAGCAGCAAGAGGGACAAACTATAACTCTCTTGAGACCATATGATCGTCGTTGCTTCGGTCAACTGTTCTAATCATAGTATGGTCTCGGTAACAAAAACAGAATAACAAAGATTTGGAACACTATAGATTATAGTTTATGTCGTAAGAGGCGATTAAGTGGGAATTGGCGTGAAGTTGATATTTCATCGTCTGAAAGATACAATTTTTACACACATTTCAGGCTGAAGTTGTATATTTCTAGTTGGAAGGTGTAGATATTGCAATCGTTATTACAAAAAAATGGCACGAAATATTCTTACCTTCAGACCAAATCCTGTAAATGGACAAAATTTTTGGAACAAAAGCTGAGAGAGAATAATAATAATACAAAAATACTACACCACGCAAAAACTTATGAAGAGTTCACACCATCTAGTATATGGTTTTAACCACTTAGTTTTCATATATATATATGAATAATTATAATCAATCATCTTTGTATGGGCCTAATGCAGTGTTTCCCAACGTGGGGCCTACGCCCCACAGGGGGGCAATTCGAACAAGTTTCAATTACGCTTCATTTAATTTAATTTTTTTATATACACAAATTTGTATATGTTACATAAGGGGGAGGGGCATCAGAATATTAGAAATACTTAGGCGGAGCATGGTAAAAAAAAGTTGAGAAACACTGACCTAATGCTTGATGATTGACTGATTGGATCACTACATAGGCTTATCGCTCCAAACATCATCTGTTTGTTGATGTAATATATTATATGGTTTATATTTGCTATTCTACGAACACAATTGAATGATTAAGACGTTTGCCGCATCGATGAATAATGATGCAAATCAAAAGGTTGAACCCGATACACACATTTTGTAGGAACCGTCAACAATGTAAAACCGTGACAATCAGAAGTGCTATAAGTCCTAACTGCAAAAAGTAAACATCCCTTCATTTGGTATCAAGATAAACAAAAATAGGTAGAAGTGTTACCAAAAAAAGAAGACATAAAACAACCTAACGACGAGATACAGAGACAAACGACGTTTCGACTGAAAAGCCTTCATCAGGACAGACAAAAGATAACAGTACAATGAATCTTACATGGAGACAATCATTTTGAGGTAAGTATCCTTACTTATCTCTATTTATCTTACCTGCTATCACATCTTATCTATATTCACTCCTACCTTCTTCTGTGAACTTTCCCCTCCTCACCACTATCTTCTCCCTATACCATCTTCTTCCCTGCTATATTGCTCCATCTTTGCTTCCTCCGTTATCTATTCGCTATCTCTCCATTTTTTCCCTCCATGACAAACATATTTGTCTCCATGTAAGATACGTTGTACTGTTGTCTTTTGTCTGCCCTGATGAAGGCTTTTCAGTTGAAACGTCGTTTCTCTCTGTATCTCCCTCTGTCTTTAGGTTGTTTTATGTCTTATTTTGGTAACACTTCTACCTATATTTGTTTATCTTGATATTTGCCCTGTGTTACTTCAGCCACTTACTTCCTGTTTAGGGTTGTTACCATACACTGGAACATTTATCCGTTCATTCGGTACGTTTTTTATTATTGTAACGCTTTCCATTGCATACTGTTTATATACTTGGAGTATCCTTGGCTATTTTTGGCATGCCATTCCAAGTATATGAATATTGACTAAAGGAAATCACGGAAATAAGAAAAGGAACGAATGAAGGATATTTAATTAAGACATGTCTTGTACAGTTGATCGGTCGCGGTAAAACAAACGTTTTTAATTAACTTAATCAGGTCATATCCCAAAGGCCCACTGTGATCGAGACCGTCGGCTGTTATAGAAGACATGTTCGCTAAATTAAGTTGGACCCCATTGGTTACGTGTTTTGATTATTGTTTGTATTTTTGGTTGGTTACTATTTATATACTTGGAATGGCTTTGGCTATTTTTGCCATGGGGTTTCATGTATATAAATATTAAAAAAGCTAAACGACAAACAATAATCAAAACACGTAACGAATGGGATCCAACTTAATTTAGCGAACAGGTCTTCTATACTATTTCTCGGTCACGCTGTGATGCCCATTGTGTCAAATCTTGTAAACGAATCTGCTTACAATCTCTGTACATTGTCTACTATATTTTTTATATAAATGTTTTGTAGTCGATTTATATTTAATCATATCGCTGGCATATTGTCGAATCAGGTTGGAATCGTGTGAAACCTACATTGTTACTAGAATGTTAAATATATTCTTGAACATGATTTACTTAACACCGGGAGTTCCTTGTTGCTGTCTTCAATTGAGAACGTGAGGAATTTGAAGATCGATTTTTAGAACACTAGTAATTTCAGATGTACATATTTATTCACTGGTCGTGTGTCTCCGAATAACATGCTAGGTCGCTAAATTAAATGACAGACTTCTGTCTCGCTGATATCAGGTTAGTCGATCTCATTTAACATTCTAGTTGAATTTAATCAAGGAGTCAGTAATTCTGAGAATGATAAAACACTATTAGAAAAAACACTGATTGTGAGAGATAGCGAAATGAAATAGAAAGTGAAGTAAACGACGTATACATTCAGAAGCTATACTGTAAAATGAATGTATTAGTATTACCTTTCCATTATATTCAACACTTTTACAAGTGGGTCTCGTTTGCGAATAGTGGATTGAGGGCTTGAGAAAGGCGAGCTTGAAAGTAGTTACATTTATTTTCGTGCCGGGACATGTGCGCGTTGAGGCAATGAAAGAGCGGATCAACTGGCATCATGCGCGATTGTGGCACAGGGCAATGGGGCAATTGATCGCGCTGACGTTTTGAATTCCTTAAGAGATATAACACGCGAGAATGAGACTAATGTGGATGATGATTCCTTTTCAATGGCTAGGATTAAAGATCAGGGATTAAAATGCGGTGTTGCTAGAAGTGAACATTTTGGAGGGCGCAGAAGAATGATCAACCAGCATAGGACCGGTACTGTCAGCAGAAGTGTAAATGCGGATACACTCAAGGAGAGATCGGAGCAACTATGGACGTGTCCAGTTTGCAGTGATGATGATCTGACGACTGACTGACTGACTGACTGACTGACTAACTAACTAACTAACTAACTAACTAACTAGATTCAACAAGGTAAGCAGACAGAGTGATCAGGCTGAACGGACAACACAGGGTCTCTATATTACAGCCTGGAAATTGTGCTGTGAAGAAATATACTCCGCCTCTGACCTTAATTGGTCTCGGAATCAAACAGAAAAACAGCAGTTACGAACTATCCGACTAAACAGCTTTCTATCACAAGCAGTACTTATGTAGAATACATGGAATTATTTGGCAGAACGTTCACTAACAATGATGCATTATAAAGAGCAGCTAGTGCAACTATATTTTATGTGCTCATTATGCGCAAGCTCAGATGGTTGGGACACACCAGGAGGATGGAAGAAAGCATAGAACCAAAGGATCTACTTTATAGAAATTTACAGCTGGGAAACATTATCAGGGTCAGGGTCAACCTCTACTTCGGTACAAAGACGTATTCAAGCAAGATATACATGATACATGCATTGATATGGAATAACCAGGATGCCGCGGATAGTGTTGCATGGAGGAAAAAGATCAGGACTGGTATCAAGATAAAGGAGAAAATGGTAGCAGATAGTTCAAGGACTGAACGTCTAAGAAAACAAACAACATCACGCGATGGTATAACTTTGATTCCTTGTAATACTGTGAAAGACTAATTGTAGCTCAGATTGGTCTTGCGAGTCACATTCATCATTAGCTATGAATCGTACATTATATTTCTCATAGCACAGCAGTAATACTATCGTCTGGACAGAAGGAAAATTAAGACAATAAGCAGAATGTACTAACAATACACACTTAATAAAGAAGTGACACATCGTATTATTTCCTTTGAAATGAGATGCAATAGAACAATTTTGAGAATACCATATATATATCAAGTGACATATACTTTCCATAACGTTGTCTTCGTCGTGGATACTCTGAACGTCGTGGATACTCTGAACGTCGTGGATACTCTGAACGTCGTGGATACTCTGAATGTCGTGGATACTCTAAACGTAGCGAATACGTCGTTGCCTCTCTGTTCTTGGCAATCAAGCCATACCATGGAGAACAAAAATAAGCAAGAAGTAGTAATTAAGAATATTAACAGTTGAAGAGAATTGGATCTTAAAGAAAAATATAAGAACTCTTGACATATTTTGACATACAAAGATATAACAGCATGGAAAAGCTGGCAATTGAAGGTACTTTGCTTGTAAAATGGACCCCTAAGACGACGATGGCATGCGAGAGTGTAAAAACATGTCTTCGGATACAACAGATCAGTTCAGCTATAACTGTGAGGAAATCAGAACATCCTTGTGCGTTATCTATGTCTATAATGAGAATGTTGCGTACGGTATAAATAAAACGTTATACATCTCATAGGAGAAATAAATTGATGCATTATTTCAAATGTAGTGCTTCATAGGCATACTTAGAATAATCTGGAGCGTTGTGGTAACTAAAATGAGGCATACTTGGAATAATCTGGAGCGTTGTGGTAACTAAAATGAGGCATACTTGGAATAATCTGGAGCGTTGTGGTAACTAAAATGAGGCATACTTGGAATAATCTGGAGCGTTGTGGTAACTAAAATGAGGCATACTTGGAATAATCTGGAGCGTTGTGGTAACTAAAATGAGGCATACTTGGAATAATCTGGAGCGTTGTGGTAACTAAAATGAGGCATACTTGGAATAATCTGGAGCGTTGCGGTAACTAAAATGAGGCATACTTGGAATAATCTGGAGCGTTGTGGTAACTAAAATGAGGCATACTTGGAATAATCAGGAGCGTTGTGGGAACTAAAATGAGGCATGCTTGGAATAATGTGGAGCGTTGTGGTAACTAAAATGAGGCATACTTGGAATAATCTGGAGCGTTAATCTGGTAACTAAAATGAGGTACTGGGTCGCGCAGGAATTTTGAACATGATCACTTTCTTCTGATCACGTAGCATGTGATGGCTAGACCGTGGCTATAGACAGTATTAAAGAATATCCAACTAAAACGTAAACATGACCTAGGGGGCCAATTTCCGTGCGATCTATTGGTTGACTTTGGATATTTTTGGCATGCAACTTAAAATTTATAAATAACGACCAATCAAAATCCAAACAATAATCAAAAACGTAAAGAACAGGATCCTAATTAATTCTGCTGGAAGAACTACTGTCGATAGCCACGGCTAGAATATGTATGTTGAATGGAGACTGAGAGGTTGTCAAAAGATATTATGTATGGAGAATTGGGTACCATTAAACTAAATATATTAAAAAGTGCAGAAGTGTTTTCAATGCGATACTTGTACAAAATAATGGTGATGCTGTCACACACATTGTAACATATGTCGGTGTAAACCACAGGATCAGTAGTTTATGCAAAGAACGCCTACATCTTTCAATAGAGCTCAAATTCACAGAAAAGTACACTTTTCAATCTCTTTATCACCAGTATGTCAAATACAATCATGTCTTTAAATGATTTCTTGCTGAGGGCAGCTTGTCGTATTTATCTGTAATATTTTAGTTGCATCAAGTGATAATTTAAACATCATTTTATATAAATCAAATATTTGTATACCGACAAAGAGAGTGTACGATTTCCTGAAGACATTTTATACTTGAAGACTTAATAATGTATTAAAATATTCATTTTTGCAAATTTAGATCTAGAAATTGTTAAAGACATCGACTCGTGTACCGAGCGTGAGCGAAAGCAGTATATGATACATACGATGAATTTATATACGTACGGAAAACCGCGTGGACCATTTGTTCAGTTTATTACGATCATGAACATTCAATTTCAATCAAGTTCCATGTCGAGTGGCGTAGACGATCATGCTTCTCTTCAACTCTCTGTCTCTTGTGTTCTTAATAAATTCAGTTGGTGACTTGTTTGTGTGCCACAGTGACAACCCATCCAGACGTTTCTCTCTTTGTTTTTTTTTCCTGCTGTCCTTCTCTCCTTGATCTTTCCGGTGGTTAGTAAATGTTCAAGGTTTACTTTCCTCATCAAATGCCCCTAAAAACATTGATTGTCTGCTTCTAAATATCTGTATAATTTTGCCGTTTTACTCCGACATCTCTGAGAACGTCTACATTAGTTTTCTTGGCTGTCAATGGAATATTTATCATTCTTCTTACGGACGTTCTGTGACGGTCAAGGTACCGAATTCGATCCCCGCCACATGCATTTGAGCATCCATAACGTTCAGAAAGTAATGACAAACTACTGAACGTATTTATATTGCTCAGATAATCTCTACATCCAAAAATGCTGGGAAGATGACTACGACCTGAATAGGATATGCTACCAATTTTTATATGGTCAATTTTGTCATTCACTTTTATTTTTAATTTTCCTGTTTTTTTGTGTGTGTGTTTAATTCATAATTAAATCGTTGGGGATTTCCCTAGCGTAGTGGTTAAACAGTGGATTTACAAATTTGATTTTTTTCGGAGATCCCTGTGGAATATCGCTTGAAGCTACGGAGTTGCGTGCTATTAGTGGTACTCTCGGCGGCTTTGTTGAGAGTGACGTACATATGGGAAACCGAGTACAGCGCAGTCAATCCTCTACGACTTTTGCGACCTGTTTCAAACCTGTGAATTAAATCATAATATTTTGTGTAACATGTAACCTCAATTATCTCATTAACCAGACCGTATTTAACATAATATAAACATATATTTATTTCCTATTATATTTTATGGTGCTGGTAAACTCTGTATTACATGTGGGCGGCATTCATTAACGAAAAGTAAACATCCTGGATTAGAGGAAACATCATTCAGTTGTAATTATCTTAAAATCATTATCTATTCTTAAAAGAAATGATATATTGTTTATCGAGTGTCAGCAAGCTCTTACGACTTTGATATTTCTGGAAGCTGTCAACAGAAAACAGATCTCTGTGGAATTTCCAACTGGTTAAATAGAAATAAAATAGTTTCAGCTTGATACGACAGATTCAATCTGAGGTTATTTTGGTACATACAATTTCCGACATCCTCAGACATAATGTAAACTTTAGAGGTCTACCGTTGCTTCCCTTGGGATATCTTGTAAACATATGACTCTAGAACATTAGAATTCAAATGCCATCTAAAAGTTAACATTTACAACTGACATATAAAACGTTATAATTCAACTGTCGTCTAAAAGTTAACATTCACATCTGTCGTCTAAAACGTTAAGAGTTCAACTGGCGTCTAAAAGTTAACAATTCAACGCGATTCTAAAACTTGTATTTCAATTGCAGTCTAAAAGTTAACATTGAACTCTCGTATATAAGGTAACATTCGCTTGCCGATTAAACGTTAATATTCACATGTCGAATAAAAGATAACCCACAAAAAACAAACATTCCTGTAAAAGACAAACACGACAAAATACTGATCTCAAAAGAGGAACAAAAACTAAGATGGGTTGAACATTTTAACGAAATTTTGAACAGACCAACAATCACGAACATCCCCAACGTAACGGAGGATAACCAAATGCCACTATTAAATACATCATATGAGAATATAACACTTGAGGAGATTAAATCAGCTATAAAAAATTTGAAAAACAAAGACTAAGAAAATTCATTGATGAGGCTCTCAGAGGAGAACAAGCGGGAATTAGATCGGACCGCTCAACAATAGATCACATCTACATTTTAAAGACAAAAATAGAAGAATCCACAGAAAGGCCATCAAAACTCATGATCAATTTTGTAGATTTCCAGAAGGCTTTCGATAGTCTTCACAGACCATCTCTCTGGAAAATTCTTACTCTTAACGGCATCCCGACGAAATACATCAATATCATGAAAGTTTTTTACTCCGATTCGGCGTGTTGTGTAAGAACAGAAAGTGTTGTTTTCTTCAGTTGGTTCCCAGTGAAAACGGGAGTAAAACAAGGATGCGTTTTGTACCTAATACTCTTTTGCAACGCGATTGATTGGGTGATGAAGAAATGCACAGTCCAAAAACAACTAGGAATCAATTTGGTAAACAACAGGACCCTGGAAGATCTAACCTTCGCAGATGATATTGCTTTACTGAGTTCAACACACCAAGATCTCCTAGAAAAAACAGAGTCACATTTTTTTGCGCAAAAGATAGGCCTTCAAATAAACACACATAAAATGAAAATCATGAACTTTACCGGCCTGATAGAATCAATTAAACTATGTGACAATTTACTAGACAACTTTTCAAATTCTTCGAGAATAGATGCCTCAGAAAAATCACAAATACTAATTGGAAAGATTTCAAATCAAACGACATATTAAGAGAGGAGACAAAACAAGAATATGTGACGAACATCATCAGAAAACGCCTCTGTAAACCATGGCACAACTAACTCTATCATCTTCTTCTGCGTTCGTTCTCAGATTCCTGCAGATTAGCTGGGTATAGTAAGAAAACGGTTTGCGTTGTGTCATAATTTATACCATCCAGACTCGTAGGTAAGGGTGAGGTTTGGGGATTCAAACCCTCCCCCCCCCCCCAACAAATCGGAACATGACCTTTAGTACTAGTAACTTGGCCAAAAGCAATTCCCCCCCCCCCCCCGTACGACAGGCTTTCTGTAGTAAAGCATACCAAGCCCTAGGACAAATGACATCAATCCTCAGAAACAAAAATGTAGATGTAAACACCAAAATAACAGTATTGAAAACAATTATTATACCAACGCCGAGTTACCAACACCAAATATGGACAACGACAGCACGAGATAAACGTAAACTTGTGACAGCTGAAATGGCATGCTTGCGCAGAATCCTAGGAATATCGCTAAGAGACAGGGTGAGGAATGAGGACATCTGACAAAGAACCGGTACCACCCCGATCTTGGAATATATTCAGAGAACAGATGAAATGGTTTGCATACATCCGCAAACTACCACCGGACAGCATACCACAGCAAGCTATGCTACACAGATACAGTGAAGGCAGACCTAGAGGACCACCACGAAAAGGATGTCCCACCGAAATAAAAGAGGCCACAAACTCCATAATATACACAGCACACACGAGGGCCATCTCCAGAAATCTCTTCTACCCATGACTCTGAAAGGCAACAATGGCTTTAGCGAATATACAGGTTATCTTTTATCTGTTTCTGGGGCTCTCACCATTTTTCTATAGAACCACATCGCTACTGTCTCTAATTTCCCACTATCCTTTTTATTTAGTCTCAAACCTTCTACTCGAGCGCATGGCACACCACCTCTACACCAGATCTGGCATTCCACTCACCAGGCCTGGAATGAAACATCACACGTGTCGTTGGAAAGCAGCTTGGGGGTAGTGACCACAGACCAGTATTTCTGGAAATCCACAATGAATTTACCAAGGACAGCAGCACGCTCACTAGGTGGAACCATAAGAGGGCAGACTTGAAAAATGTACCAGCATTTAACCAGTGTTCTAGCTAAGGACATGAACTTGGACAAAGACATCAATAGAGCAGTGAGTGAATTTAATAGATGTATACTACATGCTGCTAGTAAAACCATACCCAGAGGGGCACGCAAGAACTACAAACCCTACTGGAATAAGGAACTGGAAAAGCTGCAAAATGATATGGAAACATCTAGACAGCAGGCTGAGAACAGACCTAGCCAAGAACATCACAACAAATATCAGCAAACAAAGGCTAAATTTCAAAGAGCCAAGTTTCAAGCCAGACGGAGCAGCTGGAAAGAAAAAAACAGAGTCGCTGAACCTAGAAAGGGATACTACGAAATTATGGAAACTTGTAAAACAACTAAAAGATGACGGTACAGGGAAAAATACCAGGATCACACTTTATAAAGATAGAAACATTTTAACAGGTAAATATGCAGCTGATTATTTTGCAGATTCCTTTGCAGAAGACAATAACATCAAAGTCAGCCCAGAAAAACAACAGGAGGTTCGAGAGAACCAGCAAAATATTGGACAAGGCGAACCTATACCTGAAGTCATGGAGGCACCAATCACAATGAGAGAACTGGAGCATGCAATATCCAAATTGAAAATGAAAAAGTCCCCTGGAGCTGATGGAGTGTCTAATGAAATGATTAGAAACCTGAGAATTGCAGCAAGAGCAAAGCTACTGCAGATCTTTAACACCAGCTGGTCCACAGGTAATGTACTACATGCGTGGAGAGAAGCAATAATGATACCACTTCTCAAATCAGGAAAAGATGGCAACACAGTATCCAACTACAGGCCCATCAGCCTCACAAAACAATGGAACGCATTATCAATCTTAGGATGCAGTGGTACCTTGAAAGTGAAAACCTTCTGGTATCACAGCAAGCAGGTTTCAGACAGTGCTACTCTACTGAAGATCAGGCAACTTACCTCTCCCAAGAGATTGAGGATGCCTTCCAAGATAAGAAACTGGTACTAGCAGCATGGGTAGACCTCAGAAAAGCATTTGATAAGGTCTGGAAAGAAGTGCTGCTAAGGAAATTGCGAAATTTCAGGGTTAGCTCAAGAATGTACAAATGGGTAAAAGCATACCTGCATAATAGAAGAGCCAGGGTACAATTAGATGGTCGCAACAGCAAGAAAGTTCTACTGCGTCATGGAGTCCCCCAGGGAGGAGTCCTGTCACCCACACCTTTCTTGGTTTATTTCAATGACCTAGTTGCTGAACTACCAAATGGGATCAAAGTGGCAATGTATGCTGACGACCTGGTGATCTGGTGCACAGAAGAACATGCGACAGTGGCCACTAAACAAATACAAAGAGCTATCGATGCCCTAACCTTATGGGCTAATAGATGGTGCGTCAGCATTAACACAGATAAGTGCAGCACTACACTCTTTACCCTCTCACCAAAACAAAAAGCCGGTCATATCAAAATAGATGGAGAACTCTTGAAAGAAGACAAACAACCCACATACCTCGGAGTTACTTTTCATGATAAACTGACATGGAAGCAGCACATAAACAAAGCAACAACAAAAGCCAAGAGGAAGTTAGCTATCCTGAGAAAACTAAGTGGAACCACATGGGGAGCCAGTGGGAATATACTCAGTAAAGTTTACCAGCAAGGCATAAGACCACACCTGGAATATGGTTCAGCTGCATGGTGTTCTGCATCAAACACCACATTACAAGATCTAGATAAAGTGCAAAACCAGGCACTTAGAATAATGTTGGGAGCAATGAAATCAACACCCATAGCAGAGATGCAGAAAATGGGAAGAATGCAAACACTTGGCGAACGCAGAGACACAAAAGTACTAATTCAGGCAGAAAAGTTTCCGTGTATGCCAAGTCATCCAATGAAGGAAAGATTCCAAAATCTAGCAATGGGGCGACTGAAAAGAAGCAGCTTTATCCATCAAGCTAAACGACTCCGCAGACAACTTACAGACCTACCTGAAGTTGACAGCCCCTTAAGGCCTGTACCAGAACAAACCCAATGGAGTGAAAGGCATGGAATGCCAATATACATTCAGACCCATGTGAAAGGAATACTAAGCGAGGACGAACAGAACAGTGTGCAGCGAAGGACAGTCACCCTCAGTTTCCTGGATGAGGTATATCCACAAGATATATGGGTCAGAGTATATACAGATGGGTCAGCAGAGAATGCCGTGAGGAATGGAGGTGCAGGTGTATATATAGAATATCCACACAAGCCTAGAGATACCATCAGAACACCAACAGGAAAATTCTGCAATAACTATGATTCTGAAATCCAGGCAATTAGTGTGGCAGCTAAAAAGTGCTGAACTCCAACTCTGACCTACATCCTGTGGTATTCCTGACAGATGCAAGGTCAGTGCTTCAAGCTCTCCAGTCTGGAAAACTAACAGACTTGCAAAAACTACTTAATGAATTGTCTTACCAGTATAGGGTAACCATGCAGTGGTTACTCTCTCACTGTGGAATACCAGGAAATGAAAAAGCAGACCAACTGGCTAAGGAAGGTGCTGCCGAAGACCAACCAGATATACCAATCACCTACCATCAGAAAAAACAGATGATCAAGTCAATAAGAAAGCCACAAACACCAACACAAGATGACTATCATATTATGAACAGACCAGAACAAGTTATAATTGTACGTCTTAGAACAGGACACAACCGACTCCGCAGTCACATATACACAAAGTTCAACATTGGCAACACGGCCATGTGTACATGTGGACAGGCAGCACAGAGTGTTAAACATATACTTCAAGAGTGTTCTGAGCATGAAACGCTGAGGCAAACATATTGACCAGAGGAAACAACACTGGAATCAAAGCTCTATGGGACACTGTATGAACTACAAAAGACAGTGAGTTTTATTAAGGAGACAGAATTACAGATATAGACATGTTTCAAGTGAACGAAAGAAGAAGAAGAATTTAGTGTCAAAAACTGGCATCCATATATTACAATCGTGTTAGGTAGTTCTGCAAAACTCTCTTCCTCACATTCTGTTGGAAGTAACTTATTGCATGCTATATTCTTTCTGTTTAGGAATGCTGCATGTGAATGCCCTCTTCTATTACTTCTGTTGATCATCTTCCATCTGATATCATTGTTGTTCCTAATGATTTGAATTGGTGAACCTGTTTGAGTATTGAATCATTAAATTTGATCTTGAACTCTTAAAGATTTTTTTAAATCTGTCATTTCTGAATTCTTTTAATTGATGAAAGGGTTGTGTCTTTATTTTCTGCTACTACAGTATTGATTAGTTCGTGTAGTTTCTTCTCCATTTTGTCAATAATAATAGTATCATCTGCGTATCTCAAGTTTTTTAATGTTATGTCCACTCTCTGATATTCCTGAAATATTATCAATTGCTTGCAATATTGTCACTGTATACGGAGAACAAATGTGGTGAAAGTGCACATCCCTATCTGCCACATTGTCTTATCTGCTGAACGGGTTATTTTTTGTCGTTCACTCGTATAACTGCAGTTTTCATCCAATATGGTAGTAAATTCACAAGAAACTTGCCTTGTAAAGTTGTATTAAGGTGACAATCGAGTCAGGCAATATTGGACGTTACAACACTTTCTTTGCATTCTACACAAAAAGTTCATCTGATGGAATCCGTCTTATTCTTGATTAGAAACTGGCTTCACGGCACGCGGGACATTCCCATAAGTGCTCCGCCCTCCGCTCCAGCAGACATCCCAGTGTATGTAGACTCAGAGTCCCAGTCAGGTGTTGATTGTGTGATCTTCGGGACTTTCCAAAAAATTTACTTTTCCTTCCCTCACCTCTAGATACTCCCATTTCTAACATTATCTGTATGTGTACGTTCTCAATCTCATTGACATCATCTTCATCTTGAAATGAATTTATTACTGCTTTCATTAAGTCTGCTTGATCTCTTCTCAGCAATGTGCCGTCTATCGCCGCATTGCCTGCCAATAAGTTGGATCTCTCGTGTCCTCTGACCCCAGCATGGCTAGGGCAGTGTATCCATGTAATGCTCTGGACAACTGAGTTGTTCAATAAGTCCCACCATTCTTCTCTTAGCATGAACTTCTCTTTCTATCGCGACATGCTTTGAGAGTCTGTGAGTATTACCGAGTGTGTTGATGTATCAGTTATCAACCAATTAAGAGCTGCTGTAACTCCCTCTATCTCCATCCTCATGCTCGATGTGACAGTAGAATATGCTGAAGATGTCTCAACCAACTTCACGCCGTTTCTGTAGGCAACAAAACCCCAACCGCTTTTATTTGTGTTTCTGCTAACGGAGACATCTGTGTATATAATTATATCCTGTGGTTTTCGAGTGTAGTCGGACGAGTTCGTACACTGTATCCTCAGCCCTGACTTCCGTCCATTTTCAACACGCTTTATCTAGTTGTAGTCAGTGATTTTACTACACTGACTACCTTAGTCAGTACACTGACTACCTTAGTCAGTGATTTTTTCTCAGTGTCTACCTCCACCCATTCACTGCCCTTTCCTATTTCTACCAATTCACATACTCTTCGCAGTGTGTCTTCAGCCTCTACCATCCATGATCTACCACGCTTTATTCGTTTTCCCTTTGACAATCTGTCTACATGATATAACTGAGGAGCCTATAACGAACATGAAAGACATAGTTACGGAGCGTATCCGTATCATATATATATATATATATATATATAAGAACTTACAAAATCTTGAATACATTTTGATTAGAAAAAATACACAGACATGCATGAGACATAAATATTCCATAAGTGAATGCAACGCGACAATGTAGTGATCTGAAATGCTACTTATCAGATTAAGCGCCATCTAAACATCTGAGTTTGCCTGTAATGGAGATCTGAATGTGCCTGCTTATACATCAACTTTGCTGATAAATTGCAATGCTCTTAGCGGTTTTATTTGCACTTAGCAAAGCTGTTGAACTACGTAACACGATGTGTTCAAACTGTTCAGCTTTCAGATGAAATCTCCGAACGATCATAAACGTATTTTAGAAAAAATTGTCCATACGATCATTTAATTTGTGACTTGTGCTGAGGTACTCTATTTTAACCAAGTATATGAATCTGTTTTAGTTATGAAATAGAATATGGAATTCACAGGCAGCATTGCTAAAAAGGAAGAATGAATATAGTGTGAAATAAGTTCCTCCCAATAGAGGTGAGGAAGAGAGTTCTGCAAAGTTTATGACCATGATAAAATAAAAGTCGGGGTTCATATAATCCTGCCACCACGACCTTCAAGTTAACTTCTTTAGACAAAAATTGTCATTTCTGCATTCTTTCTCCGGCCGGATCTCTCTTGTAGCAGGAGAATGGTTCTGCTAGATTACCAGCAGGATGTAATCCAGAAAACAGAAATGTGTAGTTCGTCGATTTGTTTGCACTAGTGGCTCTGAAATGTACTTAAGTCGACTTCAATGGTGGCAGCTAATACATTCATTATTTTAACCACTTCCACAGAACGGTGCACGACTAGAATCATATTGCTAGTATGCCATCCTTATGAGAGAACTGGTTCCCGTACTCCATGTTTGCTACCAACCTCAAATCTAACCTCGTTCATAGTTGCTCGACTTTTTTGCGGCTATTTGCGTCGCTATTGACATACGTACATAACTGTCCCTAATACGACGCTTTTCTAAAACGTGAAATAAATGTAAACAAGATAATTTAAATAGACGCTACGGATTATTGCTTTGAAAAAAAAACTGTTGCAATATACTCTAGGGAAATCTTTCAAAATTGACACTATTTGGCTTTCCTCGATATTTGTATTGCCTCTACACAAAAAATTCATAAAGTCACAAATGAAAATCAACGTAAAAGTCAAATGGCGTCACTTTTGAAAGCTTTCTAACAAATGAGTCCACAGGACTGTATAATTGATGATATACTCGGTTTAACTGATCAGAAACTATGTCTAGATTCCGAAAGTAAATTCTTTACATTCATCCATATTGTACTTTGCGGTCTTCTGTACCTAATCATGCGGTCTTCTGTACCTAATCAGGGGTAGTATGCGCTTGGTTGGTTGGTTGCTGATTCAGTGGTCCATGGGCTCATACTCTTTGACTCAATGCCATTAAATGGCATTATATTGCTGGGAAGTGTGTGGATTTTCAGCCCACCCCGGGCCAGAGCCAGAGAATAACTATCACACCTCCAGGAAGGTAAGTTTCAACCTATGCTCTGCTCCGGGCCACTGCAGCCAAGATAGGGTTCACTGTGCTCATTCCCCGCCACCAATTGACTACTGGTTATGCCGAACGTCTCTATTGCTCCAGGCATGCAACCAAACGTTCAAGTCATAATAATTGTCACGTCCTGAGTCACTGTGCCTCTATGATGGGTCTCAGCCATAGGAAAAAACAGTGCTGTCAGTTTCCTCCTCCCCAGTGCTGCACACTACATCTCTGGTTCCCTATACATACATTCAAGTAAATAATAAACACATTTCAACACACACAAAAACAAAACAAAAACAACGGCATAATAAGCATAATTGTATAGATGATGTGTCATGAAGCTTCTATAAGAAGGTAACCTCAATATAACGGCATTTCATCTACTAAGGTTTTCTGTTGCATGGGTGGTTTGTCTAGTGGACCATTAGTGAGACCCACAGACGCAACCACATGCGCGGGTAGTATGCGAGATTTGAAGCTTGTCCGTTCAACGGACACTGAATTGAATCGCAACTTGAATTAACATGTTTTTCGAAGTCGGCCAATCAGCATCACTATACAAATATTAGATTAAATCACAGACATTGAACTTATCTATTCTCTTGTCCATACGAATATGGACCGGTAGGAGAAGAATAGACATGCACGGACCATTCGTTGTTCACTTGCTTCAGTAAAAAGTACACATTACTTTCTCACATTTAAATTCAAAACAAAATTAAATTAATGATATTCCATGAAGATAAAAGACTAGAACGAACAAATTAATAGTCATACATAGTGTATTAGAACACATACAACCAATATACAAAATATGAATGCTACAACATATCCCGCAAACATAAATGAATAGATCGACAATTTATTTTGAAAATGTATAGACCATTTACTTTATTAGTACATTTATTTTCCCTCCGCTTGCTTGTTTTCGTGATAAAGACTATTGTTTTCAAAATGTCGAATTGATCTGTTTTGTGAAACATTAACTATATTATTTCGGTATGCGGAAAATCAGATCTCACTAGATTAACTACATTTGTTAACATTGGAATTGTTACTGACTTAAAAAATAATCTGTAGTATCTTGGTGTGCTAAAAAACTTATATAACCATAAACATTTTTTATTGGCTCTCTTTTTGAAGATATTCCATGTGGTTCAATTTCTATGTTTCACCGTGTAAATTTATCTAGTATGACTGTAGCGAAATCGTTAATACGCCTAGAATGATGCAATATATTGCACCACATTGCATAATATGATCATGAACACATCAACCAGAGTTGATTACATCATTTTCTGATGAAATGCAATACTACTGCCAGGCGGCTGCTGAAGTAAGCTGACGTCAACACTGTACAATATAAAGCCCAGTCGGAAAAGTTGAGCATTTAAAATATTTTAGACTTTGTGAGAGAGTTTAAGCACTATTACATACAACTATTTTATCACTTTACGTACAATACAGAACACAAATACATTGACAGTGCGCTAATTTCGTGGACAATTTCTCCTATATAATGTGGGGAAGCGACATTTGCCACACAGAAGAAAAGTCTCAGTTCTCAAGTGAAGAAGGCATATAATCTTCACTTCGGATGCAAGGTTGGTGACCAAGACTAGCCTTGGGCATCGCACATATGTTATGCTACATGTACAACACAACCTTCACGGTTGTTGAATGGCAAAAGACCATCAATGCTGTTTGCAGTCCCCACGATGTGGAGAGAGCCAAGCAATCACATAACTTACTGTTACTTCTGTTTGGTTCCTCTTCTTTCTCGCGGAATAACGAAGCAAAAGAAATTGATAATAATCTAACGAAACATTCCGTCTGCATTGAGAGCCACGTGGTGAGGGACTTTCTATTCCAGAACTTCCAGTAGAATACTCTCTTGATTCATCTGATGAGGACAAAGGTGAGCCAATCTATTCTTCTCCTCGTCCGTCAGCATGCAATGATCCAGATTTTCACTGTGGTATATCATCAACCCCACACAGAATAACACAGGAAGAACTAAATGACTGGTTCGTGATTTGGACTTATCTAAGAACAAGGAAGAATTGCTCCAAAAAAAGACTCCAACAATGAAATCTCATTGAAGATGTCACATTTACTTCATATCGAAACACAACCAGCAATCAAACACTTTCTTCAGAAAGAAAAGCAATCTGGTATTCTGTTCTGATATTAAAGGCCACAAGAATGCCTTAAAAATAACTCATAACCGACCAGAATGAAGACTTTGTAGTATCGTCGAAACTGAGTCGTAAAGCTGTGTTTTTGAACAATGCAAACCGTCTTGCATCTATTCCAGTAGAAAATGTTGTCCACGTGGAAGAGACATACGGTAACTTACAACTGACACTGAATTACATTGAGTATACATCTGGCAGCTATGTGGCAATTTGAAGGTAGTTGCCTTTTTAAATGAGACTACAGCAGGGATATACAAAATACATGTGCTCAAAAGACCTGGAAGGTATCGAGTCATTTTGAGATAAATAAGTGTTTATCAACGTTGTTAGGTGGGTATCGTCCAAGAAGGAAGATATGGCAGAATGCAGCCATCTTTGCGCAGGATGTTTTTGATGGGTTCGATTCGCACATGGAGACATGTGCAGTCGCAATAGATATTGAGAATGTTTACAATAGGGTGTCCTTGGATGTCTTGATGAACCAACTGTTAAATCTTGCAGTAAATCTTTTTGTCGTGCAGTGTGTTGGTGCGGCTTTGCTGCATTTGATAGTGGTTCTAAAGTGTGGTAACTGGGTATCGGCACCAACGAATTATTAGTCCGCGCCTGCCACAGGAATCGCCTCTATATGCTTTTCAATGTATACACAGTAAACATCACTAGTAATCAAATCACAGGTGCTGGCAGAACAGTGTCGTACACCGATGACATCCTGGTGTATAGGCAGGGCAGAAATCGAGAAGAGTGCGTCGTGGAACTACAGGGGGAGCTGGACAGACTGATGAACTGGTGTAGAGATACGGGAGCAGTAGTAAATCCTTCTAAGGCATTCGTGACTTGGTTTTCCTTGAACAATAACATGGTAAAGACACCCATACCACATGTTTCGTTGGCCGGAACATGTTCGAAAGAACCAGCACAATGAGATATATGGTTGTGTTATTGACAGAAGTTTGAGTTCCAGGGAACATGTTGACCACGTTATCGTAAGGGCGGGGAAAGGCTTAGCAGCAATAAAGGCTATGGCTGCAGCGCAGTGTGAGTAGAGTTTATTTCTTTTCTACTACTCTTTGGTGGTGGCTGTGGTGGTATATGGACTAGCAATTTTGACTCTTAGCCAAACTCAGATCGAAAGACTGGATAGAGTCCAGAATGCAGCAATGCGTATCATACTTGGGTGCACAAGAAACACATCAACAAGAGCTATGAGATATCTACTTGACTGCCCAACAGCTGAGCAGAGATTACAGTATTGCCGTGCACGGGCGTACCTTCAAATATATGCAGATAAGGAACACTCTTTGCATTCCGAAATACAGAAAGTTAAAGGTAGCAGACTTAAGAGAAGGATGTCGTGGATGGCACGTGCTGGGGATGTCATAGAAAACGTGTGCTGATTGCAAGATGTGGCAGCAGGTGCGGAATGGACAAGTCTACCCACATATTTCGAAACTTGTTTGAGAGTAGTAATATCACTTAGCAGGGAATGGTGTCCCACAGTTGTGGAGCAAGAGGCACAGGCTTTGGTCAGTGAGAATGCCAAAGAGGGGGATCGCAGTGCTTGGGTCTTCACAGCTCAGTGCGCAGGTAAAACGATCGGGGAGGAGAAAGGAGCCTTTCTTGTGACTACAAGTAGCATGACAATGGAGATTATGGCGATAACCAGGGCATTTAAGTGTGCAGACACACAGAATGTAACACGGGTCTGCATCTTGAGTGACTCTATGAGAATGATTAGGAAGGTGCAAGTGAGTCTCGTTTTCGAACAGTGGATTGAGCCCTTGAGAAAGGCTAGTTTGAAAAAAGCTACATTTATTTGCGTGCCGGAACATGTGGATGTTCGAGGCAATGAAAGAGCGGATCAACTGGTGTCATGCGCGATTGTAGCACAGAGCGATGGGGCAATAGATGGTTTTGAATTCCTTAAGAGATATAGCACATGGTGAGACTAGTGTGGATGATGATTTTATTTCAATGGCCATGATTAAAGATCAGGGTTTGAAAAGCGGTGTTGCTAAAAGTGAACAATTTGGAGGGCACAGAAGAATGATGGTCAACCAGCAGAGGACCAGTACTGTCAACACGTTATACGTTCAACCACGGACGCTAGTTTAATTTGATGATACCAGAGCTTTTATAAATTAAACAAATAGTTGTCACGAATTTGGTAATCCAGTCACCACGAACCCCGAATATCTTTATATACCCCGAAAAACGTAATTTCTACGTTTCAAACGTGGATTGATTATTATAAATTATATGCACATCCCAAATAAATAACCGTTTCACAGAACCACAGCCACAATCTTATCATCGCATGTCTACTCCGATCGCTTCTATTTGAACAGATTCATGTAAATATTTAGTTGTCCATTAAAACGAAATTCGTTATTTATTTATTTAATGTCAGGATGAATTTTCCCATCTGTTTCTTTTTCATCCGCGTATTCATTCTTTATTTGTTTTTGGTTGCACTTCTCGTTGTCACATATGCCATGCTAAAAATATTTGTAGATTCCAAATTCATAAGATACGTGAGATACGAGTAGTAAGCATATCACAAGACGTTCAATGCTGTGGTTGAGAGGTAGTGAAAAAGTCTAAAGATTCTTGGAAATCATCAGCAGGAGGATTCTTGGAAATCAGCAGAAAAGAGTTAAACATCCGGATAGTTAAAAAGAACTAGAGTAACCCTAGTGAATATTGTTTAGAGTAAAAATTAGACTAAACAAAAATGATGGGTTGAAGACAACATCCTGAATAGAATATGCTACAAATTTCATGTTTTAAAAGAGATATATATATATATATTAATTATATATATATATATTAATATATATATATATATATAAATATACATTATGCAAGGTTGTACTGCAGTCTCAAACGGATTCAGGTATGTACAGATGGAAACAAACTGTTTCGAGTATGTACAGATGGAAACAAACTGTTTCGAGTATGTACAGATGGAAACGAACTGATTCAGGTATGCACAGATGGAAACAAACCGATTCAGGTATGTACAGATGAAAATAAGCGGATTCAGGTATGCACAGATGGAAACAAACCGATTCAGGTATGTACAGAAGAAAATAAGCTGATTCAGGTATGTACAGATGGAAACAAACTGATTCACGTATGTCCATATGGAAACAAACTGATTCAGGTATGTCCATATGGAAACAAACTGATTTAGGTATGTACAGATGGAAACACACTGATTTAGGTATGTACAGATGGAAACAAACCCTATTCAGGTATGTACAGATAGAAACAGATGGATACGAAGAATATACGACATGAACAAACACTCTAAATATGAACATTCACGTTTCATATATTTGTTTCACCCCATTCACTATAGTGTTATACCAGCATATTTCCGTATGTCCAGAAGATATTATTATTATTATGTTATAAGAAAGATAATCTACGTGCCTGGTGATAATGGATATGATAAGACTAATCTGAGCTACAAGGAGTCTTCTACAGTATGAACAAAAGATCACAGGCGAACTTACACTATCATTTGCTGTTGTGTTCTTTCTTATAGTTACATCCAGTGAACTATCTGCTAAAACATTCCCCGTTGTCTTTATACTACTCGTTCTCCCCTATGCAACACCATCCATAGTAACCTGTTCTAATGATTCCGTATCAATGCCTTATCTTGCATATCTCGCTTGCATACGCCTTTTGACCAAAGTCGAGGTCGACCATGATATCTTTTCCCAGGCTATAATTCTCCATAAAGAAGATGGTTCGGTATATTTGTCATTTTCCATACTCCTTAGTGTGTCCGAACCATCTGAATCTGCTTAGACTGAGCATAGAAATAGTGTAGTATTGCCTATCCTTTCCAACACATCAATGCTTGTATCCTTGTCCTGCTATCGAACTCCAAGAATTCTATGTGAAAGCTGTTTAGTCGTCTCTCCTGGTGCATATATGTTGTCCATTTTCCCTGCCGTAGAGGAGGTTTCAGGTGGCACTTCCTGGTACACCAGAGTTTAGTTCTTATAATTCGTTTTCTATTTCTCCAAACCGTTCCTATAAACAGGAGTAAGGTCAGCCCAAGACGGCGATGGATAAATAACATCTCAGTTTGTTAAACACGCCCCTGGCTGCAGCAGGTTAACTCTCTCAGAATCATGAGGAGTTTAGAAGATACATAAAGAAGGCTATGTACTAGAAAGAATATGTCACCTGAGTATATATATATATATTTATATATGTTCATTGTTTTATATGCCTTGCCAATCATAATGTTTATTTTGTAATCAAAGGATAACTTGTTGTTGACTGAGGATCCTAGATAGGTAAAAGGGTCTAGTTCATCACCATCGATGACAATGTGCGGGCGCTTGTTGGCAGCCTGCGCCATAATTTGTGTCTTTCATTCTTAGATGAAACTCACGACATACATCACAAAAGGCAGCTACATGAGTAAAACATGAAGGCCATACATAATATGAATGATAATTAAGAATACTGTTTGCTAATCCTCGAGTTACACGCATTTATAAAAATAAGTTCTAGGATATCTCTGAAACAATAATGAAGCAATTTGTCGTTGAAGATTATTTTACCCAGTTGATAATTATTTCATACATTTTTGTTTCCAAATACGTATTTAATGTAAAGAATAAACCGCTCTAGAAATTTAATTCCTACAGAGCACAAAATCAGACTGAATAAAAAAAACAAAGCAATGGTAGTTTTTAAATTTAATATTTGATCCTTTTCTGTGTAACAGTGAGAATAGAAATATGCATATAGTACGACAGGAGACAGTGAATATCTAATGAAGTTTTGTGTGTCACTGAAAACACACAGAAGAGTACGTATATAAATTCCATGCTTTGACCATTAGAACATGGTAAGATATCAGGAAATATATGCTAGACATACGTATGGAAGATATCAGGAAATATATGCTAGATGTGTGTAAGATATCAGGAAATATATGCTAGATGTGTGTCAGATATCAGGAAATATATGCTAGACATACGTATGGAAGATATCAGGAAATATATGCTAGATGTGTGTAAGATATCAGGAAATATATGCTAGATGTGTGTAAGATATCAGAAAATATATGCTAGACATACGTATGGAAGATATCAGGAAATATATGCTAGACATACGTATGGAAGATATCAGGAAATATATGCTAGATGTGTGTAAGATATCAGGAAATATATGCTAGATGTGTGTCAGATATCAGGAAATATATGCTAGACATACGTATGGAAGATATCAGGAAATATATGCTAGATGTGTGTAAGATATCATGAAATATATGCTAGATGTGTGTAAGATATCAGGAAATATATGCTAGACATACGTATGGAAGATATCAGGAAATATATGCTAGATGTGTGTAAGATATCATGAAATATATGCTAGATGTGTGTAAGATATCATGAAATATATGCTAGATGTGTGTAAGATATCAGGAAATATATGCTAGATGTGTGTAAGATATCAGGAAATATATGCTAGATGTGTGTAAGATATCATGAAATATATGCTAGATGTGTGTAAGATATCAGGAAATATATGCTAGATGTGTGTAAGATATCAGGAAATATATGCTAGATGTGTGTATTGAAACAATCAGGAAATATATGCTAGATGTGTGTATTGAAACAATCAGGAAATATATGCTAGACGTACGTATGGAAGATATCAGAAAATATATGCTAGATGTGTGTATTGAAACAATCAGGAAATATATGCTAGATGTGTGTATTGAAACAATCAGGAAATATATGCTAGACGTACGTATGGAAGATATCAGGAAATACTCGTATATGCTAGATGTGTGTAAGATATCATGAAATATATGCTAGATGTGTGTAAGATATCATGAAATATATGCTAGATGTGTGTAAGATATCATGAAATATATGCTAGATGTGTGTAAGATATCAGGAAATATATGCTAGATGTGTGTGTTGAAACAATCAGGAAATATATGCTAGACGTACGTATGGAAGATATCAGAAAATATATGCTAGATGTGTGTATTGAAACAATCAGGAAATATATACTAGACGTACGTATGGTAGATATCAGATAAATATATGCTAGACTTGTGTGTGTAAAGAAAGCTGTCATGATATATATAAGTTAGACTATGTATGGAAACTATCAGGAAACATACGTTAGACATGTGTCTGGAAGCTATCCGAAAACATATGCTAGACGTGAGAATGGAAGCTATCAGGAAATGTATGCGTGACGTGTGAGTATAAGCTATCAGGAAATATATGCTAGACGTGCGTTGAGTGGAAGTTATCAGGAAATATATGTTGGATGATTATATGAAGCGCTTTATTATAGTAATCGACAAACTGTGTAATGTTTGGACATTGTTGGGTCTTCTTAGTATGAAATAAACCTCTGGAGAAATCATCCCATTGTTGGGTCTTCTTAGTATGAAATAAAACTCTGGAGAAATCATCCCATTGTTGGGTCTTCTTAGTATGAAATAAAACTCTTGAGAAATCATCCCATTGTTGGGTCTCCTTAGTATGAAATAAAACTGGAGAAATCATCCCATTGTTGGGTCTCCTTAGTATGAAATAAAACTCTGGAGAAATCATCCCATTGTTGGGTCTCCTTAGTATGAAATAAAACTCTGGAGAAATCATCCCATTGTTGGGTCTCCTTAGTATGAAATAAAACTGGAGAAATCATCCCATTGTTGGGTCTCCTTAGTATGAAATAAAACTATGGAGAAATCATCCCATTATTGGGTCTCCTTTGTATGAAAGAAAGCTCTGGGGAAATCATCCCATTGTTGGGTCTCCTTAGTATGAAATAAAACTCTGGGGAAATCATCCCATTGCACATAGGAAGTAAGAGCAGGTTGCTAGATATTCGCAGCGATAAAAACAAATAAACGAACTTCTGAAAGAGAAAAACTAATTCCTTATCGTGGTTTAAAATTCACACACAGCGCTTGTGACACAGATGTTCTATGACTTTAAAGTCAGACTAACGATTGTGCTACAAATGTTCTATGATTTTAAAGTCAGACTAACGATTGTGCTACAAATGTTCTATGATTTTAAAGTCAGACTAACGATTGTGCTACAGATGTGCTATGATTTGAAAGTCAGACTAGCGATTTTACTACAGATGTGCTATGATATTAAAGTCAGACTAACGATTTTACTACAGATGTGCTATGATTTGTAGTCAGACTAACGATTGTGCTACAGATGTTCTATGATTTGAAAGTGCGACACACCGATTGAGCTGCCGATATTCTAGTCATCAGCCATGACTTACACTTACTGATTTTATCCATATTTATTTATAAATTTAGTAAAATTTGTAGCATATCCTGTTCCCTGCGCATATCTATTCTATTAACCCATAATTTGCCACGGGCTTCAGATGAAGGAGCACATATAGGAGGATACCAGCCTTCTCAAATATCGGGGAAATGCAACCTAAAACCATTTGATGTGGCAAGGCAAAGAGATCGTTAACGTTGGTTTGCAGATGGTCCAAGTTGGAAGCACCGATTGGATGACATATAGAGCACAGCTCTGCTGATTCGGGAGCACCTGCTTCGTTAACAATGTATTGGTATTGCCTAACATTTGAAGTTTAGAAGGCAAGTAGTATATGTATGTGTGTGTGTGAGAGAGAGAGAGAGATAGAGAGAGAGCGAGAGAGAGAGATCGTGCTGCATGGGCAACACATGGTCTCTATATTTCAGCCCAGACATTGTGCTATGGAGAGGTATACTAAATTCCACCCCTGGCGTTAATGGGCCTCAGAATCAATTCGGGAGGGAGATGATATTTACGGGTTATCAGTTATTGTCAATTGGCGTAGACAAAGATGTCACGGTAGGAGACACTTTCGGTGTCATTGATGAACTATACCCTCCTCAAACTGGGCAGATACCAGCCAATAAGGAGTTGACCTACCACATCTTGTGTACTTCAATTGGTGCTTGGAGCTAGAACAAATTCCGAAAAAAGCTGTAACTAAATAGCACCAGGCAATAAAGTATAGGTTTTCCAGTCATGCCGTAGTATACTAGATCCCACGGAGTAGGTTTATGGACAAGCATTGTACACCACCAAAAGTTGAAATCTTCTTGGTATTAAAGAAAGCTCTAGAAAAACAAAGTAATTGTCAATAGACAGCAAGAGGTTATCGTTAGTAATACCTGGGGTATTTACAATGGGTACCAGATGGCAAAAGAAAAAGAGGAAGACCAAGAGAGACTCTTCGTAGAACAACCATCAAAGAAGGTATATAATAAATGTTTGCACAATAGACCTTCATACAACGCATGTTCATACAACCAACTCTCATACATCGAATTTTCATATAATAAATGTTCATACAATAAATGTTCATACACAAAATGTTCAGATTTTCAGTTGTTCAGTTAGATCACTTCTAAATTATCAAAAATTAAATTATATTTTTAAGTCAATCTAATTCAAATACCAAAATTCGGCAACTTCAAGTCGACGTTGTTGAAACAAATACCAAATACTACAATTTCAAGCCAACGTTTAGTAATGAGTACACAAATACTACAATTTCAAACCAACGTTTAGTAATGAGTGCACAAATACTACAATTTCAAACCAACGTTTAGTAATGAGTACACAAATACTACAATTTCAAACCAACGTTTAGTAATGAGTACACAAATGCTACTATTTCAAACCAACTTTTAGTAATGAGTACACAAATACTACTATTTCAAACCAACGTTTAGTAATGAGTACACAAATACTACAAGTTCAAACCAACGTTTAGTAATGAGTACACAAATACTACTATTTCAAACCAACGTTTAGTAATGAGTACACAAATACTACTATTTCAAACCAACGTTTAGTAATGAGTACACAAATACTACAATATCAAACCAACGTTTAGTAATGAGTACACAAATACTACAATTTCAAACCAACGTTTAGTAATGAGTACACAAATACTACAATTTCAAGCCAACGTTTAGTAATGAGTGCACAAATACTACAATTTCAAACCAACGTTTAGTAATGAGTGAACAAATACTACAATTTCAAACCAACGTTTAGTAATGAGTACACAAATACTACAATATCAAACCAACGTTTAGTAATGAGTGCACAAATACTACAATTTCAAACCAACGTTTAGTAATGAGTGCACAAATACTATTATTTCAAACCAACGTTTAGTAATGAGTACACAAATACTACTATTTCAAACCAACGTTTAGTAATGAGTACGCAAATACTACAATTTCAAACCAACGTTTAGTAATGAGTGCACAAATACTACAATTTCAAACCAACGTTTAGTAATGAGTACACAAATACTACAATATCAAACCAACGTTTAGTAATGAGTGCACAAATACTACAATTTCAAACCAACGTTTAGTAATGAGTGCACAAATACTACAATTTCAAACCAACGTTTAGTAATGAGTACACAAATACTACTATTTCAAACCAACGTTTAGTAATGAGTACGCAAATACTACAATTTCAAACCAACGTTTAGTAATGAGTGCACAAATACTACTATTTCAAACCAACGTTTAGTAATGAGTACACAAATACTACAATATCAAACCAACGTTTAGTAATGAGTACACAAATACTACAATTTCAAACCAACGTTTAGTAATGAGTACACAAATACTACAATTTCAAACCAACGTTTAGTAATGAGTACACAAATACTACAATTTCAAACCAACGTTTAGTAATGAATGCACAAATACTACAATTTCAAACCAACGTTTAGTAATGAGTGCACAAATACTACAATTTCAAACCAACGTTTAGTAATGAGTACACAAATGCTACTATTTCAAACCAACGTTTAGTAATGAGTACAGAAATACTACTATTTCAAACCAACGTTTAGTAATGAGTACACAAATACTACAATTTCAAACCAACGTTTAGTAATGAGTACACAAATGCTACAATTTCAAGTCAACGTTTAGTAATGAGTACACAAATACTACAATTTCAAACCAACGTTTAGTAATGAGTACACAAATGCTACAATTTCAAGTCAACTAATTCTGCAATAAATACCCAAATACTATATCTCCACGGTGAAACGTGTGCATGTTTACAATAATTATTGTATTATGAAATGTACTACCTGAATGAGATAACACTGGGGAAAAAAAACCCAACCACTTATGACTGAAAACGTATTGTCATGATTACATTATCACAGTCTCCATCATCCATATCGTCAACAGTCATCAAGAAAATAAAAGTACCAGTAGATGATAGACAACACGATCTCACAAAGAAATGAGGATGGCAGAGTGAAATACTTGAAGCAATGCAAACCACAAATGCAATCACTGGCTCTCGCTGCTCAATGCGGGTATCGGAAATACCGTTTAAGATATTGGAAATTCCAAATGTATGGATATTGGAAAGATTTGCGGTGTAACCTGAGTTAAAGGTATTCTCTCGTAACTATGTTGTCCACATCAAGTAACAGAGTTTATTGTGTTGTCCACATCAAGTAACAGAGTTTATTGTGTTGTCCACATCAAGTAACAGAGTTTATTGTGTTGTCCACATCAAGTAACAGAGTTTATTGTGTTGTCCACATCAAGTAACAGAGTTTATTGTGTTGTCCACATCATGTAACAGAGTTTATTGTATTGTACACATCAAGTAACAGAGTTTATTGTGTTGTCCACATCAAGTAACAGAGTTTATTGTGTTGTCCACATCGAGTAACAGAGTTTATTGTGTTGTCCACATCAAGTAACAGAGTTTATTGTGTTGTCCACATCAAGTAACAGAGTTTATTGTGTTGTCCACATCAAGTAAAGGAGTTTATTGTGGTGTCCACATCAAGTAACAGAGTTTATTGTGTTGTCCACATCAAGTAACAGAGTTTATTGTGTTGTCCACATCAAGTAACAGAGTTTATTGTGTTGTCCACATCAAGTAACAGAGTTTATTGTGTTGTCCACATCAAGTAACAGAGTTTATTGTGTTGTCCACATCAAGTAACAGAGTTTATTGTGTTGTCCACATCATGTAACAGAGTTTATTTTGTTGACAGAAGTTCATCTCGAAGGTCTGTTCTGGTAATGACGACATAAACGCCATGAGCAATGGTTGACCTCATGCAATTCCCAATAACGATTATCCGCTAGTAATGATGGCTACTTTATCACCTGTTCTCGTTCGTTTGTAAACATCTACTACGAGACAGTAATCAATCAGTGACTCGACGACATGGCGTAACAGTAATCAATCAGTGACTCGACGACATGGCGTAACAGTAATCAATCAGTGACTCGACGACATGACGTAACTTATCATGAACCTGACAACGTGATGCGACAGTAACTTCTTTGTGACCTGATCACTTATCGTGACAGCAACCCATTATTTATCTGACAACATAACGTGACAGTACCCCATTAGTGACATGATCACGTATTGTGACATAAGTATTACAATAGTAACAGTAACATCAGTGACCCAACCACATGGCGTAACAAGTGACCTATCAGTGACCCGACCACATGACGCAACAGTAACCCATCAGTGACCTGACCACATGACGCAACAGAAACCAATCAGGGACCCATTCGCATGGCGTAACAAGTGACCCATCAGTGACCTGACAACATGACCCAACAGTAATCAATCAGGGATCCGACCACATGACGTAACAGTAACCCATCAGGGACCTGACAACATATCGCAACAGTAACCCATTAGTGACCTGATCACACATCGTGACAGCAACACACCATTTATCTGACCACCTGACGTGACAGTAACTCATCAACGATCTGATCACGTGACTTGGCAGCAACCTATCAGCGACCTGACTACATGACGTGGCAGAAACTCATAAACGACCTGCCCACGTGACGTGACAATAACTCATCAACGTTGGACCACGTGACCTTCCATGGCCTGACCACGTTACGTGATCAATTCTTTTACGACGATATTTGATTTCAAAATCTTGCTCCTTAGGGAATATAATACTACAAATGTCAGGTACAAAAATCTTATACCTGGCTACAATATCAAGTTGCTTTCTGCCATTTCTAATCTATAGTTCATTTTTATTTCTTGACTAACAAGTTCCAATTGCTGTATTGGTTCTTTTTCTTAAGCGTTCATTCTCAAACTCCCGAATCTCTATTGTTGCAGAACAATGTTCTTACTAGAATTCCAGCAGGATGTAGTTCAGAGAATTGGAATGCGTGTGTCGCCGGTTTATTTACACCAATGGCCCGACACATCTGCCTGCACAATCATTTTAAGTAGGTTTTTCTATCAAGAAAAATAAAAATAAGGCTAGACAAGCAAAACTGCATAAACAAAATATGCCTTGAAATAGAAGGGCAGAAAAAAAATGTACCCGAAAGGTGATATTCGAAAATGTACGACACATAAGAGACAACAAACTTCAACCATTATTAAAAGTGCTGAAAATCAAATAAGGAAACATACTAACGGAAGAAAAAGATATCTTACATAGGAGGAATACTGCAGTGAGATGTAAAATGACTTAAGTAAAACACAAAACAAATCAGTAAACGAATATGATAAAGAGCGAGAACATACAAAGGAAGAAGTAATATACGCAATAAAAAAATTAAAGAAGTGAAAAGCCCCAGACAATGATAGTTTAGCAACAGAAATGATACACCAGTGGGAGAGGCCGACATCAAAATCTACCACAAACTCTGCTGCAAAATATGGGAAAGCGACACAGGGCCGTAAGAATAGGAAAAAATCATTATATATACCCCTCCCCAAAGAAGGTGACCTTCAGATTTCCTCAAATTACCGTATTATATCCCTTACAAGTCAAGAAAGTAAAATAATACTAAATATAATAATGCAAAGAATCAAACTAAAATTCATCATCATCGAGTGCCGTCTCCGCAACGAAGGTTGGCTGCAACGTATCTCCAACATCTCCTGTCTCTTGTCTTGGTGGTGCACTCTGCTAGACTGTAACCTGTCCATCGTGTAATGTTACTCTCCCACTTGTATCTCTGCCTACCTCTTGCTCGCTTCCCTTTGACTTTACCCTCAAGTAAGGTCTTCAATAGGGTGTCATGTCTTTTAATGTGTCCAAAGTATTTTATTTGCCTGATCTTTATTTCTCTTAGTAGTTCTTTCTTCATATTAAGTGTTTTTAGCACCTCTTTATTTGTTTTCTTCTCTTTCCATGAGAAATTAAAATTAGGGATGGAGATAAAGGAAACAATGGCATGATTCAGATCGGGAAGAGGAACAAGAGATAATATCCTTAATATGAGGCTTACCATATAAAAGTGTAGGGAATTCTGAACTGTCCTACACATGTGCTTCAAAGATTACTCATAAGCGTTCGAATGCGTTCAACCGCAGAAAGCAGAAACTATGGGAGATAATAAAAAACATAGGTTTCTCAAGACATCTGAATCATTTTATAGCAGAGCTGTACCAAGATCAAAAGGCGGCAGTGAAGTGAGAGGGGGAACTGTCAGAGTGGTTTGAGGTACAGAACGGGGAAGTACAATCTCCCCCATACACGTGCAACATCTACACAGAAAATATAATAAGGAATGTTAGAGAAGACATACACAAAGTTGACTACCACGCTTTAAACATCGGTGGTTTTGAAATCACTGAACTACGCTACGCAGACGACACAGTGCTTCTTTCAAATGATATAAAAGGATTGGAACAACTAATCAAGAACACAAAGAAATACAGCAAATCACAAAACTTTATTTAAAAGCGCAAATAAAACAAGGATATAATGATATCATGTCAACAGATATAACAAAACAACAACAAAAAATCATAATACCGAGTTAGAAAGTGTGGGATAAATTCGAATACTTTTCAAATCAGCAATAATCGATGGAGCAGGTGACTGCATGACATAGATAAGAGAGAGATTGGCAATGTCATATTGTAAAATAACGCGGTAGAAAAACATTTGGAAAAACATCACAATAGAAACGAAACTGTTAATGCTAAGAACATATATTTTTCCGGTTGCAACATACAGCTGTGAAACCTGGACACTAAGTAAAACAGCGGTAAAGAAGATCAATGCCTTTGAGATGAAATGCTACAGAATGATATTTAGAATCTGATGGAAGGAGAAAATGATAAACTCAGATATAAACACATTGAAGGAGAAAATGATAAACGCAAATATAAACACATTGAAGGAGAAAATGATAAACGCAAATATAAACACATTGAAGGAGAAAATGATAAGCTCAGATATAAACACATTGAAGGAGAAAATGATAAGCTCAGATATAAACACATTGAAGGAGAAAATGATAAACTCAGATATAAACACATTGAAGGAGAAAACGATAAACTCAAATATAAACACATTGAATGAGAAAATGATAAACTCAGATATAAACACATTGAAGGAAAAGTGATAAATTCAGATATAAACACATTGAAGAAGAAAATGATAAACTCAGATATAAACACATTTGAAGGCGGCAGAATGTTGGTTAATAAACACAATAGCAAGAAGAAAACTACACTTGTTTGGTCATATAAAGAGACAACAGCTGTTTAGAAAGACATATAATGGAGGAAAGAGCAACTGGAAGCAGAAAGGGCAGACCAAGAAGAAGATGGACTGACGATATTAAAGATAGCATGAATATGTCGTTGGAAAATGTAAACCTTATGGTCCAAAACAGAGCGGTTCATGGAGTTTATTGTTAAGACAACGTTCTAGAAAGAATGCGTCACATGACAGATAAGAATTTTGTAAACGTTAGGGATTGGGCTAAAGCAACTATTTATTTCCTTGGAAAGGGGGGGATTCTATATCTTGTGGACAACCGCTAAGGACTGGAGGGGGCTGTTGTACCACCTTGTATAATTGTTCTTTAGTACTAAATGCCGTGTTCTATTTTCCTGTGGTATTAAAGCGGTGGAGGGAGGGGGTGTAAGGCCCCTGAATCACTCCACCTTATCTACGGGTTTAGTTGTTGGTTTCTCTTCCACATATTGATAGCTTGAGCTATTTGTTACTTAAATGAAAAACTTGTAAGAATATCACGTCCTGTATAGCAAGGTACGCCCATGTGTGCTAAATCCTATTCACGGCCTGTATAGCACGGTACGTCCATGTGTGCTAAATCCTATTCACGGCCTGTATATTAAGGTACGCACATATGTGCTAAATCCTATTCACGGCCTGTATAGCACGGTACGTCCATATGTGTTAAATATATTCATAGCCTGTAAAGAAAGATACGCCCATATATGCTAAATCATATTCAGCAAACCAAGTTTCGCTGTAGCATCTCAAATATTGGATACAAAAGAAAAATAGCGATAACAGAAATGACATGTCTGCGAAGAATACTCGGAGTGTCATTAAGAGATAGAATTATAAACGATAACAGATATCCAAAAAAATACCAGTATTGGAACACATCAAAAGACAACATATCCAACTGGTTTACACACACTTCCAGACTACCAACAGACATCATACCACAGCTGGCCATGATACATAGATATAGCGGCTATAAAGCCAGAGGCAGACCATGAGGCAGAAATCAAAGAAGCCACAGGAACAAGCTTACAAACATCACACAGGAAGGCCATCTCCAGAGAACTCTTCTACCCCTGGCGACGCAAGGCAAACAAGGGATACAGCTTATAGATAGATAGATCTTAAATATTTATTTAAGGTTGTCACCGCAATTTTCTTTTACGTCATTAAGTCAGATACCCAGTTTTAGATCCACAAACTACTAAAGTCCGATGTGTCGGACCCCTGACGAAGATAAAACGACAATACACCGCATTTCCGTTTTCTTTTCTACATCCTGCTGGAAATATAGTTAAACCATTGTCGTGCTTCATTAGAGTTGCAGTGGGAGTTTGAAAACAAACGCAAAGAACTTCTGCAAACTTGAGGGTCTACAGAAATGGATGTGAATCGATGTATGTGTTGCTTCTCGTCTTCGAAGGAGAAATCCCCATAGCAGTGCAGCCAAAGTATAAATAATGATTGTCAAATGCATTGGTCACATAACACATAACATTTAATCAGTGTATCGTAAGACAATTGTTTTTATAGCTTATCTAAGAAACAGTTGACTATAGCAGGTTATCATTACACCCATGACCATTCAGTGTCGTCGCTGTGAAAATTTGGAAACAAGAATGTAAAAATCTCGCTATCCCTCTCAGATCTGAATCCTTACACACAGGGTGTCTATAAACTCGATATGCACTGAATTTAAAAAGACATAGAATGTGTAAATATAACGTAATCGGAAGCCGCGTATTTTTATGGTGCAGTATTCAGTTTTATTCAGCAGATTTTGTTAGCTGTAGAATTCACTTCTATTCTTTGAACTGTCCGAGAATGGTGTTATCCACCGGATAAAGAGTTCAGTAGAACACGTGTTTAGTAATGTATACCATTATTATAAAATCCATTTAGAAGTACCTGGTACACAAAATCCAATATCTGCTTTAGAAATAACTTGACTGTCTTACCTGTCACATTACCAATACTCTATTTACATAAGCAGTCGTATTTTTCATAAATGTTGTTTCCACAAATTCGCATCAAATATCCACAATTCAGGCATCAGTAATGTAAGTGAGTGCAGCATTTCTTTATAGACACCCCGTATATATATATATACACATTCTAAACATATTACGACAGTACAAGAAAACTCTTACGAAAATGAAAAAGTATGCAGAACATGATAGGTACTTACAGTGCATATAATCCATATAATTACAGACACGTCACTGTTAATCGATGTATTCATCAAGCTTTAACTATGTCTATTGTAAGGAAAATATCTTGTGATCAGTCTGGCCCGACTGTTATCTTGCTAGAATGAGTGCTAAACACAACTCGAATAATATCCGTATATCTGTGTTTGGATTTTAATTGTGCGCACCTCTCACGATGACAGTAAGCATGCGATTTGGAAAAAGTGTTTGCCTCAAAATTAAGATATTTAGGCCTAGAACATCAGTTTTCGTTATGCCTTTAATTCGGGTAGTCAGCTTCCGTAGTCTGTGATAGCCTTCTTATCTGTCGCCAGGCGATGGGTGTGTATCGACTCTACACTGTGACGGTTTTCACCCACTGTGCCCTTGGGCATTTAGGACAAAACATGTCCCTGGTTGGAAGTCATTGTGGAGATGGTAGTCAGGGATTTACGCTTGGGTCGACTGCGTCAATCTCGCACGAGGTGTTTCTCTGCCAGTGAAATCGTCTCGCGTAACTAAACGTATTGTGCCTATGTCCATCGGATACTGAACCTTTTATCTCGGCGATATAGGATCGGAAATCATCGACAGTAGAGTTGAGACTTGTTTTGTTCGACCTCTTAGTTGATGTGTCATTCACCGACATCGTGAACCCCTCGTCCAAGTCTTCCGATTCTACACATTTTAAGGACACCGTGGAATAGAAAATTGCTCTCGAGTTGAACAAAAGCTTTAAATCTGATTTCCTTTTAACGTTTTACTATTCCATTTGCATGTTGCGCTTATTTACTCTGACTATTCGTCTTGACATCTACCCATTTCGTAATAATTGCATTGTCCGTTCTTGCAATGCTCAAACCAGACTGTATTGCATCACTATGTGTCTACAGTGACGCTGTGTATGTTGGCATAGAGGTATCGGAGATATTGCTAGTATTTTTGCAGTCAATTATCATTCCATCTGAAAACTCCACATGTCCAACGGATACTATCCGAAAAGTGTTTGCTAGAAGCAGCTCGAGCCGCTGTGCTTATGTTTCCAGTGTGCACAACAAGGAGGTACTTTTGGGATCTTATTTATCTGCTAACCCTGAGTCTGTCGAGAGCAATGCGGTGCGGTAGAGATTCACAGAACCCCAGAGATACGGATAAAAGCGTCGCATAGCATAATATTTTCTTTCGGAAATAAGTATAAGTATAAAAGCGTTAGAAACTAGAATGTTTCCCTACTTTAATAAAGATAAACATGGGAGCGTTACATAGTAAAATGTTGTCACACCCGTGAGGTCCAGAGTTCGATGATCCACAGTAAGGACTGGGTATTTTTCTGTCGGAGTGTAAATTATGGATTGTATGGGTTGGCAATATTAAAGAGTGGACAAGATTAAGATTCTCCACACTCAGAGAACTGATAACAGAGAGGTATAGCGGAATTTTTGTGTTAATGTTTCCAGAGTGACACCCCTACGACCTTGCAGGGTATTGGGTTTGATGATAATGATGATGACGATGAAATTTTAAAAAAAACTATCCCTGAACATGATGTGGCGACAACAAGGACATTCGAACTTTATCACACAAACCACTCGAAACCTACCTGCGCTTCCCTAACGGGAAAAAAATACAGTTTTGAAAGTTTAAGAACATAAAGATAAGTATTTGGTAGCGTTAAATATGTGCATGTTTTTCTATTATAATCAAATAAATGTGCGATATTAAGTTAGTATATTTTAGTAATAAACATACATATCGTTATATTGATGATGTTATCGGGGACATGTAACGACGTACATATTAATGATGTATTCAAGATCATGTCAGCTGCCTTTATTTTGCAGAAGACGATGTACACGTTTGGTTTGTCTCGGTCGATTCATGAATGGTTGGTCTAAACATGTTTTTCTCACTCAGTTTAAAATTAAACCTGAACCACGGAACTAAGAATCCAGTGTGATAGAATGAGTAAATTATATACATGAGTCAATGGACAACGAAAACGAAATAAGGAAATATAATATTTGGAGACAATGCTCGAACTATAATATAAGCCATAATGTAAGCCAGAATATAAACATATAAACAACAGTTGAACACACATTTGCCAGAATAAAGTGTATTTCAGCTAGATTAAATGTAACAGTAGTTTATAAGGAGTAGTAACGGAAGGCATGGTTCCAAAAAGACGTGTCGCAGGTGTAGAACATGATCATGAAGGCGAAGATATTAAACAAACATTTCGCGGTAAATTAAAGATGCGGAAAAATGGCTAGAGATTGAATCGAAAATAAATGAAAAAAGGGAAACAAGAATAAGTTTTCCAAATAATAAAACAGACTCACACCAAAAATATAGAGATCAGTTTTACTTTTCACAGTTAACTTGACACAGTTAACTTGACACAGACCTAGTCAACCTTTCGACAAATAGGTCATTATCAAGAAATACAGGACATAACAGAATTATTAGTATTTTTTCTGTTGGAGTGCATATTAAAAAATCCCTGAACATGTCGTGGTGACAGCAAGGGCATGCGGCCTTTATTATACAAGCCACTCTAAACCTACCTGCACTTCCTTAATACATATTGGTATTAACTGTCTCCAATAATGAAACACCCATCAATCTGCATGGCTACAAAACGACAACTGATAAACAGTGTTTGTATACCAACTCTGTGTTACCAATGTCTAACATGGCTCTTGACAAAGGCACTAGCGAAAAATATCACAGTTTGTGAAATGATATGTTTGAGGAAAGCTATACATGTCACGAGAAGAGACCGACGGAGAAATGAAGATATCAGGAAATAAATAAAGACTATTTCAAGTCAAGACTACACTGAGAGACAGTAAACTAGGTGGTTTGGTCACATCATGAGAATGAAACCAACACAATAATTTCTTCATGCATACCATTACTTCATGTATACCATTCCTTCATGCATACCATTACTTCATGCATACAATAGCAGAACATCGGGCTAAAAGGCACGAGAAAGACCAAGAACAAGATAAGTAGAAACAATCAACGAAATCTTACAAATGTACTGGTTGACCATGTACAACGCAACCCAGATGACCAAAAACAGACAACTTCAACTTCCCCAAGACGCTTAACAGCACAAGTAGAAATGACAACAGATAGACAAACCTTTTGGTAGACGGTGTTACAGCACTTCAACCAATTATTGAGATTGAACAGTTTTGAACAAGACTGTGACGAAAGCCACTTTCTGTAGAACCACAATCTACATAAGAATTAGAGAAGGGACAACTAAGCGATCCATGCCATGATCAAACAAAATATATTGTAACAATCTTGAAGTACACAATTTCTCCTGGTTCAAATCAATCACTCATGTGTGATAGCACACGTTTATTCAATTTCTATAATAGATTTTCAACAGAAGGCTGCCGACAAATAAACTCAATTTGGTTCAAGTCGAAAAGTGTAGAAGGATGTACTCTGTCAGATTTTACAATAAATGTGGCACCTGCTCACTTTCTCATACTTGGAATTTAGTTTGTCTTTCTGGCAGAAAACAAGTAGTTCTCGTTTCCGATCACATTCAATTACGTGTTTCTCACCCCCTGAGCACTACAAATTTGTTTGAATCAAACTCATACATACGAGTAGGGGACAGAATTGGTGTTGTAGGACACAACACCCTACCAGGACAGTAGGCTTACAGCCTTCCGTAATTGGGTTTTCCACTTTTGAATCCTCGTTTTTGTGGGTTTTTTAACGACCTGTTCTGTGAAAACAAGTAAGGGTAAAGAAGGTAACTCACTGTTTTTTTGTTTTTTTTTATTTGCGTTATTTATCTCAAAGTAATGTTCTAACATCCTAGTAGAAGGGGGGGGGGGCTGCCTAAAATCTTCATAATTTAAGAGTTTGGTATAATTTTTTTTTAGAAAAATTGAAACGAATAGTTACCACCACAAAACAAATACAAGATATGATATCCCAACAACTACCCGTTGTCATTTTACCAATAAACTGCTAGATACATACTCGATATAAATACACACATTTTTTCCCCCAAAATCACAGAACAAATTTAGATACAATACAAATAGACGCCACCACATAGTCGAGTTATTTCGCTTTTCTATGTTCGTAAAGTTCATGTTTATCATTTTATTGTGTCTCAAGAGAGACCGTCAGGATTAAAGACCTCTGTACAGATAGTAAACAAGCCTGCATGCGTTACTTCTCTGATTATTATCGTGATTTTCTTTGGTCACTATTTATATACTTGGAGTCGTATACCATAAAACGTCAAGGTTCACCAACGATGTGCACAGAAATAATAAATCCGCATTTCAGGTAATCTTTGTTTTCTGTACACAGGTCTTTACCTGTATCTGGTCATGCCTCAAGCCAGTATTGTTTTGTGTCACGACCGTCGATAATATAGAAACTATTGGATAATTTGAAAACATCCTTCTAAAATGACAGTAAAATTTTCCCATGATTTTCTGTGGTCTTTATGATTATAATTTTGTGTTGATAGCCAATGAAAATCGCGGGTATAGTTAAATTAGTCACCCTAGAAGGATGCCTTACTTTTAGCCAAACCTGTATAAAAACCGAGACCCTGGCTTCAAGTTTAGCGTGTAAAGAATAGTTCATAGTCTTCTTTTTAGCATGTCGTAAGAGGTGACTAAGGAAAGTTGAGGAATGTGCTGAGAGAATGCCATATGTGAAAAAAATCATTGTCACTTCATGTTTTGCCTATATTATTTACTTTTGCCTTATTTCAAATGGTCCATATGAGATGCAAGTTAGCGAAGATTGCAACTTTGTCCTTTTGTGGCATCCTTCAATGTGACGGGGAATGCTGGGTATGCCATCACTGCACATGGGTCAACAGATCTGACGGAAGAACGATGAACTAGTTGGCCCAGATGTACATGATGCCCTCTTGGCAAGACGACACGATCCTAGGATACCGCCACACTGGAATATCTCTCTCTCTCTCTCTCTCTCTCTCTCTCTCTTCGAGGTCTAAACATGCATCCATCCCTCCCCCCTCACCCCAACATAACCATGCCCGTGAGACAACCAAAATTATTGTAATAATTTGTAAAAATTATTGTAATAATTTGGAGACGGTCATGATAAAGCAGTGGCACCTTCAGTGAAAAGAAAATAGTTAGATCCAACATTGGGTCATTTAGTGTAAAAGTCAAATGGTCATGAATTGAAAAAAACATACATTTAATAATTAATGTTTATATTTGCTAACGATGGAATTTGCTAATTAGTATTTCTTTCTTCGGATGTTTTGACAGGGTCAGAAAGAAACAAAATGAATAGCAGATGTTGTGATCTGTCATAGATGTCATAGAGTCGAGTAAGGAAAGTTGGGCTGAGGTTGATAGGCTCATCCCATAGAAGACATAATTAAGCGAAACGTCATAATTAATTCTGATGTGTCAGACCGAAACGTCATGATGAATTCTGATGTGTCAGACCGAAACGTTATGATGAATTCTGATGTGTCAGACCGAAACGTTGTGATGAATTCTGATGTGTCAGACCGAAACGTCATGATGAATTCTGATGTGTCAGACCGAAACGTTATGATGAATTCTGATGTGTCAGACCGAAAAGCTCGTATATCGCTCTAAATTGTCCGCAATCTATAAGAATAATAAGTCATTCTGTTGTCCGTACTACATAGCAGTCAGGAATTTAAGGGGGAAAAAGATGTTTATGGAAATATTTTAATTTACGCTTAAATAATCTACATTTGGAAAAGATATCATATTCAGTTGGCGACAACAATAACATCAATGGAGATGCCTCCTTTAAGAACAAAATAATAACATCATTGGAGATCAATGCCGTAAAATTAGATTAATAACATGAATGGAGATTACCTAGAGTAAAATGACAATAACATAAGTGGAAATCAACGCAGGTAAGCTGTAAACAATAACATCAATCGCGATCAGCGACGATAAGGTGAGAATATAACATGAATGGAGAGGAAGTCAGTAAAAAGACAATAGTTATATGAATGGAGGCGCAGGCCAGTAAAACGACAATAATAACATGAATGGAGATGAAAGTCGGTAAGACGACAACAATAAGATGAATGGAGATGAAAGTCGGTGACATGAATGGAGATGAAAGTCAGTGAGATGAATGGAGATGAAGGTTAGTAAGACGATAATAATAATATGAATAGAGATGAAAGCCAATAATACCAAATGGAGCTATGAAATATACTGTAATAAATGGTAAGTTGGAGTTTATGACTACATTTCAATACAGCAAACATCTTATCAGTAAAAGAGACGACTAGACAAGTGCTTCTGAACCTTTGTGAGGCCGTTGCCAAGCAAATATTTTTGGGGACCAGGGCTTGGTTCAAACAAATTTTATATAACTCATAAATAACTTTACGGTCCAAGGAACACTAGAGAATAAAATTGTTAGAAATATTTGTCAGACATCGGTCCGTGGGCAGGCGGTTGAGCAGCACTGTACTAGATGATATAGCAAGAACAGAACAAACATTACCATCATTAGTTACATGAAAGCTTGAGGGAAATGTATATAAAAGGACAATCTATAAGACTGGGATGCTTCATTTACTCATTTATATTTATGCCAATAAGACGCGTACATCAACAGAAAACGCAGAGAAAAAGAATACCGTTGGACGAAAATTGGATCTTTTTACAAAGTGCAAGGTAAATCATACGAGTACATTGGGTAAAAATCAATAAGTCAATTAACTTATTAGTTATAAATTAAACAGAAATCTTATTAGTTACTTTTGTTTATAGTGAATTTTAAAAAATGAAATTCCTGCTAGTATAATCCATGGATATCTAGATACAAGTAATGCCTAATTACAAGAATTTCTACGTCACAGTAGCTGGCAGTTACACATAAACATTTTCGAGATTTTCTTTAAATAATTATTAGTTTTCAATACGATAGTGCGTGTTACACATGAAAACTTGCACAACAAAGTATCACGTCCTTGATACCAATTTGAATTTGAAAGCCAATTAAAAATTTTGAAGAATGCCATCATTTGTTAGAAATGTTTTCAGACTTTGATGTTATTAAATTTCTGCATACGAAATGGTAGAAAATGTCTGCTAAACATACATGTTTATCCCTCCCCCCCCCCTCAAGTAGGAGTCTTTTCCTCAAAACCTTGTGTACCTCTGAAAGTTGGAATGTTCTGGGTATGGAATACAGCTCTCGAGGACCTTCAATTGCACATAGGGAGCAAGCGCTTCTTTGCTCGTAATTCATGAGGGGCGAAACAAAGAAACAACCATGTAATTACCTGTTGACACCTTTTCACATTTTTATAACGTTTTAACACCTTAATGCCTGGTCTATCATTAGTTAAAGTCAGCTGAGTTGTGGTGATTTGAGTATATGTGAGAACAGTTAAAGAAAGCCGAGAAAGGGTAAGCTCAGTGAAGGTAAGCTGTGCATAAGGTAGCTGAGTAAAGGTAAACTGAATAAAAGTAAGCTAAGTAAAGGTAAGCTGAGTAAAGGTAAGCTGAGTAAAGGTAAGCTGTGTAAAGGTAAACTGAGTTAAGGTAAGCTGAGTAAAGGTAAACTAAGTAAAGGTAAGCTAAGTGAAGCTAAGCTGAGTAAAGGTAAACTGTGTAAAGGTAAGATGAGTAAAGGTAAACTGAGTAAAAATAAGCTAAATGAAGATAAGCTAAGTAACGGTAAGATTCGTAAAGGTAATCTTTATTAAAGTAAACTGAACAAAGGTGTAATGCTTTGCGACCAGCGTTACACCCACCACATGGTGTTTTCATGAGTGATCACCTGCCTATTAAATGATGCATGTGACTTATTTTGGTTGATCGACTTTGTCCGTGCGTGTCACTGATTGACAACACAGAGTAAATTCAAAGTGACAAAGAGGCAGTCGTATCAGACAAGGTGAGTGACGCTATTTGAGATCGATTTACAAGGACTATCCTGTAGAGGGATTTGAGCCAGTCCTCGAGAATGGGAATTCTGTTTAGAAATTACACTTGTAAGTTCTCGAAAACGGGAATTTCTTTTAAGAAATTAGAAATGTACGTTTTCGAGGGCCACCTATCTTACTCACCACTTAAAGACAAGAATGCCACCACTTAAAGACAAGAATGACACCACTTAAAGACAAGAATGACATAACTTAAAGACAAGAATGACATCACTTAAAGACAAGAATGCCACCACTTAAAGACAAGAATGACATCACTTAAAGACAAGAATGACATCACTTAAAGACAAGAATGACACCACTTAAAGACAAGAATGACATCACTTAAAGACAAGAATGACACCACTTAAAGACAAGAATGCCACCACTTAAAGACAAGAATGACACGACTTAAAGACAAGAATGCCACCACTTAAGGACAAGAATGCCACCACTTAAAGACAAGAATGACACCACTTAAAGACAAGAATGACACGACTTAAAGACAAGAATGACATCACTTAAAAACAAGAATGACACCACTTAAAGACAAGAATGCCACCACTTAAAGACAAGAATGACACCACTTAAAGACAAGAATGACATCACTTAAAGACAAGAATGACATCACTTAAAGACAAGAATGACACCATTTAAAGACATGAATGACACCACTTAAAGACAAGAATGACACGACTTAAAGACAAGAGTTACACCACTTAAAGACAAGAATGACACCACTTAAAGACAAGAATGACACCACTTAAAGAATGACACCAATTAAAGACAAGAATGACACCACTTAAAGACAAGAATGACACCACTTAAAGACAAGAATGACATGTTCTTCTTCTTCTTCTGCGTTCGTTATGACATGTTCTAGTGTTACTATTCTTTTCTCCAATTTTGAGCCCATCAACTCAAGGTCAATCTAACCGTATACAAGAACGAGCTGTTATCATCTCTGCAGCAAGCCCAATCCATCGACAAAATAAAACCTGTTGGCTAATTAGAAAACAGCGTTCTAAAATAACTCATTTGACTTTCCAGTGATTTTCATTGGCTATTGACACACTTTGATACCAAGAAAAATCGCAGATAGAGGCAATGGAGTCATTTTAGACGGCTGTTTTCCAATTAGCCAACAGGTTTTACATTTTAATTGGTCACAAGCAAGCAAGCAAAAATATTGAAACTGATCCAGAATTAAGACGGAAGACAGAAGCAGTAGACCGAAAGATTCCTAAAAGTTTAACAAGGCGTAAGTGCAGAGGCGGTGCAACACAAATACTGAACATGTTGCTGGTCGATCAGTTTACAGTTTACTAACATTTATGGTTTTGTGCAAGTCACAAATTACGAAACTAGTATTTATACGACAATACCATCGCGTGCATTCGTTCTCAAACGCCTGGTTACCACGAGAAAGAAATGCGTTGTGTCATGGTTTACAGCTTGTCTACAATATCTGCGTCTTTCGGCTCCGACTTTAGCATGGCCTATGTATCACTATAGGCGAAGACCTAGAGTACTCTGGATCGACAACATCAAAGAGATATTACACAAAAACCAAATAACATTATCTGAAGCTGATATAAAAGCGAGAGGAAGAACATTGTATCCTCCTCGACGCCCGTAAAGGGTAAAAGAGGAAGGAAAGATAAATAGATGTATCACTTTGACCCTATATGGAATGAAGCAAGTTTACACTAGTATTGCTTCATACGACATACATTACAGGTAACATCATCGATACACATGACAGGTAACTGTATCGATACATATACGATATACATGACAGGTAACAGTATCGATACACATGCGATACACATGACAGGTAACAGTATCGCTAATTTTTGCTATCCTATCGGGTTCTAGCATTACACAGAAGAGAAACAGTATTGATTTCCAACACGTGAAACAGACAGTTGTGAAGATACATGCTCGACTACTCCAGTATACACAATTTTCGTCATCATAAATGATGCTTTGATCGTCAGCAAAAAGCAGTTCGTTGAGTTCATTCTCTGTTGTTTTATTATACATCTTATTTAGTGCTTCCTTTATAATTCTGTCTGTGTAGACGTTGAATAGAACAGGCGACAACACACATTCCTATCACATTTCTGTTTTTGTTGTAAATAGTTCTGATACTCCATCTGTTGTTCTCAACTTGCTTTGGATTTTTTGTATAATGCTTTGATGTTGTGTAGTGGTTGTTCCTTGATTCCATATATTTCTAGCGTTTCAAATAGTGTGTCTCTGTTTATTCTATCGAATGTTTTTCATGGTCGACAAACATGATGTTTAGCTTTTTGTCATATTCAATAGCGTTTTCGCTTCGTTTTCTAAGGGTAAATACTGCATCTCTGCATCCTGCTCCTCTTCAGAAACAAAACGGGTGGATTTAGTTGTTGTTCTATGAGGATTTAGTTGTTGTTCTATGAGGATTTAGTTGTTGTTCTATGAGGATTTAGTTGTTGTTCTATGACATTCCTTGATTTTGTTCATAGAGAGTCAGGACTTGTAAATTCGCTGATGCTACGAATTTACGTTTTATAAGTGCTACTCTAGGTAGGCAATGTGCTGCCTCGTTGGGGCAGGCGGAGTATATTGGGAAACCCGAGTAAAATGAAGTCATTCCTTTACCTCTTTTAAACCATTTAAACAAAAATAAGCTGCGACTACATAATTAAAATGGGTACCAGATTATCTAAGTGTGTGTGTGTGTGAGAGAGAGAGAGAAAGAGAGCGAGAGAAAAGAGAGAGAAAACGAGAAATTAGATACATATATACATATGACGACAATCAGAGTAAATAGAATAGGTGTATATATATATATATATATATATATATATATATATATATATATATATATATATATATATATATATATAAATATATATATATATATAGGTAGACAGGCAGGCAGGCAAGCAAACAGACTTGCAGGTAAGTAGTTAGGTAGGTGGATGGGTGGATGGATGGATTAGATAGATGGATTAGATAGATAGATTAGATAGATAAGATAAGATAAGATAAGATAAGATAAGATAAGATAAGATAAGATAAGATAAGATAAGATAAGATAAGATAAGATAAGATAAGATAAGATAAGATACGATAAGATAAGATCAGGCAGGCAGGCAGGCAGGCAGGCAGGCAGACAGACAGACAGACAGACAGACAGACAGACAGACAGACAGACAGACAGACAGACAGACAGACAGACAGACAGACAGACAGACAGACAGACAGACAGACAGACAGACAGACAGACAGACAGATAGATAGATAGATAGATAGATAGATAGATAGATAGATAGATAGATAGATAGATAGATAGATAGATAGATAGATAGATAGATAGATAGATAGATAGATAGACGGAAGGACAGACAGACTAGACAGAGACTGGACAGATATACAAAACAGGCAAAACAGACAGACAAGACAGACAGACTAGACATACAGACAGGCAGGCAGATAGACAGACAAGACAGACTAGGCAGACTAGACAGACAGACTAGACAGACAGACTTCACATACAGACAGGCAGGCAGATAGACAGACTAGACAGACAGACAGACTGAGAGATAAATAGATAAATCTACCATTTATGTGAGATATAGATAACTAACGCACTAAGAACAACCTGTCTCTGAAAAAGTTCCGAGATAATAAACATGACAATGAAAGGACTAACTTGGAGTTGCAGAATTAAGGTCATTAAGAAAGAACTCTGTTATAAGCATCTTCCAGGTATATTGCAGCTGCGCATGTCTCCATTCGTTCGTCCAAACTTTCGAACGTATCTTGCGCGAATACGGCGACGTTGTGCCAAGTCTGCTTACCTGGACGATAGCCTCCCAAAGTTGAGGACAGGCAGTTTTCTTCCTACAAGCTGTCCGACAGCCTTCAAAGTAATAATAACACTCAGTAGAGAATGCAGGGAATGGTGTCCGACAGTGGTGGAGTCGAAGGTACTCGCTCTAATTGGTAAAAATTCCAGGGAAGGGGATATTATTATATATACAGATGGATCGGTTGAGAGACACATCAGAAGTGCCTGGGCCTTCACGGCTCAAAGTTGGGGGGAAACCATCAAAGAGGAAAGTGGTGCTTTCGCTCTGACGACAAGCAGCATGACAACAGAGGTTTTGGCAGCAACCAAAGCTTTGCAATGGGTCTGCTCGCAGACTATCTGCGAGCATGCCTGCATACTCAGTGACTCGATGAGCATGGTTGTGAAAGCTTAGGTGGGAACATTTGGGAACAGTGGCTGCATGCAGTGAAGAATTCCTGTATGCGTAAAGTGACTTTCATTTTTTTGCCAGGACATGCGGGAGTCAGGGGTAATAAGAGAGCAGATAGGTTGGCCACACACGCTGCTACTACGGCTGTTGTGGAACGATGGATCGAGTAAACATTTTGAACTCCCTACGGGAAAACGCACGAGCAAATGACTGTATAAGCGACGATGACTCTTGTTCCATGACTAGAATAAAGGAATTTGGTTTGAAATGTGGTGTCGCTAGAACGGAGCGGTTTCGTGGGCAAGAAAAAAGGATGGTCAATCAACTGTGTACTGGGACCGTCAGTCAACGTGTAATGGCAACTACACTCAAAGAGATATCTGAGCACATATGAGAGCAATGACGATGATCCAACAACTAACTAACTTATCACCTATTGACGTTACCAATGTATTTTTGCAGCCTGCCACTCATTACACTCAAGAAATATGATCATTAATTTTTTTAGAGTCGTCAATGGACTTGCTCTGTTGTTGAATTCCTTCAACACATTAACATTAGTCCTGATCTAACTGCGCTTTAATGTCAATATTTCCCCGTGAAACTGCCTCTTTGTGACCACAAAAACTCAGAGATTTGGCTTCTTGCTTGTTTCATTTATTATTCATGCCTCGCTGCAGAAAGTAAAACAATCAATATCCATACTATTCAAGAACTGCACAGAATAGCTTTGAACAGACAGAATTGGAGAGATCTGACCTCTGCCTTATGTGCTAACTTTATCGCAAAAGGAAAATGATGATGATGACACGACTGCCTGCCTCTGTGACGGGGAGGTATAGTTCCGCATCTGTGCCTGCTCAAGTGCCAGATTGCTCTTCTTCTTCTGCGTTCATTCTCAATTTTCTGAAGACTGGCAAAATGTAGTCAAGAGAAAAATGCGTTTGCAGCTTAACTGCGATATCTGAGGTCATCGGACTTCAGCATGTCCTATGGGTCAATTGACCGCGTATTGGATGAAGCAGCAACTCCACCCTTTTCAAATCACCTTAGTCGTATCCTACAACATGCCTGGCAGGTAATGGTGTTGCTATTATTCTTACCCATTTCGGACCCAGGAGACACACACGCTGTACGTAGTTCAAATCAAATCGCAGGCAATTGTACATCCGGAACATTCAGAAAGCAATAGTAAACTACTGAAAGTAAATACTGCCCAACAAGCTACTAATAAATTATGAGTGCATGGCTACCTCTTGAGTGGTACCACTTTTATTTTAGTTTACAATTTGTTGCCACTACTCTTCTTTATTTTCTGCTTACCTTCATGAACAGCGAAATTTATAAAATATTTTTGGCACTGTAACCTGTCATGCGTATCATAATATATGACTGAAGAGAGTTTAGCGTGTTGTTTAATGCTCCATTCCTTTAGCGTGTTGTTTAATGCTCCGTTCCTTTAGCGTGTTGTTTATTGCTCCATTCCTTTAGCGTGTTGTTTATTGCTCCATTACTTTAGCTTGTTGTTTATTGCTCCATTACTGAAGTTAAGTTTACTCCATAATGTCATGAAAGGCGAACTTAGATGAAACGTTGGGGTATCCCAGTCAATCATTAGACCCCAAAATAATATATTCCGTTTCCAGGACTATGTCTCACTACTCGGTAGGAATCTGAGAACGAACACAGACGATGGGAAAGAAAAGGAAGCATTCTTATTCATTAAATAGCGTTGGAGGGAGTGGAGACTTCATAATTATATGTTTTCTTTTATGAAAATGAACAAAAAGAGGTATTAGTGTTACTAAGACAAGTTGATAAAACAACATAATAACGAGACACAATGACAGACAACGTTTCGACTGAAAACCTTAATCTGGACAAACAAAAGACCACAGTCAACAAATCTTACATAGAAACAACGTGGTAGTGATAAGAAGGGAAAAGAGGGAAGAAGTATGACTGTGGTCTTTTGTCATGATAAAGGTCTTTTAGTCGAAACGTCGTCCGTCACTGTGTCTCCTTGTTAGGTTGTTTTATCGACTTGTTTTGGTAATACTAATACTTATTTTTTAAATCCATTTTGATATTTGCCGTGCGTTACCCCATGCATCCATTTCCTATTTTGGGTTGCTACCAGATACTGGATCTTTTATTCCTTGATTTACTCTTATTTACACGGTCCCTCTAAACGAAGCATTGCGCCACCTGCCGAGAGTATCACTCCTAGCACGTAACTTCGTAGTTACAAGCAATAATCACCAGATACCTGAAAATAATATACCTTGTAAATAGAACGTCACCAATCGCATTCAAACTCGTGACCACTTGAGCACAAGTCCAACGGATTAATCACATAATACAGACAGTAAACAAACTCTCATTCGTTACGATTTTGATTATTGTCGTGTTTTTGCTGGTCGTTATTTATAGGTCTGTACAAGTTAAAGTAAAAATGCATAGTATGTATTTATGCCGTAGGAGTGGGAGTTGTTACTGGTCTCGTATTTCAGTGTCTCTGCTGTATGAGGGCGGTAGCCATCTCCTCTCCCTCGCAGTCATTACTTTCACGATTAATCCGGTACTAAATTAAGACTAGGTCGACCCGGAAGCCGTTGCGTTCTGAAAAACATATCCTCCTCAACTGGGGAATGAACTCATGTACTCACCACTCACATGCGAAATCTGTGTGATAACCACTGCGCTACGCGGCTCCCTGTACTTGCAGTTGCATGCCAAAAATAAAAAGCCAAGGCCGACCAACGAAAGAACGGAAATAATCAACGATTTACATGGAAACAACGCTTAAAGCTGGAAACACAAAAATGATGAAGTTTTATCAGAACAATCGGTTTCTCGTTAAAAAAACACACACACAAAAAACTACACGATGTAATTATGGGTTTAATGTCAAAATGAATGATAACACGCACATTACTATGTGACCACTTCCAAGAGCTTTAATTTAGCATTGAAAATTGAAAGTTTTTGATGAAATTATATAGGCAGAACTAACTGGTTATTGTGTCAAGCCTATGACATTACGGAATCGATATGAAAGCAAGGGTATCATCTGATCATTAAACAAGAAATCAGACCCATCATATCCGTATTAATCAAAGGTTTAGCCGATGACTGTTAGATGTGATACCCTTCGTGAGCATGGATGAGGCGTTCTGATAACAAATTAATATATTCCAGTAAAATTATCTTTTTTTACAATATTAGGGTGTATAATGATAGACAGTGTTAGTTTAGTATTTCCCGCCTAAAGACGGCATACCTAGGAATGATATGGTCTCATCACATCTTTACTTACATAGAAAACGTGGTACCAACCTTTACATTAAGCGCCATCTAGGACTAGTTGCTGGTCTAATAATTTTCAAGTTCAAATGGAAATCGAACATAGACCACAGGCTAGGAAACAAGTGTGGCAACCAATGCGATACAAATGTATGGATAACCTGAATAAAACTAAAGCTGTGAATAAACAACACAACTCCAACAGTGACCTCAATATATCATATTTGTTGAAGGTCATATAGGAGGGAGTGGATTTGAGTCGTGACTTTTGCCAGTAGAAAACCTCTGTACAGGAAGTAAACATGACTTCATTCGTTACGTTTTTTATTATTGTTGTTTTCATTAGTCACTATTTATATACTGACCTATATTGTACATATATTTATGGAAATTTGATTTGTACATGTAGCGAAGCAGTAATCACTTTCTAAAATTACTTTACAAGGAACAGTTGAAGGTTAAGGAGAAGAGGAGATAAGAGAAAATCCTGGATTGATAATGTCAAGGAATGCTCTGGATGTGATTTTTCTACACTCCTTCTATTGACTGAGGATATAGTTGCTTGGAGGGTATTTTGTACTGGTGTATCCATAGTGTCTGGTGTATCCAGGGTGGCTGGTGTATCCAGGGTGGCTAGTGTATCCAGGGTGGCTAGTGTATCCAGGGTGGTTAGTGTATCCAGTGTGTCTCGTGTATCCAGGGTGGCTAGTGTATCCAGGGTGGCTAGTGTATCCAGGGTGGCTAGTGTATCCAGGGTGGTTAGTGTATCCAGTGTGTCTGGTGTATTCATAGTGTCTGGTGTATCCAGGGTGGCTAGTGTATCCAGGGTGGCTAGTGTATCCAGGGTGGCTAGTGTATCTAGGGTGGCTAGTGTATCCAGGGTGGCACCCCTATAACCCTGACTGGTTATGGGTCTTATTAGTATTATTATTACTGTTTATATTCTTGGAGTCGGCTGCAAAAATAGCCATGACAGGTCTATTATACCGGTGCCCGGTCATGCTTAGAGTGGTCAGCATCCCACTCCCCCCCCCTCCCTCAGCAAAGTAGCATTTTATCAAGAAACATGCTAAAAATAGAGCAACACCCCCCCTCTCCCTCTCTCACTTCCCTTACCAGTTTACCCACACATGAAAAGATCACCAAATTTTCTAGGAAAGCAAAAAGAGCATTTAGCTCTTTCTTTTTATGTTACCTCCCACATTTACCAAAGTCACATAGATCTACACATTGTTGTGTTAGTGGTTGCACTTTTTATGCCAGTACTTAGCCAAAATAGCGATCATTTAGGAATCGATCATTAACTTGAGCATCTAATCAGTAGACGAGTAGGCTCTTCGTATCCCTCGTCATTATACAGTCCAGCGGAACCATCGTTATCGTCCTTAAAAAGTAATGCAATAAGACATGTCCAGTGATTTGTATTGGTTCTCGACACATAGTATACAGAGTGACCAATGAACATAAAGGTAAAAAAAAAAAATATCGTCACTTTTGAAGGATAAAGTAATAAGTCTACAGGAATTTATAAATGACAAAGAACTTGGCTTATACATGTATAAGTGTTTTCCCCATATATTGTATAATGTGACATTCATTAGACAAGCCTGTGTGCAGCGAACTACCTTATTTCACTCGACTATTGCCATTTATTTATACTTTGTTATTGATACTTTTGCCGGCTAATGAAAAGCGCAACAGTAGTCAGATTAGCCTTACGCTGTGACGTAAAATTGGTTAGCATTTTAGTCTGTATATATAACGGTGATTACCTAAGTTGTTTACAACGACGGGGAAACTGTTTGTGCCAAAGCCCATTTGTAAATTTATAACATCATTCGCGGCCAAATTCTAAATGTATTTTGGCGTGACTCACCTATAATGTGATGCCTGGCGTGACTCACCTATAATGTGATGCCTGGCGTGACTCACCTATAATGTGATGTCTGGCGTGACACCTATAATGTGACGTATGGCGTGACTCACCTATAATGTGATATCTGGTGTGACTCACCTATAATGTGATGTCTGGCGTGACTCACCTATAATGTGATGTCTGGCGTGACTCACCTATAATGTGATGTCTAGCGTGACTCACCTATAATGTGACGTATGGCGTGACTCACCTGTGATGTTAGGCGTGACTCACCTATAATGTGATGCCTGGCGTGACTCACCTATAATGTGATGCCTGGCGTGACTCACCTATAATGTGATGTCTGGCGTGACTCACCTATAATATGATGTCTGGCGTGACTCACCTATAATGTGACGTATGGCGTGACTCACCTGTGATGTCTGGCGTGACTCACCTATAATGTGACGTATGGCGTGACTCACCTGTGGTGTCTGGCGTGACTCACCTATAATGTGACGTATGGCGTGACTCACCTGTGATGTCTGGCGTGACTCACCTATGATGTCTGGCGTGACTCACCTGTGATGTCTGGCGTGACTCACCTATAATGTGATGTCTGGCGTGACTCACCTATAATGTGACGTCAGGCGTGACTCACCTGTGATGTCTGGCGTGACTAACCTGTGATGTCTGGCGTGACTCACCTATAATGTGATGTCTGGAACTGCTTCTCTTTGGTAAGATGTATATGTACGTTACTATTATGATTCACTTTGATTTATGACGCTACGAAACAAGGCCATAGATGTATTAAATGTTCAGCGGGCCGAACCAAATTTTCCCATGGACCATTTATTCCCCGCGGTCCAGTGGTTTCCCAAGTAACTTCTGTTATTAACTACAGGTCAGTAGGTGTTTTCTGCCTGGATTTTCTCCCCATACCACATTACAATTCATGAGTGTTTGTAAAGTCTAAACTATGTATGAAGAAAACTTGGTATGAAAAAAAAGACATACATGACGTCATCACAAAATGTGCTTCACAATCCATCGTGAAGCAATATGCAGTGGATGGATGTCGTCTGCTGCAGTCATTCTTTGCATGCAAAACAGAATGATGTTATCAATGAAAGAAATATTTTGTTTGGTCGAACAAATGTCACCACTACTTCTTCATCCCAAGATCGAGATGGAGGTTAAAAGACACATGATTTACAGTATATTCCTACCAACACTGTGTTACCGGTGACTAACATGGTCTCTCTCATCTTCACATTACAGAAAGATAGTGACATGTGAGATGAATGCTTAAGGAAAACTGCAGGGGTCATCAGATTGATAGATTACGAAGTGAAAGAATAGGTATAACACCTTGCATAAAATACATATAAAGGCAGCAGATCAAGTGGTTTGACCATATTTTGAGAATGCAGAACGAAATGTTGCCGTACAGGCGTATAACCAAATGTAATCAGGGTACAAAGTCAGAGGAAGGCCACAAAAATATGGATAGAAAACATCATGGACATCTTGAACAAACACTGTTATAGAACAGCCGATGCGACACATCTGGCCTTGGAACATAAGTTCATGCTCCAATCACCCCTACGGTTAACGACAAGAGTGGATAACAAACTACTCGGGGAAAGACAATAGACAATAGATAGAACACAAGTTTCGAAATAACGGTCAATATACACGAATAGTGATTGAAAGATTTATAGCAATATTTCCTGATAAACAACCTCTTCAAAATTCCATTGCTACTGTCCAGCTTTCCCCAAAAACAACGCTGGACCACAACAGTAACTACTGTAACTATATTAATGACTTTTTTGTGTATGTACATTGTCTGGTGACATCGTGTGACGTTTTTCAAATTTATTTAACTTACAAAGTGTGGTGTGACTTTACCAACACTCTGTATATGTAGACACCATCAAATAGAAAGAAAGACAACAATCGTATCTACGTCCCTGCATCTCTGAAAGAGCTTAAGAAGAAGATTAGGCCGATCTGCATTAGACTTTGCTACAGATTCTAAATGCTAGAATAATTGCGATAGAGCTTCTAATGGCAACAAGATATGTGAACACAGAGATGCACTTGGAAAACATGTCATGGATTTAGGTTTAAAAAAAAGCCAACACACAGAATGGATAATATAAAGAATATTAGGAAAAAAAAATTAACGATGAATAACTGGGATCGCTACATAGAATAAAGGAAAGACAAAAATTGAGTGCCAAGTTACACATAAAATAAAACAAAAACGACTAAAAAAATGCATTGCTACATTAGAAAACAGAAAGGATTAAGAAAATGACATGATACATGGCAAACAAAAAGTTAGCATTGCTATGAACAAAAAATACAAAATAACAACTAGAGCCCAGACATGACAAGGTTATTCAATGATTAATGAAGAACACAGAGAATTCATAACATCAGATGAATCACCTTTGTGTCGCTTGAAACTAAAAGGGGAAATAACAACACTGACCTGCCATACACGTTGTAAAAAGCGGTTAAAGATATTTAGGACTATAGTCTGTCTGTGGCGAAGTGATACAGAGCGCATCTGAGACGGCCATGGTACCGAGTTCGATCCCCACCATAGGCATTTGAGCATCCGGATAGTTCAGAAAGAAATGGCAAACTACTGAACGTATTTATATTTCCTAGAAACATCACTACAGCCTAAAAATTCTGGGTTGAATGACTACGTCCTGAAATGGAAGTTTGAAGAAATTACTTCGTGGACAAACACCATAAAGGTCCTATATAAATAAGTGTGTGTAGAGCACATCATTAGGTACATGTACAGTGGCAGAAAAATACATCTCATCCAATATTGACTAACATTTTTTTTTAAATTTAAGCTCTTCTCTAAGACCTTTCCTGCCTTTCAGCGTCAGGGGTTGAAGAGTTTTCTGGAGATAGACCTTGTGTGTGCTAAGTATATCGTGGAGTTTGTCGCGTCTTTTATTTCGGTGGTCCATCGTTTTCGTGGCCAGCCTCTAGGTCTGCCTTCAGTGTAGCATAGCTTGCTGTGGTATGTTGTCTGATGGTAGTCTGCTGATGTGTGCAAACCATTCGATATGTTGTCTCTTGATATATTCCAAAATTGGACTGGTGCCGTTTCTTTCTCTAATGTCCTCACTCTGTTTCTTAGCGATATTCCTAGGATTCTGTGTAAGCATGCCATTTCGGCTGTCACAGGTTTACGTTTGTCTTGTGCCGTCGTTGTCCATGTTTGGCATTGGTAACACATCTTGGCATAATAATCGTTTTGAATAGTGTTATTTTGGTGGTTAAATCTACATTTTTGTTACTGAAGATTGGTGCCATTTGCCCTAGGGCTTGGTATGCTTTACTACATCTATTATGTATTTCTTTGCTGCTCTTGTTGTCTGTTGTTATGTTGCTTCCTAGTTATGTGAATTATGTCACTCATTGTTTATATCGACCACATCTGTAAACTAACAAGTACCAACGAAGAAGATAACATAAAAGACAAATTGAACGAACTACTCTTTGCAGACGACCAAGTACTAATAGCGACATCAGAAGAACAATTGCAAGACCATATGAACAAACTCCACATAACATGTCAAAATTCAACATGAAGATTAATATTGAAAAGACTGAAATAATGGCAATATCAAAGAAAGAAAGAAATATCACTATCTCCATTGATGATAAACACCTTAAACAAGTAAATGAGTTCACTTACTTAGGAAGCATTATATCGAGTGAAGGGAAAACAAGTAAAGAGATACAAAATAGATGCAACAAAACATACCAGATCCTAGGACAGATGACACGCATTTTCAAGAACAAAAATGTAAACATAGACACTAAAGTTGCATTATACAAGACTATTATTATTCCATCACTATGCTACCAGTGCCAAACCTGGACAATGACAGCACAAGACAAAAGAAAAATAGTGACAACAGAAATGACATGTCTACGAAGAATACTCGGAGTGTCATTAAGAGATAGAATTAGAAACGATAACATCAGACAGATAACCAAAACAATACCAGTATTGGAACACATCAAAAGACAGCAGATCAAGTGGTTTTCACACGCTTCCAGACTACCGACATATAGCATGCCACAAATGGCCATGACACATAGACATAACGGTTATAAAGCCAGAGGCAGACCATGTAAAAGATGGATCACAGAAATCAAAGAAGCCACAGGAACAAGCTTACAAACAGCGCACAAGAAGGCCATCTCCAGAGAACTCTTCCACCCCTGACGCTGCAAGGCAAACAAGGGACACAGCGTATAGATAGATAGATAAATTGTTTCAAATATATATATTTATATTACTTTCTGTTCTTCCTATCTTCATTACTAGGTCTTTTTTTTTGTCTTCAAGGTTTGGCATGTTTTATATAACCTGTTTGTCTTTGTAGCTCCTCTTCTGATGATTCTACTAGTGCTTGGTCGTCTGCACATAGCAATTCATTTAATCTATCCTTTAAAATATTTTCTTCCGTTGTCTTTGCTACTTTGCAGATGTGGTATATGTATGTTATGAACAATAGAAAAATTACTCCGGAGGGATTTTGAAAATTATCGGATGTACTTGTGCTCGTTCTTACTGCACATTGATTATTGGCGTATATGCTCTGACATAGGCTTATAAGATGTTGAGGAACTCCATTTGTCTGTAGTGTTATCCATAGTTGTGCTCTATCCTCTCTGTCTCCGGGTCCACGAAAGCCGAATGAAAGACTTGGTTATGTTCTGTTGCTCGTTCTGCAAGTTGTTTGAGGACGAAGATTTCATCTGTACAGCTTTTATTTTTTTGAAAGTCCAATTCTGTTTTGTTGACCTGTGGTTCTATACATGCTCGCATTCTTCTCTCTTTAGTTAGTTAGTTAGTTATTCCTCTAGGGCCAAAGACGGCACATAGGGCAGATGTCATAGATTTCCATGTCTCTCATTTCATTGCAATTTCCTTTAGGTCTGCATTGTTTCTGATACCGATGGTGAAACGTTCTCTTGTAATAGTTCCACGTAAAGTTTCTTTTGGCCTTCCTCGTTTTCTATTGCCCTTTGGTGACTACATCAAAGCTTGACAGAAGAGTCTTTCAGTATCCATTCGCAGCGCGTGTCTGATATAATTCAAGCGACACTTTGTAATATAGGTGGATACATAATCTTGTTTTGATTCTTGTCTGACAACTGTGTTTGATTTGAAGTCTGACCAACGTACGAGTATGTTCGGTAGCCTTCTAAAACATTTATTTTCAAAGGTGTTTAGTCTTTGATCTAAGTTTGATATTGTTTTCCAACTTTCGCATCCATTGTTAATGTTAGAATTATGCAGGAGTTGAAGAATTCCTCTCTCTAGTATCTTGTTAAAGATTTTTTCTATGTGGTTTAAGATTGATAGGTCTCTATACTTAGTGCAGTCTCTCTTGCTACCTTTTTTCTTCCAGATGGGAACAATCACCGCTGTATTCCACTCCCGTGGTGTCTTTTGTGTCTTCCCTAGCACATTGAAGAGTCTTTGTAGCCACTTTATACCTGTCAATGTTAGAATTTTTATTATTTATTTAGGTTTGCCATCAAATAATAGTGCTTTATTATTTGGTGCTTGTTTAGCTGCCTCTTCAATTTCAGATTTTGGTATGTATGTTTTCAGATTTTAGTATGTATGTTTTCAGATTTTAGTATGTATGTTTTCAGATTTTAGTATGTATGTTTTCAGATTTTAGTATGTATGTTTTCAGATTTTAGTATGTATGTTTTCAGATTTTAGTATGTATGTTTTCAGATTTTAGTATGTATGTTTTCAGATTTTAGTATGTATGTTTTCAGATTTTAGTATGTATGTTTTCAGATTTTCTCCTTCCTATAAGTTTAACAGTGAATTGACGTAATTTTTTTAATGTTTTCATGATTTCTTGGGGCCTATTTAGTATGTTGCCGTGTTAATTGTTGATTCGGGAGTATTTTAGGGCAGTAAAAAAACCATGGGGTCTAATGGTGACCAAAGGGCAGACTAATTGTTGCGTATTGCAGAGATGTATAATAATGCACATAAATGACAACACATACAATGATTTGAAGTATCTGGTATTTTTTAGGAGATACGCCTTTTAATGTAGTTTTACTTGACAATAACATGTTTATTGTAATATCTAAAATTAAACCCCACTTATTTTCAATGGACCAAAAACTTCAAAGAATTTCGTTAAATGTCAGAATGTCAAATACTGCATGTTTCCCGTTAAGGAGTTGTAGGGAGGGATTTTGTAGCTGTGTGATAAAAGCCGTATCCTCTTGCTGTCGCCACATCATGTACAGGGTGAATTTTTTTTTAAAATTTACCCTGCAACAGAAAAAAAAACCAGTCCGTACCGAGGATCGAACTCTGGACCTCACTAGTGTGAGACCAACACTCTAACATGCACAAACCAGAGCAATTATAGACTAAATGACATTATTTTTGCCTCAGATAAAATTTAATATTGCATGCCAGAGATATCTGGGATCTATCAGACAGTTTCTGAGATATTCTCTTGAAAGTGTGATTGCGAATGTATAGACAAACTTTGTTGTATATTAGTCCCACTCTATAAGCAAAATTAAACCATAGTTAATGCTGAAATCGGATATATTTGGTCGAAAGGTTTATATATCACAGCCCAGCAATGACAACATATTCCATTTTCTGGACAACATCCTGTTACCCAGCGGGAGTTTGAGAATGAATACAGTAGAATTTAAAAAAAACAACCAATATTAGAGGACATATTTATATTGATGGTATAATGCATAAATCGAATGTGTCGGACCATTAGCGTAAATACAGCAGTGACACAACACATTTCCATTCTCTGGTCGACATCCTGCTGGACATCTAGTAGGACCATTGTTCTGTTCAATCCCGTAGACAAGGGCGTTTGGGCTTAAACACACCCCCCCCCCCCGTCCGATTACCCTCCTAGGAAATCAGAACAAGACTTTTAGTACTAGGAACTTAGATAAAATATGGGTAACCCAACCCCCATCCTCCAACCTAATCAAGAATTTATGAAAAAGGTCATCGAAAATCAAATGAAAAAGAGAAAATAACAGTTGCAATGGGAAAATGATCTTTTTTGTTCCACATTACCGTACGCATACAATGTACGTATATTCCACGTTCCAATAACATAGTTGGTCTGATATGCGTAACACCACATCTGAGTTTAGATGTATGCTGAATATTCATTAATGACATTATATTTTGTGTAAATTTTTTTTCCATTTGGTAATTGATTGATTGCACAATTTTGTAGTCAATTTATGACTAAAGTGTCATACTGCCAAACAACGCATGTTTCCCGTTAGGGAGAGCTTGTGTAGCTGTAGTGTTATACTAATCACGGATATGCTGGACCGAAGAGTGCAAACATGCAACATGGATGTATACTGTCAGCATCATGTATCCATGATCTCTGGCGTATATCGGAAGAAAGGTCGTAAAAGCAAAAGAAGAAGATGAAGGAGAAGATGATGATGAAAAGAAGATGCTCTTCTTCCTCTTCTGCGTTCAGCATCTGTGGTCATGTTATATTGTCAGGTCTGTCGTCGGGGCAAAGTCCACTGTCTTCTCCATGTCAGAACTGCTGTCCCATAGCTTTTGCCTTAAGTCTTTATCCTCTGCCCAAGTCTGCTGCCTCTGCTCTTTGTATGTTGAAGTATATATTCAGAAGTCTAGGCTCCGGATCCACATGGAAATTCATCTGTGAATGAGATCCTCAGTCGGTAAAGGTGACCCAACATTCTGCAGTGTCCTATTCTCAGGCGAAATAGTGGGTGTGTCAGTTGGTATTTTTGTAGGTGATGTATTGCATCATGTTTGTCTTCCACTTCCATTTGTTTCTTCCACTTTGATGTGTATGTGTTATGGATTATGTTATATGTGTGTTATGGTGTGTTATTGTTATTGTTTCTCTGTTGGAGAGCTACGGTTATTGTAGTACGTGTTTGTTTGAAAAAAGGTTGATTTATTGAAGATATAATCATGAGACAGAAATTGGAAGACTATAAAAAGTCTATAGCAAATATTTCCCCACTGAAAATAGAATTAAACGAATATAAAAATGGATAGAATAAAGAATGAAATTGGCAAATTTTAAAGAAAAAAGTTTTCGTAAAACAATTTGTCAGGATGGAACTGTATGACTGAAATTTGTTAGAAATGTGTTAGATGAAATCGGTGGTATCTGTGACCGAGGGATATGTGAGACAGTCCTAACTGGCATAAAATAGGTTGATGGTAAGCTCGGCGAAGTCGTACAGACTGACAAACAAGAAGACTATCTATCTAATTAATTAACTAGTTCGGATTCCGAAAGGGGAGTACAAAATAGCAATACTATTACCTATCCTAACACATAAGTCGCAGGAGGCGAAACTTGATCAGGATTCTCTCTCCCGTAAAGGAGTAAATTAATCAAGAAGTAATACTGGAGTCAGATGTGCCTACCGAAAGGCTCATATATCGCAGCTAATCTGTAAACCATGGTAGAATACATTCTGGTATCCAGAAACCATCCTGTTAATATTAGGATTTTAAAAAGAACACATAATGAGAAGAAGAACGAACTAGCTATACAATTAACTTACTAATTTATTAACAAACAAGTTAAATAACTAACTACCAAATAAACTCATTGCGTGGCTCACTCACTAACTCACAAATTAATTTATTACCTGACTGAATGACTAATTTACTGACTAACTACGTACTTAAGTAGCTAACTAACGAATTAGATTACTGACTGATAAACACACTACCTGCTTAACTACCTACTTCCTGACTGACTAAATAATTAACAGACTGACAAACCACCAAGAGAAAGCTTTTGACAGAGTAGATCGAGCACAACTATGGATAACAATACAGACATATGGTGTTCCCCAACATCTGATTTATCTATGTCAGAGCATATACGCCAATAGCAAATGTGCAGTAAAACGAGCACATGTACATCCGACAATTTCCGAATTCACTCGGGAGTGAGATAGTATGTGTACTATCCCCAACCCCATTGTTGATAACATATATACGTCACATCTGCAAAGTAGCAAAGACAACGGAAGAAAAAAATCTAAAGGATAACTTAAACGAATTGCTATTTGCAGACAACCAAGCACTAGCCACATCATCAGAAGAGCAACTGCAAAGACAAATAAATTGCATTAAACATGCTAAAAACTTTTAAACACGAAGATAAATTTTAAAAAAAGACAAAGTAATCAAGGTAGGAAGAACATAAAGACACATATACATATATATTAGAAACAACAGTTTTAAACAAGTGACAGAATTCACATACCTAGGAAGCAATATAACAAAAGACTGCAAGAGCAGCGAAGAAATACGCAATAGCTGTAGTAAAGTATACCAAGCCCTAGTGCAAATGACACCAATCTTCAGAGACAAAAATGAATATTTAAACACCAAAATAACACGTTTCAAAACGACTATTATGCCAAAGCTGTGTTACTAAAGCCAAACATGGACAACGACAGCACAAGACAAGCGTAAACTTGTGACAGCTGAAATGGCATGCTTACACAGAATCCTAGGAATATCGCTAAGAAACAGAGTGAGGAATGAGAAAATTAGACAAATAACCGGTACCACTCCAATCTTGGAATATATTACGAGACAACATATCAAATAGTCTGCACATATCAACATACAACAGCAAGCTATGCTCCACAGATTCAGTGAAGGCCGACTTAGAGGCCGACAACGAAAACGATGGATTACCGAAATAAAAGAAGCGACCAATTCCACAATATACTCAAGCACACAAATAAATAAAAATAACCAAAATATCGGAGGATGTTCGACAAAATGGAAATTGCCGCAGTAACCAAACAAATAAGCGGTAAATACGAAATTAATCATACAGGTTACTGAATATAACTATCAATATAAATAAATCAGACATAAAAAAAAAAAAAAAGAACAAAGACAGTTATCGATGTTTCCTATTGGGACCTTTATCAAGAAACAAAAACCAATTAAGACAACACAACTATAATAAAAAATAGGGCCAAGACTTGGACAATGGTTTCCCTACAAAAAGGACACGCAAGGGCCATCTCCAGAAAACTCTCCAACCTCTGACGTTGAAAGGCCACAAAAGGTTTAGCGAATAGATAGATAAACTGACAAATTAATTACCCCCACCCAAGTAACGAACTAACAAATTAACTGACTGACTAACAAACTAACTGCCTTTCCAAGTAACGAACTAACAAGTTACCTGACTGACTAGCAAACTAACTGATTAATTAACATAAAATTAACTTAGGATCTACAGAGATTGGTAATATGTGTCATTATTAAATATAATAAACGGCCTGGACATGATGGTAAGACATGTAGTTGTTCAGTATATGGCAGCATATGACTAATGAACTATGACTGGTCTCCAGTGTATAAAACTTGTGCACAGAAAAGGCACATTTTGATTATTTACGTGCATTTAGTTGGTCCGCCTTTGCTATTTTTGTCATGCGACTCCACGTATATAAATAATGAGCAACGAAAGATCAAGGCATAAAGAGACAGAGGAAAACAAAGAGAGACATTTCTGGATGGGTTGTCAATGCGGCAAAAAACAGATCACCAACTGAAATTATTAACAGCATAAGAGACAGAGACTTATGGAAAAGCATGATCGCCTATGCCACTCCGCATGTCACCTAATTGATTGACCAACAAAAACACGACACTAATCTAAAAGGTTAACGAAAGAAGTCCTAATTAATTCTGGACAGAGGTCTTCTTACTACACTCTGTTTTCATTGAGCGCTTGCCGTAGTCATGCTGCTCGTTAATTATATAGCTCTGCCATCTGTCGTCTAAGGTGCACACTTTAAACACACGCAAGCAGAGCCTGACCACGTTAACGTGGGGACATCGGTCATCACAATGTGAGACTAGAAAGGCTACCTGATGAGAAACATGTAGGAGTGAGTACAAGAAGCAGTCGGGCAAATCTCTTAGCTGAATCAACAGATCTTATTTACACGTGGAAAATTGCCAGGCCAAAATAGGACTCTTAAGACTTTGTTGAATGTCACTGTTAGACACACATACACACACACACACAGTGGATTAAGGAAAGAAAGAAAAGTAAGAGAAAACATAGAAAGAAAGAGAAGCAAAACTGTGGCGAAAAGAAGAAAAAACTAAGAAGAAATAAATAGTGGGGGAGAGAAAACTAAGAAATAAAGAGTGGGGGAGAGAAAACTAAGAAATAAAGAGTGGGGGAGAGAAAACACTAAGAATGAAAGGGTGAGAGAGAGAGAAAACTAATTAAAAAAGTGATATAAAACATTAAGGAAAGAAATAAAGAGAAAACTAATATAAAGTAGCATGAGGGAGAGAAAGATAACTAGGAAATAAAAAGTGAGGGAGAGAGAGAAAAGTAAGAAATAAAGAATGGGGGAGAGAAAACTAAGAAATAAAGAGTGGGAGAGAGAGAGAGAAAACTAAGAAATAAAGAGTGGGGGAGAGAGAGAGAGAAAAGTAAGAAATAAAGAGTTGTGTTATGAATATTCTTGTTCTATACATGGTAGATATATTTTAAATGTGTTTCAGTACTGAAAGATAGAGAAAGGGGAATAGGAGAGGAATAGGGGGAAAAGACTGGCATAGAAAGAGAGAGAGAGAGAGAGAGAGAGAAAAGCAACAAGAGTAAAGGAAGAACATAATGGAAGAGAGTTGCGCTGGATGAAGTAGTAATAGAAAGATTGATGGAAAAAAACAGAATGATGGAAGAGTAGAGTGATGGAGAAACGGAGAGTGATGGAGAAATAGCGATCGGTGGAGGAATACAATGTGATAGAGAAAAATAGCGAATGGTAGAGAGTGAGGGAGAAATGAAGAGTGGGGAACAAACAAGGAAATAGGAAGAAATAGAAAGTGATTAGGAAATAAAGAGTGAGGTAGTAACAGAGATAGACTGAGAATGAGGGAAATACAGAGAGTGACAGAGAAACAGTGAAGGAAAAACATAGGAATCGAGAAACAGGAATGGAAAACTAAAGAGTGATGGAGAACTAAAGAGTGGTGGAGAACTAAAGAGTGGTGGAGAACTAAATAGTGGTGGAGAACTAAAGAGTGGTGGAGAACTAAAGAGTGATGGAGAACTAAAGAGTGATGGAGAACTAAAGAGTGATGAAGAACTAAAGAGTGACGGAGAACTAAAGAGTGATGGAGAACTAAAGAGTGATGGAGAACTAAAGAGTGATGGAGAACGTAATTGAGAAATAGAGAGTGATTAAAAAGCAGAGAATGATCGAGAATTAGCCATTGATGACTAATTCACTGACTAAATAACACATTAACTTATTACCTGATTGAATGACTAATCCACTGACTAAATAACAAATTAACTTATTACCTGATTGAATGACTAATTCACTGACTAAATAACACATTAACTTATTACCTGATTGAATGACTAATTCACTGATTAAATAACACATTAACTTATTACCTGATTGAATGACTAATTCACTGACTAAATAACACATTAACTTATTACCTGATTGAATGACTAATCCACTGACTAAATAACAAATTAACTTATTACCTGATTGAATGACTAATTCACTGACTAAATAACGCATTAACTTATTACCTGATTGAATGACTAATTCACTGACTAAATAACAAATTAACTTATTACCTGACTGAATGACTAATTCACTGACTAAATAACAAATTAACTTATTACCTGACTGAATGACTAATTCACTGACTAACTACCTACTTAAGTAGCTAACTAACAAATTAGATTACGGAATCATTGACACATTACATAGAACTCTGATTATCCGAATCCCGATTAATTGAATTTCCAATTATCCGAATAGAATTTGGGTGAAATAATTTTAGAGCATTAGCAGACGCTGGTATGTACATGTACGTAACTGCAGTTATTAATTGCGGAGATATTAATATTATTACATTAATAATTTATTAATATTCAGTTTGCACTATTCTTCTTCTTCTTCTGCGTTCATTCTCAAACTCCAACTGGATCTAGCTGGATCATGGTCCTGCTAGATTTCCAGCAGAATGTAGTCCAGAAAATGGAAATGCGTTGTGTCGCCGTTTTATTTGCGCCAATGGCCCGACACATCCGTCTTCGGTGGGTGCACTATTCGATCTATTCAGTTTGCACTGTGTTTACAGTTTCATTGTTTATTGCTAGTTTTCATTGCTGGATTAAGTGAAATGAGTACAAGACGTAAAAGTGTTGTTTCGTCATTTAGTAATAAAGTGGAAATTATTAATCAGTTAAATAAAGGTGTGCCTGGAAGCAACTGGCAGAGAGGTTTGGCGTGGGAGCGGCTACGATCTATGATATTCAATTAACAGTGAAAAATGTTTAAGCTTTGTGAGTGCATTGCAAACAGAAGATGGATGTTCATCTGTTGTATATATGCGCCATTTATGTAATTTTGCTTATTTTTTACAGTACTGTAGTGTATGTAATTATTTCAATACATAGTTGTTTACATATTACTGTACTTTTATCAACGAAATTGTGTTAATTTCAATGTATGATTGTATGTATGTATGTACACTGTTTTGCTTCATTTCCTGAACTGTATCCAATTATCAGAATTTTTTATTATCCGAATCAGCGATAGGCCTATCACAATTAATTCGGATAATCGGATATCTACTGTACCTAATTAGCTGTCATGTGACGTATTCTTTCCAGAACTTTGTCTTCCCAATTAATTCTCTGAACCCTCTTTATCGTGGGCATAAGCTTGCAGTTCGTGGACATACCGCATCGGCTTGCATTTTCCAATATGTATTCATGTTATCTTTTCAGGTACTCTTCCTTCCATTATTTGTCTTTCTAAACAGTTGTGTCTCTTTATATGAGCAAACAGGTGTAGTTTTATTTTTGTTATTGTGTTTAGTTACCAACACTCTGACATCTTCAATGTATTTATAATATCTGAGTTTCTCTTTTTTTCTTCCATGCATGATATTCTACGTATCCTTCTGTAGCATTTCAGCAAGAAGGCATTGATCTTCTTTGCCGCTATTTTACTTAGTGTCCATGTTTCACAGCCGTATGTTGCAACCGGAAAAATAAAAGTGTGTAACATTAGCACTTTAGTTTCTATTTTGTTGTTTTTCCATATGTTTTTCAGCCGTGTTATTTTACAATATGCCATTGCCAATCTCTTCCTTATTTCTGCCATGCAGTCTCCTGCACCGTTGATGTTTGCTCCTAAGTATTCAAATTTATCCACACATTCTATCTCGATAATGTCTATTCTGATTTTTGGTTGTTGTGTTGTTAAATCTGTTGACATGATTTTTTTCCGTGTTTAAATACAAGTTTTGTGATTTGCTATACTTCTTTGTGTTCTTGATTAGTTGTTCCAATCCCTTTATATCATTTGAAAGAAGCACTGTGTCGTCTGCGTAGCGTAGTTAATGGATTTCGAATCCGCCGATGTTTATAGCGTGGTAGTCAGCGTTGTGTATGTCTTCTCTCACATTCCTAATTATGCTTTCTGCGTAGATGTTGAACAGGTATGGAAAGAGTGTGCACCCCTACCTTACTCCACTCTGTACCTCAAACCACTTTGAGAGATCGACCTCTAACTTCACTGCGGCCTTTTGATCTTGGTAAAGTTCTTCCATTAGATGAATCAGATGTCTTGGGAAACCCATGTTGTTCATTATCTCCCATAGTTGCTGGTGTTGGACGCAGTCGAACGCTTTTGAATAATCTATGAAGCACATGTCAGTTGAAAATTCCCTACACTTATCTATGATCAGTCTCATGTTAAGAATGTGATCTTTTGTTCCTCTGCCCGACCTGAAGCCGGCCTGTGTTTCGTTTATCTCCATCTCTAATGTTTGTTCAATCCTGTGTATTATGATGTTTAACATTATTTTACTGGCTTGACTTATAAGGGCAATAATTCGGTAGTTAGTCAAATCTGAAGGTCGCTTATTTTGGAAGGGGTATATATAATGATTTTTTCCATTCCTCTAGCCATGTGCCGTTTTCCTTTTTTTTGCAGCAGAGTATGTGGTAAATCTTGAATTCGGCCTCGCCCTCTGCGTATATCATTTCTGTTGTTAAGCCATCATTGCCTGGGGCTTTTCCTTTCTTTAAACTTTCTATTGTGTATCTTACTTCTTCCCTTTGTAGGTTCTGGCTCCTTTTCATATTCTTTTATTGTTCTGTTGTTGTTGTTTTTTGGGTCATTATACATCTCACTGCAATGTTCCTTCCATGTATGTAAGATATGCTTCCCTTCCGTTAGTATATTTCCATGTTTTTCTTTCAACACTTTTAATGATGGTTGAAGTTTGTTGTCTCCTAGGTGTCGTACATTTTTGAAAATCGTTTTACTGTTACTTTGTTTTTTCTATCCTTCTATTTCAAGGCATATTTTGTATAGGTAGTTTTTTTATGTTTTTCCTAATTCTTCTCTGAATATCTCTTGACAGGCTTCTATAATTTGTTCTGTTTTTACTACTATTTTTAATGTGTCTTCTTTCTTGGATAATGCTCATAGTTTCTTCTGATATATACTCTTTCTTCTTCTTGCTCTTTTTGTGTAGCATGTTTATTGCACAGTCATTGACAATGTCACTTATTTTGATTTCAAATTCATTTGGACTGTATTCTTCTTGTATTTCAAGTAGTTTGTCGAATTTATTTTGAATTTCGATGTTGTATTCTTCCAGTATCGACGTAATATCGTATCTGGTAATGATTGAAGTTCAACATCTTAGCTATCTACTTCAAATAAGAAAATTTCCTTTATTTCCGAATAAATCGTGTGATTTTCGCCTGGGAGTGTGAAGTACGTTGTACTGCAAGTTTCACAGTTGAAATGTGTTATTCAGTTGGTTCACTTTGTAACCGGAACATCCGGGGCCCAGCACATCCGTTCTCGTCATGCCTTTAATTCGGGTAGTAGGCTTCCCTAGCCAGTGACAGCCTGCCTATCTGTCGACGGGCGCACAATGACTCTTTGTCGAGACGATTGTCGTTCACGTCTATCTCGCACGAGGTGTTCAATTATCAGTGAACTTGCCTTGTGTAATTAGACGGCCTGTGCCCATCGGTGATCAAGAGAGAACCCTTTCTCTCTGCAAGCATGTATCCAGTATAGGAAAGCACGCCAGTAGAGTTGGGTGAGGGCTGCCTTCGGGCTAAAAAATGCTTCAATCTATATTACACATAGCAATGTGACCATCGATACTATTTGTTTTCTATTATATGTTTTAATTTTGTTTCAATCGTTGTCTTGATAAAAACCTTTTGGTCGAACGTCGATTTGTGTGTGTTATTATTTGTGTCACTAGTTATTAGCAAAACTTTATTACCCTATTCCTGGATCGACATTAAAAACACTTTCTCCTTTAGCTTTCACAGTACATACATGCTCACAAATTCTCACATAAAGGTGACTAAAATTCCCACACAATGGTGACTAAAATTCCCACACACTGGTGACTAAAATTCCCACACAATGGTGACTAAAATTACCACACAATGGTGACTAAAATTCCCACAAAAGGGTGACTAAAATTCCCACAAAAGAATGAATAAAGTTCACACAAAAGAGTGATTAAAATTCCTACAAAAAAGTGACTAAAGATCTCACAAATACATAGAAATATTCTTTTTATTTTAAATGATTTTTAACGTTAATTCCATCCCATCAATTACTAAAAACGATTTATAGCCCTGGTGATATCTACGATCATGAATGTATTGATTTATTCACTTACTTGTTGAAAGGTAAATTCCACAATACGGTCAGCTCACAAACCAGACTTCATATTATCTATTATTTCAACTGCAAGTTCTCCATTTGAATCGCCTTCGATTGTTTTCGGAAACTTTCAGTTGTCAAAATGAGCTACTGTTCTCAGAAACAACGCTCACTTTTAAAAAAGCTAAATTTGGCTAGCTACTTGAATATTGCGAGCGTAGGATTCAGAGCGAGCTGATGTCACGGGCGCTCGCAATTGTCCATTTATCTCTGTGACCACAAGATTTGAAAAACTCTTAAATATTGTTTGTACTAACTTAGAACACAGGTAATGTTGTCTTATTGGATGACGGCTAACACACTATCGATGTCGGATGCTGACGTGAATGAATACACACAACAGTACACAATTATTAAAAAAACAATTCATATGACATAATCGACGTTTCAATCAAAAGGTCTTTCAAGATTACAAGCACTTAACATCCAAAGACGACGAATAGGAATGACACCACGACATACAAACGTCTCCAAGCGAAATGTGGATGTGAAAGGACAGGAACAGGAAATACATAAAAACGTAAATGCATGTGGAAAACGAAACGAACAAAAAGATGACGAAAATGGCGGAGTAAAATGAATAAAGACAAAGACCACACCGACCGAGTACTAAATAAAGGAGTGGTCGGAATTGAGTCCAAAAAGCTTGAGGGTACCAAACTAAAAAACAAAACGATTTTCAGGAGCCTACCTAATCTACCATCAGTGGTGCAGGATTTAATAGCAGTGACGTGAATATTAGGAACACCACGATGGCCATCACCGCTGAAGTGTGTGGGGATAGTAGCATATTTTCTGTGTTTGATGATGGTATGAAGATGATTACAGAAGCGGTCGTTCAATTTTAAACCACTTCCACTGATATACTGCTTGTCGCAGCGTTTACATAGGATAACGTAAATGACATTACGGGATCCACATGTAAAGGCTTCATCAGTGGTTAAAGTTGTCTTAGGAAATGAAACGGGACGTATCTGAACCACATAAGGACATGTGTAGCAAAGATCGCGTGAGCAACGAACAGTGTCAAAATGGTTAGGAACAGAAGACCTAAGGTGGCTGTGGACCAAGATGTTGTTGAAATTTTGTAGCGACTGTAAGCAACCAGAGGCAAGTCCTGGAAAGCAGCACGAGTGTGAGGATCAGACTGGAGAAGATAATAATGTTTAAATAAAAAAATAAAAAAAGTAACCCATAGCATTTATTAATGCCGTAGGGGTGTGAGATGTTAGCGATCTCACATTTCACAGGCTCTGCAAATGAGGGCGGTAGCCATCTCCTCTCTCTCGCAGTCTTTACTTCCCGGATTAATCCGGTACCCATTTAAGGCTGGGTCGACCTGGGAGCCGTTGCGATCTGAAAACATTTCCGCCTCAGCTGGGGAATGAACCCAGGACCACTCATATGCGAAGCCAGTGCCTAATGTTTAAATAAGATACACCGAACAGCATAATTATGAGGGTGAAAAGTAAGGACAAGTTTAACTCTATCAGAGGAGGAAGAAGAATCCTGGGAATAAATCCGGGTAGCAAGACGAGATAACTGATGTACACGTAGCCAAGCCGATGAAAGGATACTGTCAGGGAACGAGCTTCTTCGTTAGAAATCAATCTTCCCAGAGGATATATCAAGAAGGTTGTCGTCATCACTAGATAAGCAACCAAAAAGCTTGGAGAATGGCAGAGATTTGCGACAATGAGAAGTGTAGAGCAGAAAACCAAGTGCACCAGTAGGTTTATAGTAAACAGATGTGCTGAGGTAAGGGAAATGAATAGTGACAATGATGTCAAGGAAGTTTGACACAAGTAGTGGAGATGTTAGATGTGAATTTAATAGCAAGGTTGAAATTGTTGATAAAGTTGATGAATCCAGACAATTTTATCAGTCATGTCAGTAACATTTATACCATCATCAATATATATATATATATATATATATATATATATATATATATATATATATATATATATATATGTGTGTGTGTGTGTGTGTGTGTGTGTGTTTGTGTGTGGAAAAGAGATGGGAAAGAGTCATTATATTTCGACAAAGCTAGATATTCAAGATGTCCAATGAAAAGACACGCATATCTGGATCCCATACCTACTCTTATCCGATTTGCTGAACTGGTGTTAACACTCGACTCTTTTGAACTCGATGGGCACTTTGTCGATGAGATCAGTGGCGTTGCTATGGGCACTAAGATGGGACCCAGCTATGTGTGTCTTTTCATGGGGCATCTAGTTTGGTCGACATATGATGACCCCTTCCAATCTCTTTTCTCAGATATATTGATGATGGCATATGTATTACTGAATTGTCTCGCTTCATCAACTTTATCAACAATTTCAACCCTGCTATTAAATTCACATCTTACATCCCCACTACTTGTGTCAAACTTCCTTGACATCATTGTCACTATTCATTCCCCTTACCTCAGCACATCCATCTACTACAAACCTACTGATGTACTTGGTTTTCTGCTCTACACTTCTCATTGTGGCAACTCACTGCCATTCTCCCAGCTTCTTCGTTGCTTATCTAGTGATGACGACAACCTTCGTGATATATCCTCTGGGAAGATTGATTTCTAACGTAGAAGCTCGTTCCCTGACAGTATCCTTTCTTCGGCTTGGCTACGTGTACATCAGTTATCTCGTCTTGCTACCCGGACTAATTCCCAGGGTTCTTCCTCCTCATCTGATAGAGTTAAACTTGTCCTTACCTTTCACCCTCATAACTCTGCTGTTCGGTGTATCTTACTTAAACATTATTCTCTTGTCCAGTCTGATCCTCACACTCATGCCGCTTTCCAGGACTTGCCTCTGGTTGCTTACAGGCGCTACAAAATCTCAACAACATCGTGATCCACAGCCACCTTAGCTCTTCTGTTCCTGACCTTTTTGGCACTGTTCGTTGCTCACGTGGTCGTTGCTACACATGTCCTTATGTGGCTCAGATGCGCTCCATTTCATTTCCTAAGGCCTCTTTCACAATTGATGAAGCCTTTACATGTGAATCCCGTAATGTCATTTACATGATCATATGTAAACTCTATGGCAGGCTAAACTCTATCGGTGAAACTGGCTTAAGATTGAACGACCGCTTCTGTAATAATCTTCATGCCATCAAACACATTAATCCTACGTCTGTTGGTACACACTTCAACGGCGATAGTCATCGTGGTGTTTTTGATATTCAGATCCATTATATTACATCATGCGCCCTGATGATAGATCTAGGCACGCTCTTGAAAAAAAAAATTATTTTTGAGTTGGTACCCTGAATCCTTTTGGACTCAATTGCGACGACTCATTTGTTTAGCTCTCGGTCGGTGTGATCTTTGTCTTTATTCATTCTGTTCCGTCATCTTTTTGTTCGTTTCGTTTCCACATGCATTTACGTTTTTTTATGTATCTCCTGTTCCTTTCCTTCCGGCATCTCGTATCCACATTTCGCTCTGGCACGTTAGTGTGTCGAGGCGTCATTCCTACTCGTCGTCTTTTGATGTTATGTGCTTGTAATCTTGATAAAGCCTCTTTGTCGAAACGTCAATTATGTCTTGTGTATTGTTATTTGTATGATTATGTACTGTTGTGTGTTTTCTTTCACGCTAGTATTCGACATCAATAGTGTGTTAGTCATCATCCAGTAAGACGACACTACCTGTGTTCTACGTATTATTTTCATACAGATTTACCTTTTATTGATCGTGAGTATTGGTTGGGAAGGATTAAAGTCAAACAAGTAGGTAAGAGAAGACACCAATCAGCAATATATTTCTACAGCAATAAAAAGAAATCAGTGGAATTATATCGGACATGTACTTAGAATGAATAAAAGCAGACTGGCCATTACAATCATTTAAATGGGTATCAATACGGCAAAAAAACAACAGAGGAGTATCAAGGGAGACTCTTCACAGAACAACCATCAAAGAGGGTATGACTATGTATCTAAACAAACATGCAAGAATTACACACAGTAGCATCACATCGCTCGAATTGGAGAGCTATCGTTTCTGCACTATGCACCGTATTCAGCGCTGAATGAACGTAGATAGATCAAAGTATTCAGTGCGCATATGCCTCGTGGAATGGAGAAGACGGCACGAATGATTAAGTGTGACTGACAGTAACGAAGCCTCTTTAATTCAGAGCAGAATATTTCAATTACCGGCTATGGATATCTTTCTATTACACCGGAACTGGTAATCAAGAGGAAACGTGTGAGCTTGTTTGCTCAAGATGCGCTCTGTTAGGATAGTCATTTTAGACAGACATGACCAAATATTACTTTCATTAAGTTAATGTTTTAAAAACTTTTCATACCAGATATTCCTTTCACGTAGATTGATGTTTTACAGATATTTCTTTCACGTGGTTAATGTTTTACAGATATTGCTTTCACGTAGATTAATGTTTTACAGATATTGCTTTCACGTAGATTGATGTTTTACAGATATTGCTTTCACGTAGGTTAATGTTTTACAGATATTGCTTTCACGTAGATTGATGTTTTACAGATATTGCTTTCACGTAGATTGATGTTTTACAGATATTGCTTTCACGTAGGTTAATGTTTTACAGATATTGCTTTCACGTAGGTTAATGTTTTACAGATATTGCTTTCACGTAGATTGATGTTTTACAGATATTGCTTTCACGTAGATTGATGTTTTACAGATATTGCTTTCACGTAGGTTAATGTTTTACAGATATTGCTTTCACGTAGGTTAATGTTTTACAGATATTGCTTTCACGTAGATTGATGTTTTACAGATATTGCTTTCACGTAGGTTAATGTTTTACAGATATTGCTTTCACGTAGGTTAATGTTTTACAGATATTGCTTTCACGTAGATTGATGTTTTACAGATATTGCTTTCACGTAGATTGATGTTTTACAGATATTGCTTTCACGTAGATTGATGTTTTACATATAGTGCTGTCACTTAGGTTAATGTTTTACAGATATTGCTTTCACGTAGGTTAATGTTTTACAGATATTGCTTTCACGTAGATTGATGTTTTACATATAGTGCTGTCACTTAGGTTAATGTTTTACAGATATTGCTTTCACGTAGATTGATGTTTTACAGATATTGCTTTCACGTAGATTGATGTTTTACATATAGTGCTGTCACTTAGGTTAATGTTTTACAGATATTGCTTTCCCGTAGGTTAACGTTTTACAAACTTTTCGTGATAGAGATTACCTCTCTTGTGTATATTGTATAGATAAGTGACCTCCATAATATAATCCTAGAATAAGAAAATATAGAGCTCAGTATATGTAAACATAATTACACGAGCTTATCTTCCTTCGTGTACTTAGAAAATAGCTAACGGATGTTTTTGAAACCATTGATTGGTCCCTGTGTATCTCTTTATTGCTGATCTATCACCTCTCGACTCTCTGGCACCCAATTTGAGTGTCGTATCATCATCTGAAAAAAATAGAGGGAGGATATCGTCCACTTTGAGAGACACTGATATATGTCTAAATGTCAACATGTATTATTCTTTGCTATGAAATAAAAGGAGACCAAAAATATTTTTACAAACTTAGAAAATGGAATGTTATGATTAAGGGGAGGCAATAATTGTGATCTGTCACAATAAAGTGTCCAGGACTCGCACAAATTGATTTCTTAAATCAAACTGAAGATTATTTGTGAGGTTTCTTCGTGAATTTGAAGTTTAAATAGAAATACTGTGAAGACGGGCAAGTATTCTAGGCATATGAATTCCATGGATTTATTCTGTCCAACATTTGATCTTCTTAGTTGCCAAGAGTCTGTAAACATCAAATAATAAATAATTATATTGTACTGATCATTTCTAAAGGATGATTTGTTCGATTTCGTGGTGACTCGATTACCAGATCTGCGATCTCCACTATTGTGTGATGGTTGTAAAGCTCTGATATAACCGAACTGGACTCGTCCACTGATGAAAGAAGTGTACTTGATATAACTAAACTGGACTCTCGTCCATGGATGAAGGAAGTGTACCTGACTCTCGTCCACGGATGAAAGAAGTGTACCTGACTCTTGTCCACGGATGAAAGAAGTGTACCTGACTCTTGTCCACGGATGAAAGAAGTGTACCTGACTCTTGTCCACGGATGAAAGAAGTATACCTCACTCTCGTCCACGGATGAAAAAAATGACCTCACATAAGATGTAGATTTTACTTAACCAAATAATAATGACAAAACCCGGAGGTTGTGGTTACTGGATTACTAGCACTTCATCCTCTACTATCTGTTGGTGGTTAAAGGATATGATATAACTTAATTGCTAGCGCTGGAGGTTGAAAAGAGTGCACCCTTGCAATAAGAGATATTTTTAATTTAACAAAAAAAAAAGCAACTCGATATTAAATAATAGAACTAAGAAATATATGTGACAGGTTTACCTGAACTTCGATCTCCAATATATTTTAATTGACAAATACTATGATATAAACGTGATGGATCTCTGTTCATGGTTGAAGAAAATGTGCTTCAGCAAAAGATTGAGCTTCATAGTACTTACTGCTCTACGCCATGCACTGTGGCTGATCTGACTGATCCGATATTTTCATTGGTGAATGTGATAAACAAAATGATCTAAAGAACATGTGTCATAACAACACCCGTTATAACATCCACTGTCACGATATCATCCCTCGTGACAGCACCCGTCATGTCAACACACGTCAGAGCACAAATGTCTTCTTCCAACAGTAATTGGTTTCCAGATTTTTACAGGTCAACTCTTTCACCTGTAGTTAATACGATCACCTACTCATGTTTACTAAGCAACCCACATGTTGCTTCGTTGAACAATTTCTTTTCCTAAAACGTAGTAGAAATAGAAAACTAACTACAATGCTTCATTTTTCAGTTCGTTCTCAAACGCCTCTTGGTTATTAATAGTTTTATTTTACCCAAGAAGCATCGATGTCTGTCCAGAATCTCGCTGTCTGTCATGTATCTCGTTGTCTGTCATGTATCTCGTTGTCTGTCATGTATCTCGTTGTCTGTCATGTATCTCGTTGTCTGTCATGTATCTCGTTGTCTGTCATGTATCTCGTTGTCTGTCATGTATCTCGTTGTCTGTCATGTATCTCGTGGTCTATCATGTATCTCGTTGTCTGTCATGTATCTCGTTGTCTGTCATGTATCTCGTTGTCTGTCATGTACCTCGTGGTCTATCATGTATCTCGTTGTCTGTCATGTATCTCGCTTTCTGTCATGTATCTCGTTGTCTGTCCTGTATCTCGTTGCAAGGCCTGCATCTCGTTGTCTGTCCTATATCTCGCTGCAAGGCCTGCATAACGTTGTGGGTACTGTATCTCGCTGCATGTCTTGCATCTCGGTGTCTGTCCTGTATCATGCACATGGAGGCCATATACGTGACATATCATCTGCATTCAACTATCCCTGTAATAGTTTTTCTTTCTTGTCCTTATATAATTTCGATCAACAATAGAAGAGAATTTAGTGGAATAGAATTTTATTGGAACAGCTGATGCGCAGTCGTGTCGCTTGGGCGATTTACAAGAGATAACGACTGTTAGTTATATTTCTTAGATCATACATTTTTCCAGTTGCAACTTACGGCAGTGAGACCTGGAAAATAAATAGAACAACGAAAAATAGAATATTAGCTTTCGAACTGAGGTGTTATAGGGCAATATTAAGAATTTAATGGACAGAAAAGATACGGAATGATGTTCGTCCGTCGTGATCGACGATGACCAAAAACTCAACCATAATAATAATAACAATAAATAATAAAAATAATAAAAGTTAATAGTGCGTTTTAAGTGACTAGCAAGTCCAATGCACGCACAAAATGTTCTTTTCATCAAAATCCACATCAATGTTGACATCGCGAGAGAGAGAGTGCTTCCAAGGTAAGTAAAATTGTCGACTACCTGCAGTTTTTCCTGATTGACGATGATGGAAGTAGCAGTATGTTGGCTATTTGATGTTGCTTGGTGCATGACTTCTGTTTTTTTGGTGTTAATAGTGAGACCAAAGTTGTTGCAGGGCTGTGAGAAGTGGTCTATAGTGCTCTGCATGTTTACGACAGAGTCAGCATACAATGCACAGTCGTCAGCATAAAGTAATTCTCTAACAGTACTAGATTTAGTTTTCGTGTTTGCTTTTAGACGACGTAAATTGAAAAGACCACCATCTGTTCTGTAATTGATCATTATGCCAGCTGTTTCATTACTATGGTGTGTTTCCGTTAGCATGGCCGTAAATAACAGGCTGAAAAGAGTAGGGGCGTGCACACAGCCCTGCTTTACACCATTTGTGACAGGGAATGCAGGAGATACTCCTCCGTCGCAGATAACACTAGCCATCATACCGTCATGAAATTGTCGTATCACAGTGACAAGTTTTGGGGGGCATCCGAACTTTGTAAGCACCTTCCACAGTCCTTCTCTGTTAACGGTATCGAATGCTTTAGTCAAGTCCACAAATGTTGCTAAGAGTTCACTATGTTGCTCTTGTGACTTTTCCTGAATTTGTCGTGCAGAAAGATACGGAATAGTGAGGTTCTGGATATGCTGAACAGGCATGTGGAGGAAGGAAGGCTGGTGAATGCAATTTTATATAGAAAAAAATGAAATATTATCGACATATAAAAAGACACAATAGCATGAAAAGACGCATATTAGAGACAAGAATTCCGGGAAGTAGAAGATGTAGACCTAGAAGGAGATGGACAGATGACATCGAAGACTGTATGTAGATGTCATTTGAGGAGGCAGGCAGATTGGAACAGGATAGAGTTGGGTTCACGACATCAATTGCAATGACAATGTTCTGGAAAGACTATGTCACGTGCAGTGCCTTATTTTGACTTGATGGGGCCCTATATATCCAGATATAAGTCCAGATATTATATATCAGTGCCAAATATAAATTTTTGGGGGGAAAACAGTGGGGGCCCTAAGGTATAGCTTGTTTAGCTTATCGTAAATTCTGTCCTGGTCACGTGAAGTTGATGAGCGAGTTAAACAATTACAGAAAGTAAGGTGTATACAATTTAGTATCATGCAAAACGTGTTCATCTTCATCAACTGTCACATTCGGGTATCTTCTTCTTCTTCTTCTTTCATTCACTTGAAACATGTCTATATCTGTAATTCTGTCTCCTGAATAAAACTCATTGTCTTATGTAGTTCATACAGTGTCCCATAGAGCTTTGATTCCAGTGTTGTTTCCTCTGGCCAATATGTCTACCTCAGCGTTTCATTCTTAGAACAATCTTGAAGTATATGTTTGGCACTCTGTGCTGCCTGTCCACATGGTTGTGTTGCTAATCTTGAAGTTTCTTTACGTGTTTATGAGTCCCGTTCTGAGGCGTAGAATTACAACTTGTCCCGATCTGTTCATAATGTGATAGTCATCTTGTGTTGGTGTTTGTGGCTTTCTTATTGACTTGATCATCTGGGTATTTTTCCTGATGGTAGGTGATTGGTACATCTGGTTGGTCTTCGGCAGCACCTTCCTTAGCCAGTTGGTCTGCTTTTTCATTTCCTGGTATTCCACAGTGAAATGGTATCCACTGCATGGATACCCTATACTGGTAAGACAGTTCATTAAGTAGTTTTTGTAAGTCTGTTAGTTTTCCAGACTGGAGAGCTTGAAGCAGTGATCTTGCATCTGTCAGGAATACAACGGGTTGTGGGCCATGGTTGGAATTCAGCAGTTTTTCAATTGCCACCCTAATTGCCTGAATTTCTGTATCATAATTATTTCAGAATTTCCCTGTTGGTATTCTGATTGTATATCTAGACATGTGTGGATATTCTATATATACACCTGCACCTCCATTCCCCTTAATGCATTCTGCGCTGACCCACCTGTGTATACTCTGACCCATATGTCTTGTGGATATTCCTCGCTCAGGAAACTGAGAGTGACTGTCCTTCGTTACACACTGTTCTGTTCGTCCTCGCTTAGTATCCTTTTACGTGGGTCTGAATGTATATTGGTATCCCATACCTTTCACTCCAAGTGGTTTGTTCTGGTACATACCTTAAGAGGCTGTCTACTTCAGGTAGGTCTGTAAGTTGCCTACGGAGATAAATTACAGACCTGTAATTTCTGATGTCTAAATTTCAATACAGTGCCATTTTTTATGTCCAAACTTCAAGACATTGTCACCTTCTGATGCCAAAACCTTATGAAATTGTCACATTCCGATATCCAAACTCCACGAAACTATCACATTCTGATGTTTATACCTCATAAAACTTTTTCATTCTGAAGTTCCAAACTTCTTGAAAACTGTCACATTCTGATGTTCAGATGGCTGAGACATTCTGATGGCTGTGATGTTCAGATGGCTGAGAAACACAGACCAAATTTTTTTCTTCGGTAAGAGTTGAACATCTGTGATTTTTCAATTTTTGTGAATAGTATATAATTTGTTTCTGACCTCACACCAGACAAATGACGTCAGAACTGAAATATAGGTTTACTTTTCAGACATATTTAAATGGCACAAAGTTAAGAAGACGTAAACTCTAAATGTCAGGCGACCAGCTAACAAGGATTTACAAAACGTCACTAAAAGACAAATTATAGTAGTAAGACCCAAAGGAAGTAAATCTAGGCAGTTGTTATATGCATTGGTTGAACGTTAGATAAATGACATTAGGGCTGAACAGACATGGCGTGATTAGACAGAACTGAAAACTTTACACGCTGAATGATGCAATTTGGTCTAATCAGTCTCTTGGGATCAGAACATACTTATTATATAACACGGAAACATAATTGAACTGTACAAGCCATATTGTCTGTTCTTAACTTCCGATATGTGAGATAAACGTCTTCGTTTTTTGGTCTCACATGATATTTTACTGCACGCTCTAAAATTGCAAATGCTTCTAGCTATGTTTTTCTTTTTACATTTTTATTGACATCAGAAAGCAAACTGGCATCAGTTTATAGTGTCCACGTGGCATATTTAGTTTTGTAGCTGTTTTACTAGTTTTAAAAACTATTATTACGTGAAATAATTATTCACGTTTCTTTGTGAAACATTTCTTAAATAATTTTCACATTTCTTCCTCTGTCTTTATTCTTTCTCTCTATTGTCTGTCCTCAGGTGAATGATGGTTGATCGTATTCACACTTCCTGTTAAGCGTAGGGGTGGGAGTTATAGCTGTCGTTCCAAGGCCAGATGTGTTTCCGTGGTTGCATTTAGTCCATGTTTGTTCAAGGCTATTTTGATATTTTCTGTCCACCGTTTTCTTGGTCTACCTTTGGCTTTACGCCCGGATATTCTTTTGTTATATGCTCCTACTGGTATTTGTTTTGGGTTCATTCTCATACGGTAACAGAACCATTTTACTTGCTGTCTTTCAATATGTTCAGTACATGATATTATACCAACTTTTCCCCTAATTTCTTCATTTTTCTAGTTTAGTAACCACTTCAGCTTTTCTCAGACACTCACATGTAACGATTTTCCTCTGCTGCGAGACAGTTAAAGACAGGACCATGTTTGACATTGGTAGCACAGTGTTGGTATAAAAATAGCAGATATGGTTTTTTTTAATTTCCATCTTTATCTTTGGATGAACAAGTAATGGTGAAAGTTGGTAGGTCACTGCGTTTGCTTTCTGGCCTCTTGTTTCTACTTCTCTGTCTAGTCTTCCATTTACGGAAAAAGTGCTGCCTAGATATTTAAATTCTTTGACTTGTTTCACTTTGGTGTTATCTATTGTTATCCATTGTTGTTGCAGACTTGCTAATTTTCATAACCTGTTATTTTTAACATTAATTTTCATGTACTTCTGACGGGCTAATAGCAATGCATTGATGTGATTTTGCAAATTTTCCTAACTTTGTATATTAAACTTTGGTCATCCGCAAATAGTAGTTCGTTGATTTCATTATTAAGTTCCTCATCAGGTTTATTTGCAATGTTTTCCTCTTTGTTGATGTGAGCTTCTTTTATTATTCTGTCCATGCATATGTTGAAAAGTTGAGGTGAAAGCATGCAGCCTTGTCTTACTCCAGATTTTGTTTCGAAAGGTTCAGTCATTCCATCTGTGGTTCTAACTGAGCTTTGGAATTTTTGATATATCGTTTTTATATTATCTAATATAGCTCCCCTCTGATGTTATACATTTCTAAGGTTTCCCATAGAATGTTTCTATCTACTTTTGTCGAATACCTTATCTTGGTCTACAAATATTGTGTTGAAATATTGATTGTATTAGTTTGATTTTTCACTTAGTTGCCTCAGTGTGAATATTGCGTCTGTACAGCTTGCCCCTCTTCTGAAGTCAAATTGAGAGGGATTCAGTTGTGGTTCTGCAATGTATCGCATTCTCTATTCTATTATTTCTGCGTAGATTTTACCTGTATGACTTAACAAGGAGATGCTTCTACAGTCTCTCACTTTCTTTGTTTTTCCATAGTGGTACAATTACTGAATTTTACCAGTTGTCTGGTACTTTTCTTTTTGACCAGTCTATTGTGAACAAGCTGGCTAACCACTGGACCCCTGTGTTTCTACACGCTTTTATTACTTCACTTGGTATACCGTTACCTCCTGGTGACTTATTACTTGGGATATGTTTTAAGGCTTCTTCTATTTCCAGATTTAGTATAGGCCTATCTGGTTCTATTGTTTCTATGTCTATTTGAGATGTTGGTCTATATTCTGTTGTTATTGTTGGGTTGTATAATTCCTGGAAGTATTCATTCCATCTACCTTTACTATTTATGCTGTTCACTAAGGGTTTGCCATTTTTATCATTGATGATTTTTATGGCAATATAGCTCTCTTCTCTCACTCGCATTGATGTAATACTTTTGAAAAATTCTCTTGGGTTTGGTAAATGTTCTCTATACTTGTTCCATGAATTAATTTTTACTGCTTTGATTACAAACTTTGCATTTTTTCTAGCAAGTCGATATTTAGATAGTCATGATGTTTGGATTTCAGCCATTTCTGGAAGCATTTTTTTTCTGTTGCACAGCTTTTTGTATCTCCACAATCCAACATGTTTTCGTGTCTTTCTTGGGATATCTTGTTATCCCATTGAATTATTGAATTATATGTTTTGTAGTTGTGTTTAAAATTGCATTTTTGAAAATATTCCATTCTTTTTGGATGTTATCAGTTTCTTTTGGTAGGCTTTGAAAAAAATTGAGCCATTTCTTTACACAGTTCCTCGTTTCTTTTGGTTGCTTCTAGAGCTTAAAGTTTAGAACTTTTTCCTGCCATTGTTGTTTCTTTTTTGTACTCCTTTCTCATTGAGTATAACAGGTCTGTGATCTGTATCAATGCCTATGTTTGGGAAAGCTCTTGCATCAGTGATTTGTCTCTTTTGTCTGTGTCTTACGAGAATGACACCAATTTGGAATGATTGTACTAGGTTGTCCCGTTTACACCATGTTTGTATGTGGCTATGACTGTGTTGGTAAAAAGGATTTGTTATTATCAGTCCATGCTCTAGGCATATAGGGGCCTATTGACCAGTTCTTTTCGGTTATTATTTTGTTTTGTTATTATGTCCCCGAAACTGCCTAAATAGTGTTCAAGCTATGCTCTTTTCTTCCCTATTCTCCCATTGAATTTGATTCCATATTATCTTCTTTGTTCACACTCTAAATATCAGGAATTCTCGTGTGATTTGTGACGGGTAACGTGAGTACAGTGTACTATGACTTAAGTTGCACAGTGTAGGTCTAGAACTTCCAATTTCGGCATGAATTTGATTCGCGTGGACAGGCGTGGAGAGTATCGACTTGTTTGTTTAGTAATGGGTTTGCCTCATTTGGTCGTAGCACGCGCTTTCAACCTACGATGTGATGTCCATCTTGGTTATATTCCAGCATGCTGAGTATCCAGCGTGCTGAGTATCAATTCTGTAACGTGCCTGTTTATCACCAACTGTGTGGGTCAAAGGCCATGAGCCCACGGACAGTTGGATCAGCAACCAACCAACCATCACTAACTGTACACCCAGATTGTATAGGTCATTGTGCCCCTCTGGTATTGGTACAGACTTTGGTCTGGGAAGAAAGAATATGACTATTGTCACGTTCCATGCACATCATATGATATGGTGACCGGACGTCTCATTATTCTGGGACAATCTCCTTATTTGGAACTGTTGTCCCATTGAAACTCAAATGAGACGCTAAATTTTCCTTGTTTCCCCCATTTCAGTCTCGTTTTGTTCCCTTCTTTATAGGCCTAAGTTTGACATAACCGCAGTTCTTGAAGCTTTGAGCGTTATACATATTTCAAATTTATCTCATTATCTTTATGTCATATCGAATATTTGTACAAAATGCTAACTCTCTTCTGTAATTGCTAAAGAACTCTCTCAATCACTGCAGCATCGATCTAGCTACTGGGAGACTACAGCCCTTGATCGTCAAGTTTGGCACAGCAAGATCACTGCTGGCATCACTAAATTTGAAAAAGAGAGAACACTGTGGGCAATTTACAAGCGATGAAAGAAAAGGACAAATCTGAAAACTGTCCTACTCAGGACCCTCTACACTTCTACATGCACTGCAATAGACCTTACCTGGCACAAATCACTCATCGAGCATCTACGAACTCACAAATCCAAACCAAATTCGATAATCACAAATGGTTTTTTTTTCTACTTGTCCACCAATTTTTATTGTATGTTTCATGCCATGCTCATCTTTGCTTGTGAAGGAGGAACATCATTATCTTCAGTGATTACAACAAATATATGTCATGGCTTCCATATTTAGTTCGCAAAACTAGACACAGAATATATACATCTAGGCCAAATACAGGATTTCAGCGCAAACAGCAGTTTGTAATAAGTGGACACCAGATCTCAAAATTGGACATATTCAGAAATAGAGAATCTTGACAACTTAATGTTCATCTCACTCACCTCCAAGGAAATTATCATAAAAAAGGATGGTATATGTGGATAGTAGAGGAGAGTAGACATAAAATGAGGGAACTATCAATATACAATATTTACTGTTCACCATCAAAGCATATGAAGTTGTCAGCTATTGCTGACTTGGAGGATTTTAACAATTATTTAGAAAGATGGGATCTAGAGCAGACTTCAGTGTACATATATCACATAATTGTTTACTAGAAGATTGGAAATAGATAACAATAACAGGCCTGAAAAACTAGATTAAATATCACATAATTGTTTACTAGAAGATTGGAAATAGATAACAATAACAGGCCTGAAAAACTAGAGTAAATATCACATAATTGTTTACTAGAAGATTGGAAATAGATAACAATAACAGGATTGATCTACTAGAGTAAATATCACATAATTGTTTACTAGAAGATTGGAAATAGATAACAATAACAGGACTGAACAACTAGAGTAAATATCACATAATTGTTTACTAGAAGATTGGAAATAGATAACAATAACAGGACTGAAAAACTAGAGTAAATATCACATAATTGTTTACTAGAAGATTGGAAATAGATAACAATAACAGGACTAAACAACTAGAGTAAATATCACATAATTGTTTACTAGAAGATTGGAAATAGATAACAATAACAGGACTAAACAACTAGAGTAAATATCACATAATTGTTTACTAGAAGATTGGAAATAGATAACAATAACAGGACTGAATGACTAGAGTGAATATCATACAATTGTTTATTCAATGCGACAAATAACCACTACCTCCACCCTTGATTTGCCCTCTACTACAGAAAATCTTGTTCATAAAATACTGAGATTCATGAAAATAACTGAAACTGAAAAGAAGTGGCCACAGACACGGGTATCTATAAATATACATAATATAAGCTCTGCTATCACAGGAGTTATTGTTATTACCAAAAATGGGCAGGATTTTCCGTAAATTTATGAAGTCCTTTTTCAAGAGTAGTCATACGTGCTGATCTCACTAATGATAATACATTACTGTCAGTGATTATGAATATAACAAATGTCAATTTAAAAAAAAAACAAAGAACAATGAATTTTTCCAAATTAATGTTTTAATAGGAAATGTTTGCCAAGAAACAACCATGAGCTAGAAATAAAAACAAACAGTATGATCAATACAATGGCATGATCTCACAGCCGAGTTGCAATATCTTTGAAGAGAAACTACGTAATCCTTGATTTTAAGCAATAACCGTGCTCATTAAATTTTACACGCTAACGCACTATTGATAGATAAAAATCAAACAGGTAATTGGCGAGGAAGAATGCAAAAAAGAAAAAAGAAGAAGAATGCCACAAGAAAGTGATTTATGAGTGCTGAATCTGATTACATGAATGCTTCATGTCAATGATGCTAACTGTAAGTGCAGACATATGCAAACACACAAAAAGTGTAAATGTATACGATCAAACACAGACATATATGGAGATGGGTGCTACCCATAAACCACATCAAAAACTTAGTGAGGAGGGGGGTCAATTGTTGACAAGTGTGAGGGAGTTGGGTAGTTAATAAAATACTTTCCATATGTTCCTTTGAAGTTCTTCTTCCAACCTCCTATCCCCATCAACTGACCCTTCAACTGTCCCCATCAACTGACTCTTCAACTGTCCCCATCAACTGACTCTTCAACTGTCCCCATCAACTGACTCTTCAACTGTCCCCTTTAGAACAGTCTTGGAAGTGATATCATCCTGGAAATGTTCCTTGTACTCAGCATTGTTTGAAATGTCCTTTTGTTATTCTAACTCATGCCCCTAAGCATTGTTTGAAATGTCCTTTTGTTATTCTAACTCACGCCCCTCAATTCCTCAATTTTCCCTTTTTGACATTTAAGATTCTTGAAGGAGTGTCTTGCAATTTAATTTATTGGATCATGTGCAAGCGATGTTATATGAAGTATATTAGTGAAACTGTCAATCGTTTGGTCCACAGATTTGCTGAAAATTTAAGAGATATCACTGAGCGTCGTGAGTTTCCCAAATATTGACGTTTATACATACATATACTGTTTAAAAAAAAGATGCAACATTATTTCAAATGTGTACCAATATTTTATTTTACGGAATTAATGTTACATCCAGTTAAAGGCATGCGATGACGGTTGCTATCCTGCTTGCTCAAATGGAGGTAAAGTTTGGTGTTTCAGTGCTTTCTAAATGAAATATGTGATTTATTTTCTGAATGAAAGATTAGAACATGGTTTAATCATTTGAAGACACGGAAAGAACATTGTTACAGGTCTAGCAAACTGAAATTCAACGTAAATGCAACATAGCATACTGGATCTTAGGACAGATGTCTCCTATTTTCAAAAACAAAAACAAGTGCTCATATGTGAGCATGAACATCAAAACTGCACTATATAAAATGACCATCATACCATCACTATGCTACCAATGTCTAATGTGGACACTAACAACAGAATCCAAAAGAAAACTTGTTACAACAGAAATTATTTGTCTATGTAGAATCCTCAGAGTAACAATAAGAGACAGAATTAGAAACAAAAACATCAGAAGACTAACAAACACAATGCCAATTCTGGATTACATCAGAAGACAACAGATTAAGTGGTTTTCATGTGCTTTCAGACTACCATCAGACAGCGCCCTGAAAAAAAAGGATTACTATACAGACACGATGCATGCAAAGCCAGGGGCAGACCTTACAAATGATGGATTACAGAAATAAAAGAGTCAACGAAAACAAACATGTATGAGACACACAAAGCCATAAGGGACTTATAAAGCAGAACAAAATGACAAAAAAGAATGTTTAACCTTAGAAAGAAAAAACTTTCATACTTTAACTAAACCAAATCCGTATCCAGTCATTCCAAACGCTTCATTGATGATGCTGGTTCACCCACTGCAGTTGGTTCTGGTGATACCGGTAAGAACATGACTTCTGTAGGGTCTTCTAGCCCACATACCAGCATCGTGCAGCCTGTTCCTGATTGTTTGATCTGAAATTTGATGCGCTGCTGACATTGACTGAACTGTAGAGGATGCAGATGCAAATCGATTCCTGCGATGACGCTGTAGTATGAAGTGATCTTCGGCAGGAATTATGACTGGGTCTTCCACTGTGCGGCTGGTCAGCCACTGAGCCAGTTTATTGAAATCACCAAAGGTGACTAATGGTGCCACATTAAATTGTCTGGTTACTACACTGTGTGATTGTCCAGCCTGTAAGCATTCAATGATGATATAGCGCTGTTCTATAGTGAGATGAGCCATACTTGCGCATTGAATTTTCAAATGAATTTATTCGAGGACTGTCAATCTTTTATAGACATTCAATAATATTGTTGAATAGATTTGAGTCCAGTAAGTTTCATGGGATTCTTGTGAACCTCTCACAAGTTATTGCCAAAAATGTTATTTTCATCTTGACCTCTTTCATTACCTCATGAATAATGAGGTGAGTACAATTCAGGTAACCATGAGAAGTTAATGACCAAGTGGACAGAGTCGATAGGTTGAATAATGTCCAATCAGCGAATATCTTTTATAAAAGTAACCCCCCAAAAAAATTTTTTTTTAAACAATATAATATATATCTTTATGTGGGCAAATGTTTATGTTAATACATGTATATATCTTTATCAAGGAGAATGTTTATATCAATACATATACAGCTTCATCTTTCAGTCCATGCTATTCTTAGGACCTTTCTATAACATTTCATCAAAAATGCTGTTATTTTCTTTTTCATTGCAAATGTTGTTGCTCATGTCTCACAACCATATGTTCTTAGTGAAAAAATATAGTTTCTTAATAGTTGTAACTTTATTTCTCTGTTTGCCCCTTGTCATAGATTTATCATCTGTGATGTTTTTGTAATTCCATAATTTCTGGTGTGTTACACTATTAAATGCATTTGAGTAGTCTATGAAATAGGTGCACCGGTATATGTCTGTCATAAACCCTGTGCACTTTCTCTATTATATTTCTCACTTAACCTACTGTGTCAGTAAATTAAGAGTGCAAGATGAAGAACTAACCGATTCCAGGAAACAATCAAAAACAGAACAAACATCCAGTTAAAAAAGGCACAGCTTATTACAAAAATGTTATTAATCAAGCTGAACACTACAGATGATTACATTTGACTAAATACAGATGATTAAAACTGAAAGCCTAAACTGTGACAAAAATGAACAAATCTTTGTTTTGGAACTTTGTAAAAACAATTAATATGCAAGATCGTTCAGTGACATTTACAAAATACAACCAGATAAAATATATCACAACAAATTATATCCAGATAAAATATAACCAGATAAAATATATCACAAATTATATCCTGACAAAATATATCCTGACAAAATATATCCAGACAAAATATAACCAGATAAAATATATCACAACAAATTATATCCAGATAAAATATAACCAGATAAAATATATCACAAATTATATCCTGACAAAATATATCCTGACAAAATATATCCAGACAAAATATATCAAGACTAAATATATGCAGATAAATTATCACCAGACAAAATATATCCAGACACAATAACCTACCAAGGCCAAATAGTAGAGAAAAGTAATAGTGATATTAACATAGAAAAGGTGTTAACGTTATTCCTGGAGAGCTCCTAGGAGACATTTCATGTTTAATGCCAACATAAGAAGAGAGATAATGGAGTGACAGGCTGATGGCACTAAAGTGTTTCCCTATACAAGGCTGGTAGGTACATGACACCTGTGTTGTTTTCAACACACTACAAAAGTAAAGTTATAACAGGCTGGACTGTGAAGTGTCACTAGAATAAGTTAGTAGCTTATGTAAACATACTATCTGGGCTTTTGTGTGGTCAGAAACAAAGAATCCAAAAATTTACCAATGTGTCGATGATGCCATAAAACAATGGTTGAGCAGTACGATCCACTAGATCTGACCCCCATCTTGGAACATAAAGTACATGTTTTGAACATTAATGTTGTGCAGTAAAATTAACCAATAAACTTCCTATCATGTATAATAATTAATATTATTTCAAAACTTCATTATAATTATTTACTACATTATATTGTTTATTCATGTTCAGGAAAGTATGTGTAAAATATTTAATATATCCATGTGATCTGTTGACTCTTAATATACTCCAAGATTGGAGCGTTGCTGGTTCTTTGTCTAATGTCCTCATTTTTCACTCCATTTCTTAGTGATATGTCTAGAATTCTGCGTAAGCATATCATTTCAGCTGTCACTAGTTTTTGTTTGTCTTGCGCTGTTGTTGTCCATTTTTAGCATTGGTAGCAAAGTATTGGCATAACCATTTTGAATAGTGTTATTTTGGTGTTTAGATCTACATTTTTATGCTTTACTACATCTATTGTGCATTTCTTTACTGCTCTTGCCACCTGTTGTTAGATTCAAAACATTTAATATTTAAGCATTTATTAAAATTTGTAAAGTTGTTTTGGTTATATTTTGTATTGATATTTTGTCTGCATATATTTCATCTTTATATATTTTGTTATAAGATATTTTGTCTGGAGATTCTAAATATATTTTGTCTTGGAGATAATTTGTCCAGTTATCACCATGAAAACGAGGGAATGACTTTTCAATACCCGTTGATCTCAAGAATTTTTAATACTGGCTTACTATGTTAATTACGTGATAACTATTTAAGAGTTATTTGTATGTGGATGTAATTCTGATTTACTCGCACAATCTGGGAATAGAGTGAAAGATTACCCAAAAACTGGCTGGAGAACTGGATGAAATACTTCATTCTCTAGAGTGCTTGTAGGACTATCCTGGAGAAAGATTTGGCTGGATATCATTAGCAGCTGTGTGATGAATGAGGTGCTTGAATGAACCCGATGGAAGCAGTTGTAGGCGTGACCAATCAGCAGATATAGTAATGTCCATGGTCATGCTGTAGGTCACTGTAAATAACAACATCGTTCATTTGTTAAAGTGCAGAGTAATTTATATGAGGATCTGGAGTAAACACCAATTTTGAAATAAGTGATGAAGTAGATAACAGTTTCGCAGAATGTACCGTAATAGATATAGATGTAACATGTTCGTAACACAGCAGGTGATCTTTCATGAGGTGATGGTACTTAATGATCACCATCATTACTACCACCATAATAGTTGTCATAATCACCCCTGCTAGCATCATTGTCACCACCGCCATCAACATCATCAGCATTACTATGGCCAACATCATCGCTATCGTCGCCGCCATCATCAAAATCGCTATCATCATCACTACCACCATCATTATCATCACTGCCGCCATCATCATCTTTAATCACCTTTACCACTGCTGGCGCAACACCATAATTACTATCACCATCACTACTGCTGCCAGCATCATGACTATCACATCACCAGCATCGCAATTGTCATGATCACACTCACCATCACCACTGCCTCCATCATCATTATCATTGCTATATAATATGTAGCCTTGACCAGTTACTCTCAGAATAAGGACATACATCCTTCAAAGTTATACACGATTGGTAGAATAATAGAGTTGTAAATGATTGAGAAATACGGCCAATCTAATCAGCGAAAACTGAGATATTGTTGCCTGGTAACTCAAGTTTCTCGTGTCTGAGAAGTTGGCATAGTCGGACAGTTGAATCGTGACCTTCAACAGAACTATAAGACCTCTGTACAGTATTAATTAGGACTTCATTTGTTACTTTTTTATTATTGTCATGAATTTCGTTGGTCACTATTTACATACTTGGAGTTGCATGCTAAAAAAGCCAAGGTCGACCAATGAAATGCACAGAAATAATTAAAATCAGCCTTTCAGGTCATGTTTACATTTTCTGTACACAGGTCTTCTATTCTGAATACCTGTATTGTTGGTTGGATATCTTTTTGATAGGGGAAAGATTGGCTTCAACTGAGATGGGTGGTTGAATCATACAAACCCACTATCCCTATCTAAGTGTTTACGTGTTTGATCATTGACTAATTCTCATAGCTAGACCTTGCTGTCTTTGGTTGCATTGTATAAACTCTCCCTCCTTATCTACATGTTTGATCATTGACTAATTCTCATAGCTAGACCTTAATGCCCGTGGTTGAATCCTACAAACCCACTCTACTTATCTACGTGTTTGATCATTGACTAATTCTCATAGCTAGTCCTTGTTAGCACCTTGGTGTCTGTATTGTATAAACCCTCCCTCCTTATCTACATGTTTGATCATTGACTAATTCTCATAGCTAGACCTTAATGTCCGTGGTTGAATCCTACAAACCCACTCTACTTATCTACGTGTTTGATCATTGACTAATTCCTGAGATTTAGTATTATAATATCACACACACACACACACACACCCCCCCCCACTATTGTTTGAAGTAAATTATAGCAATGGGTGTTGGTGAGTTATGGGATGGTATAGATCTTTAGATAGAACGTTATGCTACATCATGGAGATGATTTGTTGTAAATGTTCATTTGTCAGAGTCGATGATAGCCATTTAATTTTCACTGGGATGATGATAAAGATGATGTCTGTGGTGTGTCCGACTGTGACTAATATGTCTGATGCTTGCCTGCTGAAATATTCTACTGTATTCTGAGCATGTCTGTGAGGAATCTGTGAGACATTGTGTAGCTTTTGCCTTTCTTCTAGCACAAGTTTTTTTGTGCATCATTGTGTCTGAGATTGTCTGCAGCTATTGCACCAATCTTGATCTGCTTCCCCAGTCGGTTCTGTCTTGTACAATATTCTCCCATGAATTTGTGTCTATGTTGAAGTGAGTCAATGATGTCTTAAGAGTGTCTTTAAACCTGTTCTTCCATCCTTAGGCTGTGCTGGAGCCAATCTAAAGTTATCCATATAGGAGCTGTTGTGGCAGATGATTGTCTTTCATGCAGACCTTTCCAACGTGTTCATCATGTGTCCTTCACCAACATTGTGTGTATGCTTACAAATGCAGTTTTCATAGGCACCTAACTGTCTGGTATTTTATCCCACAAATGGATGTTAAGTAAACTGGTGAAACTGTTTAAAATGGACACAATTTATGAGCATTGCTTAGCTTCAATTTATTTCAACAAGGAATAATGGAACAGATATAGCTAATTGTTGAATAATACAGTCATATACATTTTCATGTATAACTTACCAGATATCTACTTCAGGTGCATCATACACATAAGCCACTCCATTTTGGCTTGAGGATATGGAATGTGAACACACATTTGCATAAATGATCTGTATACTGGCACCCAGTGACAAAAACATTGTGATCCAGACTGCAGAATGAGTGAAAAGCACATTAGGTCAAGTTAAAGCCAATGTATTATTAATACAAATGTAAGCATGATGTTGGTTGACAGTTCAGCACAAGAAGAAAAACAAGTTAGTCTAGTAACAAGGAGTTTCAGGTATATTCTGCCTCACTATACAACATCTCAGCTTTCTTTAAGGGAATGGAGTCATGCCTGTCCTTTATCAATGTATTTTTATCTTTCCTTGTTTATTTGTATGTCAATAAAATACTTGTAGCTCTCCATTTCTTTTACTATTTTTAAAGTTTTGCACAAAATAGTAACAATACTCAAGAAAGACATTCTGTAACAGAACATTCACAGAAAAGCAAAGAAAATGAAATCAGTTCAATGTTCATATATGTTTTTTGCCATTAGAAATAGTACAACATATGCTATTTCTTGATATAGGCCTACATTCAAACTACAAACCTGAGGTGGAGCTGGTCTGTTCGGGAGCATAATTTCAACCCAATCTCTTGTACGTCGTATATCTGAGTCACCAAACATAGCAACATAACAAATGTTTTTGGGATAAACACGAAATCTAGAGTCTTATGTTGGTACTCCATAACCTTCAATAGCATTGATGATGATAGCTTGTTGTAGCAATGCACAGAAGCATGTATCCATAACTGATTGCAACCTGAAAATGTAACAATAAAATTGTGGAAGATGTAATTAAAAACCTGACTATGAAACTAATGCTGTCCTAAAAATAATCATCATTGTCAGTTGGTAATGACACTGCTACTAGTGCAGTAATAAGTAATAAGACCATCGTCTGCCAAGGATACTTCTCTATGGTGAGCTAGAGAAGGGTATACGATCTCAAGGTGGCCAAAGGAAGCGCTACAAGGACTTGTTAAAGGACTCACTGAAAGCCTTTGAAATAGACCACGATACATGGGAAGAACTTGCACAAAATAGATCTACATGGCGTTCTAAAATAAAAAAGAGCGCATCATCTTGTGAAAAGAAGAGAAATGCAGCAGCTCAACAGCGGAGAGCAGCTAGAAAGTCACGGATAGACCAAGATCCGTCTACAGTCGTTATTCCATGTCCAAACTGTCCAAGGACATTTACAGCTCGAATAGGGCTCATTAGCCATCTACGAACTCATAATCAAGGACATAACTAAAATTGAATTTTCAAAAGTGGATGTAACAAATGGTCATCATCACTTGTGATGGACGAACAACATAACATAACATAACAATAAGAACATGCTATTTGCTACTGACTTAGTATTTTCTTCATTGTGCCTTATTTGTGGTTCAGTTTCTATGATTTATTTTTCTAATTGATAACACAACTATATTGGAATTCATGAATTTGGATTCACACATTCATACATGTCACCTTGTAAAAATTTTCTGTATTTATACAGAATTTACTAAGGTTTTATGGAATATGCCAGTAATGGACATGGTAGCTAGCTCAATGGTTAGTTAACTGGCTTCCTAGTTGAGTGATCAAAGATTCAATTTCCAGTTCAACTGTTTAAATAAAAAAAATAACCAGGTCAATCAAGCCTAAGTAAAAAGGGTATCAGATAATCTGGAAAAAAGGATGTGCGTGTTGCTAACCATATCACCCGTTGATATGCCGTCTGTCAATGAAAAATACGGGCATAATAACATATTTCCTGACATGCCTCAATAGAGTGAATAGAGAAAACTTGATGTTTTATTAACCATTAGTTTCTCTTTAGTAAAATACTCTTTATGCAGAATTTAGGATCAAAATACAGAATGATCCTTATGAAAGTTGACAGGTATGAACATGAAACAAATCAGACTGGACACCGAGTGAAAGAATTAACAATAAGGAAGATTGCAGTAAAATTATTTTCCCAAACGTACTCTGACATAGGAGTTCTCTATTCTCTTGCTGAGAACACCCTGAGTAAGTCACAAACAGATGCTCTTTCTTCCCTATCAGATGTTGAAGGATTTGAATGCCGATGGTTGAAGGTGCCCATTTGTTAAATATACTTCCTACTCTGCACAGCACTACTTATGCGATATTTAATTATTTTATGTAAAAATACCCAAAGTGCTGTATAATATAGAAGTGTGATCAATTATCAGGTCCTTGTCCAACAAATTGTTAGATAAACATCACAGTATATGCCCCATATTCATTTTAATGACCTTGACTATAGGTACACCAGTAAGGGCGACACTAGATCTGAACATGTTTTTTATTCCCCCCTTTATCATACCAGTTGCCGACACGCTTGTGAAAATACCTTCACTGTCCACAACTATTAGCACCTGGAAATATCCAAATCTAAGGTAAGTGTTTCAATGAGTTGAATGGCAATGTATATAAATAATAGGGCCTAACATCAATGTTACTACATAAAGCTGGCACGAAATTACATAAGATTGCACCATGTGTTTGCAACGTATGGTAAGATTCCTCTAGGGACAAATTCCTTGTTCTTGTGTAAGGTTATCCAAGAATTATGATGAATGTAAAATGTGGAGGACTTTTATGTGAAAGTTTTTCAGGAATTAATGGTCAAGCAGCAGAGAAAATGAAGCACGAAGGAGATGAGGTTAGATCATGTGGGCAGTTTGGTTTAGATCAGAAACTTAGCAAGAGGAAGCAAAGTGAGATTAAAGCAGGTGATTTTCAAGGGACTTAAAAACAAATGAAGATACAAAGGGATGTTACTTGTTCGGATTGAGACAACAGTGAGATCGACACTTGAGGATGAAGCTTAAGTGATTTTGAGGTGAGACACATATTTAGATTAGTGTAGATATTATCAGAGTAGAGTTGAATTTCTGATGAAGTATGTAAACATGAATGAAAAATATAGTTGAATTTCTGATGAAATCATTATGCCTGAGAGCAAGTAATATCTGAGGTTGTCCTTGAACTTGCTAATAGATAAGAACAATATCAAGGTACTTAGTCCATTATATATAACTATTTTCAGTGTTGTTCCATTCATGAAATTGAAATGCTGTGTCAAGTCAAATGTTTTTCTAGTGATCAATAAATATTGATGTTATCACCCACGTGTCTTAACTTGTGAGCATGTGGTGCATGATAAGTAAGTGAAAGATGAAAGGCAAACACTGAACAAACCATCTTCACAATCTTATTCACTTACATAGGCACTATTAATGCAAGCCTGCCTGCTCAATCATTACAGTTAACACCTACAATTCTGGGATAGTCTGCGCATGTAAGATCATGGAGGTTGGACATATCAATTTAAAAAGTTAGTTATTCATCCATTACAAATATCATTTGCTACATCCAATTTTAACAAAAAGATTCAGTTACACGTTAATGTGAAAATAATACCTTGATGCTTCCAAATTATATTACAGTGAAATCCCATTTGTCCGGACCGACAAAATATGTATACAACAGAAATTTATTACATTCAATATAAACCATATTGAATAAATATAATTTGGGGATTTTGAAAAGTATTGTTATATAGGAAAATTTGTTATAAAAGGGTGCACTATAGAGGGATTCCAATGTATTCAGTTACCTTTAATTTGTAGAACACTATCTAGTTTGAATTCATGCAGAATTATGGTTTAACTGATTCCAGCCGGGGAGACTTATACAAGTCAGTAAACCGTATGTCTTCTGGCCGGAAAGACTTCTATAAGTCATACTCCAATGACTTTCATGTTGTTGTTTTCAGTATTTATATCAACATAAGAATGTTTCCAATCAAGTGTAATATGTCCACATTACCCTTCTTGCAATATTTTTATGTGTATTGATATCAATTTTGTTAAGTTTTTGATAAGTTTTGATAATGGGGGTCTGTGACGTCATTTTTCCTTATATGTTTTATATATATTTTCCAATTTACTTATTTTCGTAAAATAATAACTACTTTATTTGCTTTGGTCTTATTTATTATGAAATCCAATCTGGCAAATGCTTCTAGCATCGTGTTTGCAAATTTACGCCATTTTGTAAGAAAAATTAGCCATATTTTCATTTGAGTTTCGTGTAAAGTTAAGTCTACTGTTTTTTATAGATGTCAAAATTCTTTCTAAATAATAAATTTTTGATGCACTATGCATATATATTATACATTATTGTGTTCATAATTGGATTATCCACAGAAATGATACAGTTTGAGTGGAATTTATTGATTCAAAAATGCGGTACGGTCAAATATCATATCTAAAATAATATTTATTTGTCATTTACATATTTTCTTTTCTGTCTAAAATAATTTTTATATATTAACATAATTTTTTTTTCAAAATGATCTTGTGATAATCACATTCTCTGTCCATTTCTGTTTCGAAATATATATATTACATTATAATGTAAATATATTTAGAAGTACTATTTCTTGTTTCCGTGATGCATGTACACACACACAAATCGAACAAAATTTAATTACGTTTAAACGCTAAAAATATTCCGGTCGGAATCAGTTTTAAGCTACAGACTTTAACAAGTCATTGTAATGTTTACAGAGTTAATATAACTCTAGTGGCATAGGTTAACCCTTAGCTGTTACACACGAGTTTATGTCTTCCTTTATCTTAATGCTTAATGACAAGTTAATTCATGCTTTTTTTCTTCTCTATTCTCTCATTGCTAGCGAAAAAGGATTTCACTCTGAAATTTCCAAGCGTCAGTACATATCAACTATATCATCCATGCGGTATACATGTTTTGGTGATAATAAAAAGAAGGCAGCATAGAAGTTCTCTTACTTTTGTAACTCAAGAAAAATAATGCCTGGAGAGAAAGAATGTAGTACAGCAGGGATCAGTAATTGAGAACAATGTAGCATCTTGAAGGGTTCAATAATTTCATTTCTTTTACTCTAAAGAAGTCACTAAACAAACTCTTCAAGCTTACAGAAATGAATCCAATATATCTGAGTTCAACAACTAGACTTGCTGTATGAAGCATCCTGTGTGTATATATTGACCAAAGAACACTGGTTCCCTCAACAGTCCTGCATATATCAGGTAGTCTCCATTGATAGATGTCCTTACCAAAGCTAGTTGTTGTCCTCTCTCATAGCTCTGTAAAATTTTCTTCCTAGTTCCTAGTTAAGGAAAACTGGCCTACAGAAACAAAACTAGCATTGCAGAAAGGAAATTCACTGCATCATTTTCTGTCTCAAAATCTCAGAGTAGGAATTAAAGTCCCATTTTATTTGGTCAATATATATTCATTCATTCATTTTCCTTTTGCGTTGAAGTTAGCGCATAGGGCAGAGGTCAGATCTCTCCAATTCTGTCTGTTCAAAGCTATTCTGTGCAGTTCTTGAATAGTATGAATATTGGTTGTTTTACTTTCTCTAAGTATTGTTCTTCTGAGTGTTTCTTTTGGTCTACCCCTTGCTTTTACCTGTAGGTATCCATTCAAGAGATTGGTGGTGTATTCTGTTGGTGTCTGCGCATAGGACATGCCCGATGTAGGACCAACGGCATTTTCTGATAACATCTGTGATGAAATTTTGATGTGTCCCTTCTCTGATTTTATCATTCGATTTGAATTCACTCCAATGGGTGTTAGTTATCCTACAAAGACATTTGTTCTCGAAACTCAGTAATTTCTTTTCTGAAGATAAAGAGCTTTTCCAGCTCTCACATCCATATGATAGCACCGTAATAACGCAGGAATTAAATAAGCGCATTTTCGTGCGTGTGCTGATTGACTTTGACTTCCAGATATTAGACAGTCTGTTAAATGCACTTAATGCTAGGGCAATGCGAGTTGTAATTTCTGGCATGACATCACTGTCGAGTGTTAATTTGTTTCCTAGATAGGAGAATTTTTGTACTTTTTCAAGTTGTTGTCCATTTAAAGTAATTTCGTTAGGTGAATTGGTGAAGTCCATAATTTTTGTTTTTGCTGAATTGATTTGGAGACCTATTTGTCCTGCAATGAGTTTTAATCTATCAGTTTTAATTTTTTTAATTTCCCAAAGCGATGGCCGATGGATGCTGTCGAAGGCCTTTTGAAAATCAACGAAGTTTATTATGAGATTAGATCTAAATTCTAGACATTCTTCTATTATTGTTCTAAGAGTGAATATATGGTCAAGGCAGGTACGACCTGGTCTAAAGCCTGACTGCTCTTCTCTAAGTCTTTTGTCTAAGGATGACTTTAATCTTGCAAGCATCATATTACAAAGAATTTTGCCAGGTACGGATAGCAGTGTGATTTCCCTCCAGTTATCACAATTTGTTAGTTCTCCTTTTTTTTGGTAATTTGATAATGATGCCATTTTTCCATTGTTGGGGTGGGAATTCATTTTTTCCAAATCATATTGAAAATATTCAGTAAAAATGACAAGGCATTATCATTTGCTGCTTTTAACATTTCACTTGTGATGTCATCTTGACCTGCTGCTTTATTGTTTTTAAATTTCTTAATGGTTTGTTTTACCTCTTCAAGGGTGAAATTTGAGTCGGTTTTGTTTCTCGTCTTGAGTGGTTTTTGCAGCAAGTATTTTTTGCATATTCTCTACGGTTTTGGATTTTTGACCAAGTGTTCTCGCTTATCCATTTCTTCTTATTGTTTTGTATGAGACCGGCTGTATCCAAAGCCGCATTTATTGCAGTATTTCTAAAATTATCCCATTTCGTTTCTATGGATGTTATGGGATTTACTAATTCAGATGGTTTATCTAAGGCGGTGTATTGATTGTTGATTTTGGTGTTGTATTCTTCTTGTAAATTACTTTCTAGTATACGTTTTGTATCGATTTTTCTGTGGTAGATGGTCTTTTGATGTTTTTTAAGTTTGATTTTTAGCTTAGCTATGCAGAGATTGTGATCACTTCCAATATCTGCTCCTCTAAAAGCTCTTACTAAATTACAGCTCTTGCTCTTGTACAGCTGAACTAAATTTTTTTTTAATACAAAAATGGTCTATCTGGGTTTTGGTTATTTTATCAGGTGAGTTCCAAGTGATCTTGTGAATATTTTTGTGCGGGAAGAAGGTATTCGAAATTTCAAAATTTCCTATTTCGCAAAACTCAATCTTTCTCCAATATATATGGGCAAAACATTTTAAATCTGATCCAAGTTTTATAAAAATCAAGCAGAAGGTAACTTCATCAAGGTCACATTAAACATGGAGATTGGAGTGTGGATGGTTTAATCCAGGAGTTGGCAACCTTTTTCTAACTGTGTGCCAACTTAAGGTTTCAAATTATTCAGAGTGCCAACATCACATATCATTTTATACAAGTCGAGGCCAATATTCTTATTTTCCATATATTTTATTTTTATATTTTATTTAATTAATATATAGTATTATTCAATAATATATAAAGTTGTAAACAACGTTAAAAGAAATATAGTTTCTTGAAAGAGTTTTAAAAAACCTTTTTTTTATTATTAATGGAGCCTTGCCCTTGCATAGTCTTGGCCAGTTGCTTAATATTGACAACATACTTTGTCACTTTGAGTTTGACAACATTTTCTGAATGTTCAGGCGTTAGGCGACTACTCTGTGGATTTAGCACTGCTTTCATATGAGAGAAAATTTGCTAACTGGAATAGGTTGATCCAAAAACTGAAAGAAGAGCAAAAGCAATTTTCTTCAAACAGATGTAATAATTTGGAAGGGATGTCCAACAGCTGAGAATAGCTGCATAATTTTCTAGATTTTCATTTTCCAGTACCTAGGACTAACTAGGGAGTTCACACGAGTGAGGTCTAGAGTTCGATCCTTGGTAAGGACTGGGTTTTTTTCTGTCAGAGGGTAAATTAAAAAACTCACCCTGTACATGACGTGGCGACAGCAAGAGCATGCTGCCTTTATCACACAGCTATTCAATCCCCTCCCTGCAACGCCTGAACTGGTAAAATGCAGTATTGACAGTTTTTTATTATTAAGAGACTTCCTTAGTTCAACAAATTTATTTATGCAGATAAATCCCGCTAATCGATTTATAATCAACTTTATACAGGAAACGTGAAGTGTGCATGCCATTTGAAATTGCTTGGCGTGCCAAGTGTGGCACGCGTGCCATAGGTTGCCGACCCCTGGTTTAATCAATTTTTTGCCAGTAAATTTAACAAATATTAACATAAACAAATGATGTCCTGTGATTTTTAAAAATGTCCTTCACTTATTAGTAGATTAACACTTTTCAAACAAGATTTGATTATGCATAAGTCTCTCACATGATTTAGTCATCACTTGATATAAACTTTGTTGTGACAGTCTGCGGGGCTAGCCAAGAAGGAGACAAGGAAAAATTGATGAAAAATAATACTAAAGTCAGCTGTTCTTTATTTTTCTTAGATGGACTTTTAAAAAGAAAAGTAAAAAAACTAAGAAAATAACTGTTCGTAAATTTTGACGAGATGAAGTTATTTATTGAGTTAGCCAGCATATATATTCAACCAGCCTTGACCAAAACACAAGAATGAATGGAGAGAATAAATTTAACAAAATGGTTAAGTTAAGAAAGGATGCATATAGAGTAGAATATTCTGGTAATGCTTGGTGATAACTTTAGTGTCGCAATGTAGGATAAAAACTAGATTAGTAGCATGTGAATGCTCATGAGTGTTCAAGAAGATTGTGATCCAAAATACATTAAAAAATGTGAATGTAATGGATTGTAATCAATCTTGTGTGATCAGTCATTCATTTGGCAGTAACCAAGTAACATCTTAGCAATGAAATGAAGGATTAATCTGGGAACTGTCCATGGAACAGGACATGGCACTCTTGTTTTTGTAAAAGGATGTTAGAATGTGCTGTACAACGAAATGTCGGGAGAATCTATTCCCATTCAATGATATGATGCTTCCAAGAAAAGGGAATTCTTTCACCTGTTCTAAGTTGTTGATCATCAATTAGAATAGTGATGATTCTTTCTGTTTTTGTGATACAAGAAAGGATACAAGAACTCTATTTCTTGTACTTCCCTTAGAATCAAAACAAACACTAACATCTTCCATGTTCCTAATAGCTAATTAAATATCACTGAATTTATCAAAACAATTTTTACACCTGTGGTTTTTGTGTGTGTGTTTCAGGGTTGAACTTCTCTTAAACTTCTACCAGATCTCTCCCACAGCAGAACAATGGTCCCAGAAGATTTCCAGTAGGATTCAATCCAGGGATCATAAATGAATTGTGCCACTAAAAGCCCAACACATCCATCAACCAATACATTCAGTGTATTTACCACTTCTATTTAACTGTGCATGTCTGTAACTATATCAATAGTATAGTCAGCCAGTTATACAAGAGAACCAACTACCCACTGGGTAACCACTCTCAAAGCTAACCATGATCATGGATGTCTGATATTTTGCTGTCTTGCATCTATCATCACAGACACCCACAAACAGGTGCAAAAAAACAAACAACTTACATGATGCTGACCACATCATTCATAGAATTCTGTTGATCACAGAAAAATACAGGTCTAACAATATATTCAAATACACTGTGCTGAAATGAAACTGTGCAACAAATATGACAGAAAGCAACAATTCTAGTCTATAAAACACTCATTCTTCCACTATTATTACTATTACTATAAAGCAACATACAAATAACAAAGCATGGGGGGGGGGGGCTTCTAATGAAAATCTTAAATATTATATTTTGGTAAATACATATTGTAAATGTAAAGCACAGAATTATAATATTTATTGTGAAATCCCCATCAAGGCCAGCACCGTGCCGTGGTGATGGGGCTTAGTTCAGCCATCAGGGGCTGGAAACTAAGACTGGTCGGGCAGTCCCATTCGAGCAGGACCATAGTCCTGCCCAAGTAAGCAGAGTGCTGAAGACGGAGGCATCCAGCCAAAAGGCGCACAGATAATCAGGATGCCACGCACAAAACACAATGGAAACATGTCTACATCTATAAATAGTTATGGTGCCTGCCCTGTGGCGGACGTTCAGGCAGGGACGGTGCCGGGCCCTATACCTCGAAAGGGCCCAACCTCAGTTACTGAAAGTCCTTCTCAATTGCCTCGAGGAGCCAGGAGGCAAGGGAATAGAGCTACTGGCCAAACAAACTTTAAACGACCAATAAAAATAATGCACTGGAATGCTGAGGGTGTCAACAGTAAAAGAGGATACAGCAAAAAATTGTAACTTGAAAATGTCCTCAGTGAAGAACAAGTTAATATATGCTGTATCCAAGAAACACACCTCAGCAGCGACATAGCCTTCAAAATCAGAGGCTACCTGTGCTACCGATCTGACCGAAAGGACAGGCGAAAGGGTGGAATTCTGACACTTGTTAAAAACAATATCAGCGCATGTCAGCTGGAAGTATATATGGAAGGGGCAGAATACCAGATGCTCCACCTAAAAACAGACCGTGCAGAATTCCATCTCCTGAACTACTACTGCCCGAATGATAAACCATTGGCACTAGACACAATTCCAGATAAAGAGAGACTTATGGTGTGTGGTGACTTCAACAGCCACTCTCAGAGCTGGGGCTACGATCATATCGACAAGAGAGGTGAGGAACTTGAGAGCTGGCAGGATGAAAATAATCTCATCCTTATTAACCAGCCAGCTGACTCACCAACCTTCTACTCGAGAGCATGGCACACCACCTCTACACCAGATCTGGCATTCCACTCACCAGGCCTGGAATGGAACATCACACGTGTCGTTGGAAAGCAGCTTGGGGGTAGTGACCACAGACCAGTATTTCTGGAAATCCACAATGAATTTACCAAGGACAGCAGCACGCTCACTAGGTGGAACTATAAGAGGGCAGACTGGAAAATGTACCAGCATTTAACCAGTGTTCTAGCTAAGGACATGAACTTGGACAAAGACATCAATAGAGCAGTGAGTGAATTTAATAAATGTATACTACATGCTGCTAGTAAAACCATACCCAGGGGAGCATGCAAAAATTACAAACCCTACTGGAATGATGAACTGGAAAAGCTGCAAAATGAGATGGAAACATCTAGACAGCAGGCTGAGAACAGACCTAGCCAAGAACATCACAACAAATATCAGCAAACAAAGGCTAAATTTCAAAGAGCCAAGTTACAAGCCAGACGGAGTAGCTGGAAAGAAAAAACAGAGTCGCTGAACCTAGAAAGAGATACTAGGAAATTATGGAAACTTGTAAAACAACTAAATGATGAAGGTACAGGGAGAAATACCAGGATCACACTTTATAAAGATAGAGACATTTTAACAGGTAAACATGCAGCTGATTACTTTGCAGAAGACAATAACATCAAAGTCAGCCCAGACAAACAACAGGAGGTTCGAGAGAACCAGCAAAACATTGGACAAGGCGAACCTATACCTGAAGTCATGGAGGCACCAATCACAATGAGAGAACTGGAGCATGCAATATCCAAATTGAAAATGAAAAAGTCCCCTGGAGCTGATGGAGTGTCCAATGAAATGATTAGAAACCTGGGAATTGCAGCAAGAGCAAAGCTACTGCAGATCTTTAACACAAGCTGGTCCATGGGTAATATACCACAGGCGTGGAGAGAAGCAATAATGATACCACTCCTCAAATCAGGAAAAGATGGCAACACAGTCTCCAACTACAGGCCCATCAGCCTCACAAGCTGTCTATGCAAAACAATGGAACGCATTATCAATCTTAGGATGCAGTGGTACCTTGAAAGTGAAAACCTTCTGGTATCACAGCAAGCAGGTTTCAGACAGTGCTACTCTACTGAAGATCAGGCAACCTACCTCTCCCAAGAGATTGAGGATGCCTTCCAAGAAAAGAAACTGGTACTAGCAGCACGGATAGACCTCAGGAAAGCATTTGATAAGGTCTGGAAAGAAGGGCTCCTAAAGAAATTGCGAAATTGCAGGGTTAGCTCAAGAATGTACAAATGGGTAAAAACATACCTGCATAATAGAAGAGCCAGGGTACAATTAGATGGTCGCAAGAGCAAGAACGTTCTACTGCGTCATGGAGTCCCCCAGGGAGGAGTCCTGTCGCCCACACTTTTCTTGGTTTACATCAATGACCTAGTTGCTGAACTACCACACGGGATCAAAGTGGCAATGTATGCTGACGACCTGGTGATCTGGTGCACAGAAGAACATGCGACAGTGGCCACTAAACAAATACAAAGAGCTATCGATGCCCTAACCTTATGGGCTAATAGATGGTGCGTCAGCACTAACACAGATAAGTGCAGCACTACACTTTTTACCCTCTCTCACCAAAACAAAAAGCCGGTCATATCAAAATAGATGGAGAGCTCTTGAAAGAAGACAAACAACCCACATACCTCGGAGTTACTTTTGATGATAAACTGACATGGAAGCAGCACATAAACAAAGCAACAACAAAAGCCAGGAGGAAGTTAGCTATCCTGAGAAAACTAAGTGGAACCACATGGGGAGCCAGTGGGAATATACTCAGTAAAGTTTACCAGCAAGGCATAAGACCACACCTGGAATATGGTTCAGCAGCATGGTGTCCTGCATCAAACACCACATTACAAGATCTAGATAAAGTGCAAAACCAGGCACTTAGAATAATGTTGGGAGCAATGAAATCAACACCCATAGCAGAGATGCAGAAAATGGGAAGAATGCAAACACTTGGCGAACGCAGAGACACAAAAGTACTAATTCAGGCAGAAAAGTTTCAGTGTATGCCAAGTCATCCAATGAAGGAAAGATTCCAAAATCTAGCAATGGGACGACTGAAAAGAAGCAGCTTTATCCATCAAGCTAAACGACTCTGCAGACAACTTACAGACCTACCTGAAGTTGACAGCCCCTTAAGGCCTGTACCAGAACAAACCCCGTGGAGTGAAAGGCATGGAATGCCAATATACATTCAGACCCATGTGAAAGGAATACTAAGCGAGGACGAACAGAACAGTGTGCAGCGAAGGACAGTCACCCTCAGTTTCCTGGATGAGGAATATCCACAAGATATATGGGTCAGAGTATACACAGATGGATCAGCACAGAATGCCGTGAGGAATGGAGGTGCAGGTGTATATATAGAATATCCACACAAGCCTAGAGATACAATCAGAACACCGACAGGAAAATTCTGCAATAATTATGATGCAGAAATCCAGGCAATTAGTGTGGCAGCTAAAAAACTGCTGAACTCCAACTCTGACCTACAGCCTGTGGTATTCCTGACAGATGCAAGGTCAGTGCTTCAAGCTCTCCAGTCTGAAAAACTAACAGACTTGAAAAAACTACTTAGCGAATTGTCTTACCAGTATAGGGTAACCATGCAGTGGCTGGAAAAAGCAGACCAACTGGCTAAGGAAGGTGCTGCCGAAGACCAACCAGATATACCAATCACCTACCATCAGAAAAAACAGATGATCAAGTCAATAAGAAAGCCACAAACACCAACACAAGATGACTATCATATTATGAACAGACCAGAACAAGTTATAATTCTACGTCTCAGAACAGGACACAACCGACTCCGCAGTCACATGTATACAAAGTTCAAGATTGGCAACACAGCCATGTGTACATGTGGACAGGCAGCACAGAGTGCCAAACATATACTTCAAGAGTGTTCTGAGCATGAAACGCTGAGGTAGACATATTGGCCAGAGGAAACAACACTGGAATCAAAACTCTATGGGACACTGTATGAACTACAAAAGACAGTGAGTTTTATTAAGGAGACAGAATTACAGATATAGACATGTTTCAAGTGAACGAAAGAAGAAGAAGACAAATATTGTGAAATATCATGACAAATCCTGCAGCTCCTAAAAGTGCTTGGATTAATGTAGAAAATATATGATCTTGCTACCACTCTATATGCACCACCTACTGTACCAATTTATCATATCTGAAAGTCTTACCTCCCAATGACTATTTGAGGCATCCAAAAAGGTGGAAATCGCTTGAGGCTAGGTCTGGCAAGTACAGCTAATGTGGTAGGCATTATGTGAGATCCTTAGTGGTTGCAGGTGCTGCATAGACATTAATGGGTTGAGCATTATCATGTTGCAGAAAAGCTATTACGTGGTCACATTGTTTGTGTGCTCTGTGATGGCATGTGAAAAACTCTTTTGGCATCTTTAAGAACAATATTGACAGGTTACAAGACAATGCCATGATTATTCTAATTTCCATCACACTTTTCGTTGGTTGATTTTTTGCTGATCCAGTGGTCCATGGGCTCATGTCCTTGATCCAATGCCATTTTTTAATATATATATGTGTTTGTGAGCTGTTATTTTGTCCCATATAAAATGTTAAATTTATCTGGCCTTGGATGGAGAAATGTATCCTGTGGAAGTGAGGAGAAATTACACTTACTATATTGATTTTGGTGGGTGAAATAACTGGCAACAAAATTATTTATATTTTCTAGAAAATCACCAATAGCCAAAAAAAAACAAAAAAAAACACTGTGTTGATACTGAATAGGAAATGCTACCAATAAAAACAGTGGTAAATGCAAATAAAGTAAATAGGTTACTATATCAATATAAAATAATAAAATATAGAAAATAACAATAAATAAAAGGAACAAACACAACAGTCAACGTGTCGGTCCAATTGGGACCTTTAAAGACAACAAAAACAGTTAAGAACAAAAGACCAAAACGAATATAAACAAAATGGATCTCTCCAACCAGGAATACAACAAAAAGAAAAATTGTCGGTCATCCTCCGATATTTGGGTTATTTATATACAATAAAAACAGTGTAATTTTAGAGGAATCTCCCTCCATTTAGGAATGATAAATGATACGTCCTTCTTTCTGAGATACAATAAAAATAATTCCTGTACATCTCGCAGTGTCAACTATGACAAAGCAGATTTATTTCCATAGCCTAGCGGTTCCCTAAGTGTACGCAGCGGCGTCCGAGGTTTTATTAAACAGCTTTTTTACACTTGATTGTAAGTATAATCAACATTGATTTACTCAAAATAAATATTATCATTTTGTAAATTGAATTTTACATTTAATGTTAAAATAGTTTTTAGAAGTTCAGCGGAGTCAATATCACTTAGACTAATAATAAAAGGTCCATTGTCTGTAAATGAGCGTATGTGCTTTGCAGAGCCAATTGGTTGTCAGTGTGTGTGTACGCGTGCGTCTAAGCAACAGTGTTGGTAAGCAACAGTGCCCATCCACTTTTAGCAAACCAATCATTGTCCTGCTTTTGTGGAATGTTATAGAAGCGCCTGGAACTTTTGTGTACATTCAGAACAACTCGTATTTCCATATGCGCTATCATAGTGACATGAATCAGTGTCAGTAGACTTGTGCTCAACTAAACTGAGAGTTTCATCGTGAAGTAATTGACTGACAAGTGAGTTGTGATTGTGTTCATTATGAAGAGGTTTTTAATGCGAATGTCGTCATTGAAAAATGTAGGATTCATCAGGTTTGGAGACGGTAGGAGCTCTATTAGGGACTGGTAAACCTAAATATAGAAAGAATGATGAAAAATATTTAGATTATTGGTTTTCTTGTGTGGATGTCAATGGTGAAGAGCACCCTAAATGTGTTCTTTGTATGAAGATTTTATCTGTTGAATCTATGCTTCTGAGTAAACTTGAAATGCACTCTAAACCCAAATATGGTTGGTAAACCAAGGGACTTTTTAACAAGAAAATTAACAGCGACAGACAAACAAACATCTGCATTTTCTAAACATTCTCGTCAACAGTAATGTACTTTTGGCATCATATAAAGTGGCCAATAGAATTGTGTAAACAGCCTCATACAATTGCAAAAGAATTGATTTTACCTGCTGCTGTCGATATGGCAAAAATGATGCTCAGGGAGGATGCCAGTATGCAGCTTGTGAAAATACCACTGTCCAATAACACTATCAGTAGGAGAATTTGTGACATAGTTGTAGATATTACCGATTAACTTTTGAATACTCTAAAAGGCAGAGATTTTGCGATTCAGCTGGATGAGGCAACAGATGGCCACAAAAATGTTCATTTAATCTGTTATGTTAGATATGTTGACAAAAAAAAAACAGTTGTGTGAAGATTTATTATTTTGTCAAGAGATTGAAGGGGGACAACTGGGAAAGATGCTGTGGACAAGATTATGACAGAATAACATTGACTGGAAAAAATGTGTTGCTGTATGTACAGATGGAGCACGATCAATGGCAGGCTGTTACCAGGGACTAAAATCACACAATCAGTCCAAAGCACCTAACGCTCTTTGGACTCACTGTATTATACAAAGGGAGACTTTGGCAGCACAAACATTTTGTAAAGATTTGGATGACACTTTGAAACTATCGATACAGGCAATACATTGTATTAAAAGCAGACCCCACAAAGCTAGATTGTTTTGCCAAAATGTGTAAAGACATGGACGCTGAACATTCATCTCTTTTGTTTTACAGCAGTGCTCGGTGGTTATCTCTGGGAAATTATTTGCTAAGAGTGTATGAAGTCAGGAATGAAATGTTTTCATCTTTTCTTGAAGAAAATCATGCTCTTGCTAGTATGTTCAGTGACGAAGATTTTTGTGTGGCCAAATTGGCCTTTTTAACTGACCTTTTTGAAAAGTTAAATATTCTGAACAGCTCCCTTCAAGGTAATAATTCAAACATTTTTCAGCTTTTTGATAAAATGGATTTTAAAAAAAGCTTCTGCCATGGAAGAACAACTTGGTAAAAGGTGATAATACTAATTTCCCTTCTTTGGACCAGTTACTTAAACACAATAGCTTGATGTTAAAACAGGAACTTAAAAGTGTGTTCGTCACCCACTTATCCAATTTGGAGCTCTATTTTCAAGAATACCTCCCGAAAGATGAAATAAAATCAGTACAGTGGGTAATTGATCCTATGAACGGAGAGATTCCTGAGACTTTCACAAGCAAGGAAGCTGGAACAGTTCATTGACATTTTTACAGACTCGTCTTTAAATTCTAGACTCCAGTCTAAATCTTTGATTGATTTTTGGTGCAGTATCGAAGATGAGTATCCAGTAGTAACCAAGAAGGCACGTCGATCATTGATACCTTTTGCCGGTTCTTACCTGTGTGAATGTGGGGGCGCATCTGCTGTTTCGTCCACAGTTGTGACTTTTAGGGGGGTTAAAAAGATTAGAATTAGTTTATAGATATTTTTAAGAGGGGAGAGAAGGGTTAGAATCAGTGTTTAGAATTAATAATTAATTCTTTAAGAATTATTGTCCAAGGTGTGAATCGATATGATTGGTTTTTCAAGGGAAATCCGTAACGTTATATAGCCCAATGGTGGACGAAACAGCATTTTTACCAATGTGGGTTTTCAGCAATTGCAGTTATGAAATCTAAATATAGAGGTAACCTTAAAACTGAAAATGAAATTTGTGTTGCTCTATCAAAAACAACACCAAGATTCCACGAATTGATCAAAGATAAACAAGCCCATCTCTCTCATTAGGACAGAAAACATTTTTGAAACTCTTATTATTGTACCCAATTGCATTTAAAATGATTTTCTGTTTTGTATTAATTAATTACTATTTCTGTTCTGAAAATACATGTGATCTTTATTTTTCGATTTATTTACCTTTTCCTTTTCCTCCTTATTACAATTACTAAAAAACAAATTTACCAACAACTATTCACAAAGTATTTAAAGAAAATAAAAGTCTTATAAAAATGTAAATTTAGAGATCATAGCATAGAATTTATTTAAATTTAAGATTTAGACTTAAAATTATCAGTTCTCTAGATTTGCTTCATATTAAGGGCGCAGCCGGAAATAATCTGAACGTTAAGGGCGCCATGGCTTTAAAAAGTTTGGGAACCCCTGCCATAGCCCATAGAATGTCTCCCTGCACTCCTTCACAGGCAAACATGCAGTAATGAAAGTTAGTTAGTTAGTCGCTGGATCATCATCACTGCACTCTGGACAAGTCCATAGGTGCTCAGATCTCTTCTTGAGTGTAGCCGCATTTACATTGACTGATGGTCCCAGTACGCAGTTGATTGATCATCATTCTTTCTTGCCCACGAAACCGCTCCTTTCTAGCAATACTACATTTCAAACCAAATTCCTTTACTCTAGTCATGGAACAAGAGTCATCGTCACTTATACAGTAATTTGTTCGTGCGTTTTCCCGTTGGGCGTTCAAAATGTCTGCTCGCACCATCAACGGATGTAGTAGCAGCGTCTGCAGCCAACCTATCTGCTCTCTCTCATCACCCGGACTCCCGCATGTCCCGGCACAAAAATGGAAGTCACTTTATGCATACAGGAATTCTTCACTGCATCCAGCCAATGGAATGTACCCCGCCTGAACTTTCACAATCATGCTCATTGAGTCACTGATAGTGATGCAGGCATGCTCGCAGATAGTCTGCGAACACACCCATTGCAAAGATTTCGTTACTGCCAAAATCTCCATTGTCATGCTGCTTGTTGTCTAAGCGAATGCACCACTTTCCTTTCTGATGGTCTCCTTCCACCTTTGAGCTGTGAAGGCCCAGGCACTCCTGATGTGTCTCTCAACCGACCCATCTGTATATATAATCATATCACTTTCCCTGGAATTTTCACAGATCAGAGCAAGTACCTCCGACTCCACCACTGTCGGACACCATTCCCTGCATTCTCTATTGAGTGTTATTATTACTGTGAAGGTCATCAGACAATCTAAGGCCGCACGACTCCATTCCGCATCAGGTAGCACATCCTCCAATCTGCAAACACTCTGTATAATCTCCTCTGCGTGCTCAATAAATGACTTACCGGTATCTCTCTTAAGTTAACTTTCTTTCACTTTGAGAATTTCAGTGTGTAGAGGATGTTCTTTATCAGCGGTGATTTGTAGGTAGTCCCGCGCCCTGCAGATTTGTATTCTTTGCTCTGCAGTTGGGCAATGCAGTAAGTATGGGCAATGCAGTAAGTATCGCATAGCCCGTGACGAAGTATCTCTTGTACACCCCAAAATGATTTGCATTGTCTCATTCTGGATTCTATCCAATCTTTCTGTTTGAGCCTGACTCTGTGTCAGAATCACCAGTGCTTACTCTACCACTGCCACCACCAATCCCTGATACAGCAGAAATAGCATCCTCTGTTCACATTGAGCAGCAGCCATAATTTTCATCGCTGCAAGACCTTTATAAGCCTTTACAATGATGTGGTCAACATGATCTTGAAACTCAGACTGCGGTCCAACATAACCCCTAAGTATTTCATTGTGCTGGTTCTCTCGAGGACATCCCCTCTCAAAGTAACAGATGATGTGATTATTTAGAAAATACCATGTTATCGATGCTTTTGATGGATTAACAAAAGCTCCAAAATTACTGCACCACACCCCTATACGATCAAGCAGCAATGAATGTTTTTAGGAAAGATATCTCTTATAATCCCTTAACTCTTAAATGATAGAATTAGAAGACATAACTGATGCCTTTGAGATGTGGGTATATTTGTCTATATAAATGGTCATCATCACTTGTGATGGACGAACACATATATAGAAGAATAGGGAGAACATCATGGAAAGAGAAGAAAGCAAAAAGAGGCTCTAACAACACTTAATATGAAGAAAGATTTACTAAGAAAAATAAAGATCAGGCAAATAAAATATTTTGGACACATTAAAAAGCATGACACCTTATTGAATACTTTACTTGAGGGTAAAGTAAAAGGGAAGGATCAAGAGGTAGGCAGAGATACAAGTGGGAGAGTAACATCACATGATGGACAGGTTACAGTCTAGAAGAATGCTCCACCAAAACAAGAGACAGGAGATGTTGGAGGTCTGTTGCAGCCAACCTTTGTTGATGATGATGAATGACAGAAGTGACTTAAAAAGGGCACTTTTTCAAATTAAAAATAAAATGATGAAGATGATAGAACCCCAGGGGAGTATGAGCTTATTTTTCTTGTTCCCTGTGCCAGGTACAGGGGAGTATGAGCTTATTTTTCTTGTTCCCTGTGCCAGGTACAGGGGAGTATGAGCTTATTTTTCTTGTTCCCTGTGCCAGGTACAGGGGAGTATGAGCTTATTTTTCTTGTTCCCTGTGCCAGGTACAGGGGAGTATGAGCTTATTTTTCTTGTTCCCTGTGCCAGGTACAGGGGAGTATGAGCTTATTTTTCTTGTTCCCTGTGCCAGGTACAGGGGAGTATGAGCTTATTTTTCTTGTTCCCTGTGCCAGGTACAGGGGAGTATGAGCTTATTTTTCTTGTTCCCTGTGCCAGGTACAGGGGAGTATGAGCTTATTTTTCTTGTTCCCTGTGCCAGGTACAGGGGAGTATGAGCTTATTTTTCTTGTTCCCTGTGCTAGATAGTGAAGTTTTACTTTCAGTTGCAGATTAGTGTTTCTATGGCATTGTTTTCTGATGAGGAAGTTTTCCAGAGTTTATGCAAGTCCCAGTTGACTGTTTTACTCAATGTGACTGTACAATGCAATGCCACGAGCTAGTCTTCTACTCTGGTGGGAACTTTGTCATTCCTTCCTTGCAATCTCGAGTCATGCAGGTAAAAGGGTTAATTTCCTCCCAGCAGTCTAAGAATGTGTCTTTGGAAATCTTTGTCACAGAGGAGATCATAGTCTGCAGCAGTCATCCCCACACTCTTACAATATTGGCCGCTGGTGCAGTATGAGTATAACTATTCTTTACTTCCCGATAAGAACCAAGTACAAAATAGGCACTCAAGAATTGATTAAAAGTTTGTTTTTTCCTGATTAAAAATAAAAAAGGGAAACTGAAATAGTAACAGAATGTAGCTTACTTTGACAATGCAAAATTCCTCATAGAAAGTAGAAGCTTGAAGAGCAGGACTGATGATACATTCTCCAGGAAGACTGATGAAAATCCTGGTACACATATTGGGCTTATCAACCAGATAAGCTATGAACAAGAAAATATACCACAATTGTTATGCTCATACATTTGTAAACTCTTTATGTATCTGACACACAACTTTTCAAAACAACTGGGTCTTAATAATTAAAATGTATTACATTCATAACAAAACATTGGTAGAACTGTGAACATTTAATGCTTCATTCTGTTATCTTTTAATGATGAATATCATACATAAGGCAGAAACTGTTCGGCTCTGTGGCTGAGTGAAAACTTTCCAATCGTAAAAGAATTCATGAAAAATGAAGTCTATAGACAAAACTAAAACTCTACTGACTGGTATAAGTATAAGGAACAAGGACCAAAAAAGCCTTAAAAGCAGTAACAATTGTTAAACTTTTGATTCTTAGAAAGAATAACTCAGTGACGATACAATTGCATGATTTTGTCCAAACAGGTTTCCGTAAATGATGCAATTGCAGAAAAAGTAATATAATTGTGGTTGTCTAAATACAAGTGGATTCTACCTCCATCTATCATATTTATTAACCACTATAAATACCATTAAATTTCCCTGTGAGAATAGGCAGCATGTGTCAAATACATTGACCTTGCAGATGTTTTCGAATGAACTTTGGGAGAATTCCACTTCCTTTTCTTGGGGACTGTTTTTCTCCTGCCTATTACGTTTGTGTGTGTGTGTACATCCATATTACACGATTTTCAAGCGAACTCTTTTATTTCTGGTGGTTGGGGGGGGGGTGGATATTTGATAAAATGGGACGATTGAACATGTCTAAGTCTGACCTATTTATTATAGGCTCTTAAAATCAGGATCAGTACGTATTTTTTTAAAGAAAGTGACATTTCCCCGTAAACATGTCAGAAGCATCACGCTACAATAGGATGTCCATTTAAGATAAGATACCGTCTTCGCACGAAAGGTCAGCAACAGTCCCCACTTACGTCATGTTCCTCTCCCTGCTATCATACCATACTATAGGACCATAACATGTCAGGGTCGCAGGGGTACCACATTGGATGAAACAACATACAGAGTTCTCCAGTGAATTCTAATCTTCAACGATGCAGATGAGTGAATATATCGTGACCTGTCCAGCCCTTGATGTTGTCTGTGCATGCTTTTCGTTGTCTTCATCTGCTTCTTCCAACTCGACTGTTCCCTATAGTATGTTCTCTGACAAGGAATCATATCCAAACCACATCCAAACCATCAATGTCGTAGATATGTTTTCATTGAGGAAGGGGTTTTACTAAAACACAATAATATAAAAAAAGGCATTCCCTAGTTTTTGCATGTAAATCTATCAGTTTGATAAGAAAGATGATAGATTTTTTGTGTGAAAAATATTTAAAGGAGGGGTTAGAAGACAGCTAGAAGACAAAATTAATGCCTTTAAAATGTGGATATATTGAAAAATGAGAACTTCATGGAAAGAGAAGAAAACGAACACAGCGGTTCTGACAACACTGCCTACGAAAAACATGTTATTACGGGCTGTCCATTAATTATTCCCTCTTCTTCTTTTCCTTTTCTTCTAATTTTCCCCCTTATTAAAAAAAATGTATACAATTAATATATAGGCGCATAAGCCTAGGTCTACTTATATATTGACTTATAGCTACATACACATAATACTTACTTTAATTATACTTGTATTTCCCTATCTACTGTTATTTTACTCTTCTACTCTTTCCCTTCCATATCTTTACACCTATCGTTGTGTATCTCTGATGTCGAGCAGGACCACAGTCCGGTCCAAGCAAGCACAGCTGCTGAGGGTGGAGATACTAGACAGAGAGAGACACACCAGCAACCATGTTATCACGCAACATGACTAGATAACATGTCTTCACAACAACAAAAATGCATACTACTTTAGGCAGTAGGTATTAGATATGTTGGTTATCCTCTACGCACATCGGGCATGTCCATAGCTGCTCAGATCTCCGATTCAGTAAATCTTTCAGGGTATAATGGCTAATGGTTCCGGTTCTATGTTGATTCACTGCTCTTTTTTGAAATCTATGTTAGGTGTTCTCTACGTGTCATGCCTATCCTCACTTCCAATTCGCGCATTCTCGATGTTGACTCATGTTTATTTATCTCACAATCATTTTATCGTGCGGACTCAAGAAGAACAATGGGTATGTCAGCTATGTCCATAGGCTGACTTGATCATCTGTTATGGTGGCGAAACTAGCTAATAGGTCGGCCCGTTCGTTTGCCTCCACACCCGCGTGTCCAGGGAGAAAGATAAACGTGAGTTTTCGCCGTGAGACCCGCATTTTAGCTCTGTTTAATGACCTTGCCCATCTCCTACGTACATGATCAATTTTCAATTTCTGAATCACTTTCATTGAGTCACTTAGTATGCACGTACGAGAAGAGGCTTACGATTTCAGCCAGTTAAGTGTCTGCGTTACGGCAAATACTTCCATTGTTAGACTTCCTGTTGCTGCAATAAAGGTTCCACTGCTTCGTGAACTGTTCTTCCTTGTGATCTGGCGGCAGTAAAGGCATATGCACATCGCTGGTGGCGGATGATCAACCTATCCGTGTAAATTGCTCGAAGGTGGGTGCCTTTGACCTCAGCTTCCACGCTCACAGGGCAATGTTCCCTGCACTCACTATTGAGTGTAATGACGGTCGTGACTGCCTCTTGAAAGACCAAAGCTTTCCTTCACACGAGGGAGCTCGCTGTGTAGTGGGTGGTCTAATGTCAGAACTCACTCTGAGGTATGCACGGGCATGCCCCATATCAATTCTGGGAGTGCTCGAAAAATCAAGGAGAAGATTCAAAGCCACACACCTTGTGCAACCAATGATAATCCGCATCGCTTCATTTTGAATTCTCTCACGTCTCTCAATTTGTGTGTGACTGGTGGTGAAAGTGGCGCCTACATATTCAATGACAGGGAGGACAAGATACTCATATAAGATTACGAGCTGCGGTTGTTTAGTATCAGCCGCTGCCATCACTATCAGAGCTGAAAAACTTTTGTTGGTCATTACAATAACATGATCAACATGTTCCACAGACTACGATCAAATTGTTCGCACAGGTATTGTAAGGATGAGGTTCTGATTACATTGTACCCTTTCATCTCCACTGTCGGTGTCGCAGACCGTACAGTTAGTTAATTAGTCGTTAGATCATCGTCACTGCACACCGGAAAAGTCCATAGGCGCTCAGATCTCTCCTTGAGTGTAGCCGCCATTAGACGTTGACTGACGGTCCCAGCACGCAGTTGATTGAACATCATTCTTTCTTACACTCGAAACTGCTCCGTTCTATCGACACCACATTTCAAACCAAATTCCTTTATTCTAGTCATTAATTCATTGTGGATCGATCGCCACTATAACGGCTTTATAGTATGTGTCTACATGACCTTTCGCCACTTTAACGGCTTCGATTTTAGATCGATCATATAGGCCCCTATTGATTATTTATATTTCGTTTTGTCCAGTTCAAGTTTTTATGGTAACCTCTGAACATCCAGGAAACCACTTCCTTTAGAAAACTGAAGACGACTTGCGTGGCTGCAAAAGGAACCATTTCTTTGACCGCCATACGCTGCGTTTGTTATTTCCGAAATTCTGAAAAAAATGGCAACGCCCACTTCTTCTAGATACAGTGCAGAACAAGCTATGGTTATGTTTCAGAGCTTGCTAATTAGTGAATCTGATAATGATGATTCCGATAGTGATTATGGTAAATGTTTTCAAGACCTTTGCACAAATAGCCTGGCACATATTCATAATTATAAGACTAAATAGGATTTTAACGTGCGTTTTGTGACCAAAGAATAGGACCATATCTCAATGTCTAGATTATTTTTTTAGCATGAAATTTAGAAATTTTTAATAATATACATGAGAATAGAGAATAGGACTACTTCAAAGTTTCATGGAAATAAAAGCTTTGATAAAATAACATGTAACTACAGTGCCGTTGCTTGCAACCTTCGTTGCAGAGACGGTACTTGATGATAATGACAGTGTAGAGAACTACGGGAAACTACAGGAAGACAACGGCAACAAATTGAGCAGTAATAAACAAGTCGAGATTTTTCGACTGTGAACGGGACTTTGCCGTCTAAATGCGCATTTACACCAAATCGTTCGTCATCAACACTCTGCGACTTGCATCTGCCCAGGAATAACATAGGGGACCTATAGGGGCATTCACCAGAACCAGGGTCATAGATACGTCTTCGATAAGGGGAGCGGAGTATGTACCGAATTAAAATGGTTATATCTTCGTTCTCATGAGTCATTCCTTCATTTTCCTTGGGTTTTCTTTTATATTTTTATACAACCATTTTTTTTATTTATTTTTTTGGTGGGGGGGGGGGACCCTTTTTTGGCATTTTTTTCCTAGTACTAAGTGTCATTATCTGACTTCTTAAGCGAAAGAAACACCTACCGCTCCGTTATCAACGGACTTGACCCCAAATAAAACACTCTACGGTAGAAGACCCCTGTACGCAATTAATTATGACTTCATTCGTTATGTTTAAAAAAAAATTATTGTCGTGATTTTCATTGGCCATTATTTGTATACTTGGCGTCGCATGCCAAAATAAAGCCAGGCGACTCCAAGTATATAAATTATGGTAGCCAGCGAATAGCGCGGTAATAATAAAACACGTAACGAATGACGTCCTGTAAAGAGGTCTTCTGTACCATATAAGGTCATTTCCCAGAGCACATACTACAGAACTGTTTCAGTTTGTGACAAATACTCGGCGCAAAATATTCACGAATTTCTGTATTTAATTAACAAAGTTACAACTTTTTCCCCATCAAATAACCAAAAATATGGAAACGATTGCGCGGAATCAATAATGAAAACGTTCGAATCGCTTTTAGTTGCAGCACCTTCGTGTTCTACTAAGACGAATGAAAAAGTGAAATATAGTTGGCCGTCCTGTTGGACAATGGAGCAAACGAAGGATTTCTGGGAAAGAAATGTTTGGTTACTAACAAAGGATGGGAAAATATGTTGCAGTGCTTGCAGCATAATTCAAACACTCGGAACGGAGACAAAATTGGGATCTAAGATTTCAAAAGAATAAGCAAACAGTGAAGTAACTTATTTTATCAAAACTCGGGAACAATATTTTTACAAATACAAATATTGAAACATAAAGCAAACGATGGTCCCACACTTTTCATAACAATATTAGAAGACGCGAAGAAAAATACACTTAAACGGTATCTCTAAAATTGCCGTCACGCCAAAAAGAAACAACTACAAAGGTGTTTCACAAAGTCTATATAATTGCAACAACAAAAATCAGTCACGGAAATTAATCTGCAAGAACTTAACGGCGTTGATATGGGACGGATACTTCGCTCTACAAATGATTGTGTTAATATTATACGTCACATTAGAAAGGAGATGAAAACTAAATTGATCAATACAATTGTAAATATAAAATCAAGATTTTCATTAATCACCGACGAGGCGATAACAATCAGTCAGAAAATCTACGTTATTTTGTATATTCGCGCAATAATTTCAGGTTGTAAAATGATCAGACTAGTTAATTTATTTATTGACTTAGCTGAACTAGAAGATGTACCATCCGCCGAAATCTTCTCCGCTTTGATTAGATGTCTTCATTCTATTGGACTGACAGAGGAATGCCTGAAGGAATGTTTAATTTCTGTTGCTTGTGATGGTGCAGCAATAATGTTGGGTTCTCGTAGTAAAAAAAAGTTATTAAAAGATAAAAATCCATCATTAATTGTTTGATACTGTGCTAAGCATAATTTGGAATTATATGTTCACGATGCTGATAAGAAAGTTTCTGAAATTAATAGATTGAAATAATTTATTGACAAGTTATACGTTTTTTTATCATGCATCGATCAAAGAATAATCGCGAACTCCATGTATGTGCCAGTTCACTGGAAGCGCAGTTGTTGAAATTAGACGAATATTAAGCATTAGTTGGGTAGCATCGAGCTTTCGCTCAATATCTGCAGTTTGGTTGGATCATAAAGTTGTTTGTCATTTTAGAATGCTTAAGATGATAATTCCAGAGATTAAAAAAAAAGATAGTTGCACATATAGGGGATTGATGAAGAAGATTACTATTGTGGAGTTTATTTTAGACTTACAATTAATGTGGGATGCACTTCAAGAGCTTTCTGAACTTAGCCTGATATCACAAGAACGAAACATAAATTCAAATGGTGCCAATAAAGCAATTAAGCGCACTATACATTTGTTTGTAGTGAGGCGATTATAACCCGGATAGTACTGCCAGAAAGCTGTACAAGCCAAGTTTCTAATTTTCCAAGGAATTCCTATTTACAATAGAGATAGAAAAGATGATCAACTAATATGTCCTGTTTCCTTTCATGACAGATTGGAGGTTTAATTAAAACAACGACGGCTTTTTGGGCACCAGGGAGCAACAGATTAAAATAGCAAGGAAAGAAATAGAAATATTGAACTTTATAAAGACATGGACAAATTATGGCCTTTATTATAAACCTGGTTAAAGTAAGCATTATATTAGTGCATGCATGTTGGTATGTATGTATGTATGTGTGTCTGTATATCTGTATGTATCTCTGTATGGGTGGAGGTTGTGATGCCCATATATATATTTACAACCTGTTTTTACAGCTATTTTTACAACCTGTTACAGTCGATGTGATATTGGGCGACACACTGTAGCTATTATGGACACTCACAGTGCTAAGAAATAAGCCAACCTAGCATTGTTAACAAAGGCTTTGTCTACCTTAAAAAAGTCTGCGGCGAAATACTCGGAAGAAGTTGGTAGGTAACTCAAGGGGTAACAGCAGAGCTGTGTAGACAGAATAGGGCACAGTTAGACACATAGTACGCTCTGGCCATCCACTGCACCAGATTTTCTCCCAGTTGTCTCGACTGTGTCTTGCCACTGGACCAAGATAAAACTCAGGAGAGAGAGTGTGGTTGACGATTAGCGCAACTCTTCCACACAATAAACCAACTTCAGAGCTAGTCATTTCTCAACCCTATTATTTATTCATCTTTACTAATGAAATATGAAGAGAACAAAGTGTGAATCAATCCTAGTTGGTTCATGGAATGTTCGGACACTTACGGATATCTCAGATGTAAACAGACCAGAAAGAAGAACACCACTAATTGCTAAAGAATTGGCTCGTTATAATCTGGATATTGTTGCACTTAGTGAAACGCGGTTTGCAGATGAGAGTCAGTTGACAGAGAGAGGTGGAGGGTATACATTCTTCTGGATAGGACGTAAAAGCACAGAGAGGCGTAAATCAGGTGTTGGTTTTGCTATAAAATCATCTGTGGTGCAGAAACTTACAGGTCTGCCTTGAGGAATTTGCGATCGCTTGATGTCGTTGCGATTGAAAGTGAGCAAAAAATACATCGGGATCACCACCTCTATTAAATGTCGATTCGTCGAAGCTTCTCACTGACAAAAAGGATATCTTAAATTATTGCGCTGAACATTTTGAAGAAATCCAAAACAAACCATCAGTAATAAATGAAGATGTCATAAACAGAATGCCACAACTTAGGATAAGAGAAGAACTCGATATACCTCCAAGCAGTCAAGAGGTTACGATAGCGATTAAACAAATGTCAAATAATAAAGCTCATGGTATGGATGCCTTACCTGCGGAAATTTATAAAAATGACGGACCACTGCTTATAAAAAAACTGGCATTTTTGGTATTTTCTGGAACTCAGGTACATTGCCTCAAGATCTAAAAGATGCTTTTATAGTACACCTATATAAAGGCAAAGGTACCAAACAGTCTTGCGATAATCACAGGGGTATATCAATTTTGTCTACAGCTGGTAAAATTCTTGCTCGTGACATACTCAATAGATTAAATAACTCACTATTAAACGAACTACTCCCAGAGAGTCAGTGTGGTTTTCGTGCAGGCCGTGGTACAGTTGATATGATATTCGCTGCACGACAAATTCAGGAAAAGTCACAAGAGCAACATAGTGAGCTCTTAGCAACATTTGTGGACTTAACTAAAGCATTCGATACCGTTACCAGAGAAGGACTGTGGAAGGTGCTTACAAAGTTTGGATGTCCCCCAAAACTTATCACTGTGATACGACAATTTCATGACGGTATGATGGCTAGTGTTATCTGCGACGGAGGAGTATCTCCTGCATTCCCTGTCACAAATGGTGTAAAGCAGGGATGTGTGCTGGCCCCTACTCTTTTCAGCCTGTTATTTACGGCCATGCTAACGGAAGCACACCATAGTAATGAAACAGCTGGCATAATGATCAATTACAGAAAAGATGGTGGTCTTTTCAATTTACGTCGTCTAAAAGCAAAAATTAAAACGAAATCTAGTACTGTTAGAGAATTACTTTATGCTGACGACTGCAATGTATGCTGACTCTGCCGTAAACATGCACCATAGACCGCTTCTCACAGCCCTGCGACAACTTTGGTCTCACTATTAACACCAAAAAAACAGAAGTCATGCACCAAGCAACATCAAATAGCCAACATACTGCTATTTCTATCATCGTCAATCAGGAAAAACTGCAGGTAGTCGACAATTTTTATCTTGGAAGCACTCTCTCTCGTGATGTCAACATTGATGTGGAAATTAACAAAAGACTGGCAAAAGCTAGTGCTGTATTTGGCAGATTACGCAACAATGTATGGGACAGAAGAGGTATAAGAACAACCACCAAACTTCAAGTATATCATGCTGCTGTTATACCAACCCTACTATACGCCTGCGAAACGTGGACAGTGTATGTATGACATGCAAGAAAATTAAATCATTTCCATCTTACCTGCCTACGTAAATTACTAAACATCCATTGGTGGGACAAAGTACCAGACTACGAGGTCTTGGAAAAATCAACCTCAATAAGAATCCACACAATACTTATGAAGGCGCAAGCACGCTGGACAGACCATCTTGTGCGTATGGAGAACTCGCGTCTGCCAAAACAAATATATTATGGAGCACTCAAAGCAGGATTTCGAAAAGCTGGTGGACAGAAAAAGCGCTTCAAAGACACGCTCAAGTCATCACTGAAACATCTTAAAATTTACGTAGGCGCTTGGGAGAGCCTCGCTCAGGATAGAACAGCATGGCGTTACATCATTAGAACAGAAGCACTAGCGGCGGAAGAGTCCAGAAAAGATACTGCAAGACAGAAGCGGACACGTAGAAAAGAAAAAAACCCATCTCAACCTCACATAGTTGTCTATTGTTGTTAATTCTATAAAGAACATTTTGTGCGCGCATTGGATTTGTTAGTCATTTAAAAACGCACTATTAACTTTATTATTTTTATTATTTATTGTTATTATTATTATGGTTGAGTTTGTGATCATCGTCGATTACGACGGACGAACATCATCATCATATATGGGAAGGTTTGAGTGGTTCTTTTTGTTGCTAGTTGTCATACTCAACACTAACCTCATGCCTATTATTAGTCTCTTATGACATGCATAGCAGATCAGAGCGTTAATATTCTTTGCTCCTCCTTCTGACACTGTCAACACACGAAATGATTGAACGTAACTCTTTAATACTCTTTAGATAACGTAACCTTATAATTAACGCTACGGAGAATACACAACAAACCACACTGCCGCCCGTTTTTTAATATGACAGTAGAACTATAAGAAAACTATTTGATTACTCAAAATGTTTCATACGTAAGCTTGTTTTTTTGTTTCTTCAATACTCCCTATGTGCAAAGTATGACGGCAATATGGGTGGGGGGGGGGCGGGGGGTGGAAGAGGAGGAGAGGTGGTGACCATTGAAGAATTGACCATCTACTTCTGTAAACGCACGCCGTATACCCACCTTTTTCCTAGAAAAAAAACCCACTGTATTTATGTATATATATATATTTATATATATATATATATATATATATATATATATATATATATATATATATATATATATATATATATATATGGCGCTCTACAGTCAAAAAGAACGCATCATCTTGTGAAAAGACGAGAAATGTTGCAGCCCAACAACGGAGAGTAGCTAGAAAGTCACGGATAGAACAAATTCCGTCTACGGTGGTTATTCCACGCCCGAACTGCCCAAGAACATTTACAGCTCGAATCGGGTTCATTAGACATCTACGAACTATTAGACATGGTCATAATTCTAACTGAATTTTCAAAAGTGGATGTAAAAATGGTCATCATCACTTGTAATGGACGAACACACAGAGATATGTATGTATTCATTATTACATGATGGTCAAGCAGTCCCTTGTGTAAACGTTGATTTATGTGTGTGTCAAGGAATAATTTTGATCACAATATGTTTATGTAATAAATCTCTGTTTTGTCATCCTCATGTTTCATTATTACCTAACCCTTGTTTGTACCACAAACTATGGTATTATTATAATTAATTTTATTTAAGGTACTCTTATGGTGAGGCGCGCATTTTTCAAACGCGGACAGGGTCCAATTTCTCTCCTCTTCTTCTGCGTTCGTTTTCAGACTCCTGAATATTAGCATTATGTAGTCCGGAGAACGAAGTGCATTGTGTCATAGCTTATATCTTAGCTGCGATATCTGCGCTTTTCGGTCTGACACATCCTATTACTTTGACCTTTTTGGGGATGAAACAACCAACGCGAGCCCAACACCTGCTTAGTCGCCTCTTACAACATAATTGGCAGGTAATAATGTCGCAATTGTTTACCCCCCCCCCTTTTCTGTCCTCTGGCAATACACGGGCGCCAATCTGGTTATATCATAGTTTTTTAACCATAAAATAATAATAGAGTTCTGGTAATCCAGTCACCACGAGTTCGAGAGTAGACCTATGTATTTAAGGGAGTGGTGCAGAACCATAACCACCGAGTTATATATTCAATACGTTTTTGTCATCACAATGTTAATATTGGAATCATAGTGACTAGATTATCTGTAAAAGTAACCCCCCCTCCCTTTTTTTTGTGTTGCTGAAAAGCGCATACCTCGCCATAAGATAGGCCTACTTTCTTTATTTAAAAAAATAAAAACAAAAGAAGGGTGATAATTTCGGTAAACAGTAAATATACTATATATTCACAAATATATTCATAACTTTCGTATTGCAGGAATGGCAAAGAAACTAACAATATATATGGCGTCCTTATAAGCTACATTTTACTCAATTTGTGTACTTTGAATCGCAGGTGCTTAACATGACTAGCATACCACCTAAAGACAAAGATGGTGCCATGGACATCCCACTCTAACATCCACGCTTCCTTTTCTCACTTACTGTCCTTGTAATAAATGAAAGTGATGATTTGTCATGTGTATCACGTTACAGAAAACCCAAACTTATCATCCATTACTCAATAACTTACAGCGACCATGACTAACCCTTATACATAATAATACTAGACAACACACTGTTAAAATTATATTCCTTACAACTCTCCCACCTGTGTTAAAATTATATTCCTTACAACTTTTCCACCTATGTTAAAATTATATTCCTTACAACTCTCCCACCTGTATTAAAATGAATAAATGGTAGAAGTTTCTCTGGCAAAGAATTCCGCAATAAAAGCGAGCACAGGGCGCAAAAGAAACAATAGATTAATGTTTTTGAGATGTTGAATAGTCCAATGTCAGATGAATAACTTCTAAATCCATAAATGTGATCCATAAATGTCCAGTGAATTTAAGGTGGAGAAAGTGAACAATGTATAACCCAAGTATGTAATTATTGAGCACTGTGAACATTCTGCAGTTATGTTGTATGGTGTACAGGATTTTTGATTTATTTAAGATCAAAACTTGCAAAATGCAATGCCCGAAGAAGGCCATTGGAATCACCAGACTCAACCAAAATGTGCAATGAGAACATCAGAAAGATAATAGATAAAACACCATGCATAGAATATATATAGAAACAACAAATAAAATAGTTTGGACAATGGAGGGAGGGGGTTTAAATTTAAGTAATTATTACTAATACGGACGTTTTTATAAGAATTGTCTATTGTCATAACGTCCGCACTTGCCGCTGAGCGTAGAGGTTTGTACAGAAGATGTAGTCTGTGTTCCAGAGCCAGGTGTGTTGCTATGGTTGTAGTGCAGTCATGTTTATTCAGGATGGTCTTGATGTTGTCTATCTATCTTTTCCTAGGTCTGCCCTTGGCGTTGTATCATTATTTAAATCTTGTTATAAGCTCTTATGGGACCGTTCATCCTCATAAGACGTCCAAACAATTTTATCTGTTGTTTATATACTTGATGCACTATGTTATACTTAGTATCCGTCTGATGTTCTAATTGCACACCTTGTCGAATCTGGTGACTCAAATAGCCTTATTTAGACATTTCGCAAGTTTCGATCTTTCTCTTATGTGTAGGTGTTAGTTGCTAAGTCTGGCATTGATAGCATAGTGTTGGTACAAAGATGATCTTACTTATGTGTATCTTTACTTCCATGTTTGTTTTTTTGGGTGCTTTAGCAAAAGTGACATCTGGTAAATCACAATATTTTCATTTTGACATCTTGTTTCTATCTCTCAATTGACTCGTCCGTCTTCTGTGAACATACTTCGTAGGTGCTTGAACTCTTTGACTTGTTTTATTTTTGTGTTCTCTATTTGAATGTTTAAATGCTCTGTTGATCTCGTTATTTGCATAGTTTCTGCCTTTTGTCTATTGATCCGCTTGTTGTATTTATTGCATACTCTTGATAGTGAGTTGAATTGAGTTTGCAGTTTTTCTTCATCATCATACATGATGTTTTTATCGTCAGCGAAAAGCAGTTTATTAAGTTTTTTTTACGTTGTTCATTCTCTGTTGTTTCATAAATCAGAAGTTGTATAATAATACGCATATAAATTCTACTACATATGACTGTATATAAAAATAAGATAGCAGCTATGTTGATGGAAATGATCTAAAGATAGTAAGAAACATGTATTGGAAACAAACAGATGTGTCGAGAGTTTACGGTAATGTAGGAGGATTTCAAAAGATAGAGATGGGCATCAGACAAGAATGTGTAATGTCACCAGATCTTTTCTTTCTGTATACAGAGGATATTATGCGAGACTTAGAAAGCATGCTAGGAATAGCAGTTGGAGGTTACAAAATATGAATATTCTAAGATATGCTGAAGATACAGTTCTGATTACAGGGAGAGAACAAGAAGTTGAAAGCTTGTTAGACATGGTAGTAAAAGAAGTGAAAACAAAGCTCTCAGTCTAAACCAGAAGAAACCAGAAGTAATGGGTGTTTCAAGAAATACACACCGCCAAAATAAAGCATTACTATCTATGATTCAGCATTAAATCATGGGGATAAAGTCAACTATCTTGGCACCATTTTAACATCAGATGGCAGGTGCTCCAATTAGTAACAGTAATTACAGAAAGAGTAACTGTAACAATGAAACAGTAACCATATGATTTTTTTAAATTGATAGAACAAGGGGATCTCATCCAAATTTCTCGTTTTTGTATATAGGAAACAATAATTTGTTAAAATATTTTAGACAGATGCATACAATTGAAAAAAAAAACACTAATTGGTAAATGCAAGTTTAAAGTGAAAGTACATCAGGAGTACATTTTTCAACTTTGTTTTGACACAATAATTAATTAAAACAAATCTGCTGACAACTGTGCATATTATCTCCCCTTCATTGCAAACGTAAAACCACCTTCTATAAATTGAAAACCACCTTCTATAAAGTGGGAAGTTCTGTTTACTGTGACTAAATTATATTTTATTAATGTAGCATTATGTTTAGTCAGTGTGACTATCTAAGACACAATAGTCAAGTTTTCTTCCAGTAAACAGAGCCCTATTTCTATCTCGTGAGCACAGTTCACGAAAGTAAGATTGCTCTTAAGATGTCAACATTAGGACTAGTAAGAAAAACCAGAACACAAACAATGTGTGATGTGGACTGTGCAATGTGGTTTAGATCAGTGGTGCCAATGTGGTGTGGAAAATCAAGCAAAGTTAGTGGTACTGTTATTGTTGCATACCATGCACATCGTAAAATGTGACTAAGAAGGTTTTGTGTGGTTGAGTTGACTCTCCTATTCAATAGAGGATCATGTTATCCAGAAGTCATGCTGAAGTTGGGTGTGTTAGATCAAAAGACGAAGATATCGCAACCATGATGTAAATTATGACATACCACATTTCATTCTCCGGATTACATCCTGATAACATACAGGAGCTTGAGGACGAACGCAGAAAAAGAAGATAGCAGATAAAAATCAGTAGTTTTCAAAATGTAATTAGGTCCACATTTGGGGCTATATATTTGAAGGTAGGGAGATAATTGCACCAACAAATGAAACTATGGCGCAGATTCTTCCAGATCTGCGACACAAAAATATATGTTTGAATACTTCTATTCTTTTACAAAATGCCCAGTATATCACAGCACAAGGGGGAAACGATGGCTATCTGAAATAGCCCTGGTGAAAAGCTCTACTGCACTGTTCAACTACTGCACTGGAGCGTATAACTACAGAACAGTTCTTTGATGGAATCCATATCAACATCTGACCTGCTGGAAAACGAAGAAGAAGGAGAAAAGAATTATGCGACGCATAAGATATACGATAGTAGTAATCCTTGAGGAAATATGACAAGCTTTTTTCTGGTCTATAGGAATGAATCTCTAGTGCTTGGAACAACACATCGGCTGGAAATACAAGGGCTGGGGCAACACAGCGCAATATAAGGAAAAACGGATTTAGATACACTTGTTGTCAATATGTATACACACGACATACTAGCGAATAGACGCATAGACATATGATGTTTTGAATAAGAAACCATCATCAGGACAAGCGATGAATAGAAACTAACAATGAATAGAAACACATATGACGAAATGGGAGACAATGGAGGATGAAAGTGGGAGAGAAAGAAGTGAAGCACAAGTGGATATTAAGGGAGTGATATTACGGACGATGTGATCAATCCTGGTAACAGGGGATAAAAAGGACAGTGAGATCTGGTCAACAAGACATAGATGCTTTCCATCTTAGTTCTCACTCTGGATAATTGAGTTTCTGCGTTTTTTCTAAAACTCCTGCAGATTAACAGGATGTAGTTCATAATGCGTTTTGTCATGGTTCACAACATTGATGCGAGATCTTCGCTTTTGACCTAATACATCCGACTTTAGAATGGCACTGGATCATTTTGACGTTATATAGGATGGGACAGCCAACTCCACAATATAACCTCCTTAGTCGCTTCTTAAAATGTAAATGGAAGGCAAACAGTATTGCTATTCTTTGCTCCCCTCTGGAGGCTGTTTAAAAAAACAACTAATGTTGTGTGACTTTTTAAAAACAATTTGTGTTGTCTAGTGCTTTTGACGGAACGAGTTGGTAGCACTTGCCTAAACACAATACGTATTAAAAGATGGTTATTTTGTGCATCAATCATTCAAGGCAATATACTGCTAATTTTCCCAATCAACTTGCATATCATATATTAATAAAAGAAAAGTGTGAAAACCAGAATACTGGTTTCATTAGTTATTATAAAGATAAAGAATGCAACAGATCGCATGTAACCCATGTCTGCTGAAAGACACAGTACAAATAGAAATGACCGGAATATACCGGTGTGGTATCAAAAATTCCCCATTACACATTGTTTACTACACTGTATAATCTTGTCTCTCAATTAGTTGTGTGGACTATTTGAAAATAATCCATCTGAAGTCACATTATTTAACCATTACAGTGATTTTAATTGGTCACTTTTTTATACATTGTGTCGACAGCCAATGACAAATCAACGTCACGTAAAGTCATTTAGAAGAATGAGTTCACGTGACTGTATTTGACGAGAGACACGGTACAGTAAGTCGATATGACCTAGCAAAAGACAATCTCATAAAACGTTTACAAACAAAAATGTAATAGTCATGATTGAATGATTGTCCAAACAAATGTCAAGTGTTTTGTTTTTGCGAAAACTAATTGTACTTGAATTAAACTCACAACATAAAAACATGACTCTTTTTGGAACTTGACGTTTTAAAAAGATAAAAACGTGATTGCAATGCAAAAATAGGATAAAAACTGAGGCTCTGTATGGAAAAATAATTTTGTGAAATATATTTTGAGGCTCTGTCTAGGATAGCAGGGCTATAGAGAGTGGACATTTCCATTATTCATTAAGGGTCATAACCCCGCAGATACTATCAGATAAGGGGATGTAATACATGTGAAATGTATTAATATGTGCAAATGTATTAATAAATCATAAGAACACAAATATTTTGATCTGATCATGTGGTAATATAATTTAAATAAACTCTCATTTATTTTGAGTGATTCTATGTAACTCTTCCCCGTTCTACTATTTATAAAAACGTTTTTTTGAAAGCAATATGCACGACATTCTTCCCTAACTGTTGACATGGTGAACAAAAGTGTGGCACATAAACTTTTGGATGTTAAGGGATAATGTCCGTATAAGGTTCAGGTTCCCCGCGGAACTTTACATGCAAAAGTTGGCTCTTGACTTTGTATGGGAACTAGTGTCAGTAGTCCGTTCGCATGTCTTAGACTCCACCGCGGGGTCAAGGTTCAGCCAGTGTCGAGTCAGCTCGCTCGTCACAGTACCGCTTGGGATCTAGGCTGGTTCCTCCCCATATGACATGTTAAGACAGGACGAAGTCACCGGGGTGAAGTTTTCGGTCGTACGGAATGTTAACAGCATAAACGTGCTCAGCTAAGTGGTGAGCTATACTTAGCGTCCGAGTGGCTTTCGAATGTCGGCGCCTGCTATGTCATACCGCCTCGAAAGAGGATTACGGGGGTATAGGAGAGCTGCTTAGAAAGTGCTTCACTCGACTTTTTTGTCATGAAATTATCTAAATTTTAGTATTATTTGTATTTACACGGTTACCTCCCTTACACTTAAACGTATTTTTGATACTGTTATTTATTGGAAAGAATAAACTATTTTGATACAAAGTAATAATATAGTCTTACAGTTTTATGGCCATAGTTCTTAATTCATAATTTAAAAGATCTAATTATAATTTCGTTAACACAAGAAAATAAATTTAGTATTCACGAGGAAAAAAAATGGAATTGCAATTTGTGAGTTTTAAAAGCTTCATTTTTAAGAGAAAATTTACTTTCAACAATATAGCAATTTCAAAATATAACGACATCCACCTGTGTCAACAGAGTTTAAAAAAAATGTAAACTCAAAATATTTTGACTTGATACATTGCTTACTAAAATTGCAGAAATATACATTTGTTTATGTTAATGGCACATATGTATTGTAATTGTATGTATTGAGTGCAAAAATGTGGCCAGGTCTCACCGAGATTGTTTTGGTTTTATAACACTGACTTATATCTCGCCCTGTTTCTATAACAGTTTACAAATACAACGAATGTGTTACGTGTTCAAATCAACACACTTGGTCTTGCTTCGTTCAAGCGAATAAACACGATTGGTAACCCTAAATGCGGTCGAGCGTGAAGACTTTGATTTATTTATACATAGGTTAGTGGTCATACGGTATTTTCCGTAGAGGTATTAATTAATTCACAGTATTATGTGATTGCCATGTGTCTTCTGTCACGGAGATCATCCAATAAATAAATTACATTTCCAACACAGCTGACATGTGTTCTTTGATATAATAAAAAAGAAAGAATCTCTTCAAGAATCTGTTTCTAGTAAACAAAAATCTGATAGAAAAACTAAATTTCCAATAGAAATCGTCCTTGGTTGGCGAGTCTGAAAGGGAGGCATAGGGAGCTAAACTGTTACCTGTCAAGCATATCGTAAGCAGCAACTAAGAGGAATTTAAGGTGGAGTTTGTTGTCCCATAAAGGCCCGTAGATAAGGAGGTTGTAGGAATGAGATATTCAACTTCCTCTCTTTTAGCAAATCAGAATAGGTCTATTCTTTTTTGTATTAGAAATTTGACCAAAATGCGGGTAAAAAGCCCTCCCAAGATTTTCACAAAAGGAACATAACAATTCACATGAAGAAGAATACACGAAAAAACACAATGACCTTTTTTTAAGGGAATTACTCCTCCCCCCAACTTTATAACATATTTATAACACTGGTCTCACCCCACAGTGTCAAATTGACGTAGAGGCTTTGCTGAAGTTCGATTTTGAAGTTAAGCTATTATGGCACAACTTTTATCTGGACTATATCCTGCTGATCTGCAGGAGCTTGAGAATGGATACAGAAGATAAACAAGAAGTTGAAAAGATGTTTACACCAGAAGGCATCGATCTTGAGAGGATGTTTACACTAGAAGGCATTGGTTTTGGTGAAGAATGGATTTTCTTTTCAAGGCTATCTTTGCAATCACTAGACAGTTCATTGATAAACATATGAATGCTGTATTCACGGAGTTCATCTCCGAACATTTTCATGACACGGATGTTGTGAGTCACAGATGATCAAAATAATCCACAATCAGTGGTTCGCATGGACTTTTACCACCAAATCACGTGGTATAACAGTTCACGAAGCCAGTGGAGCCTTCACCAAACAACAAGCAGCCTAACGAAATGTGTTTGCTGTAACGCAAGTACACTTGCTAGAAATTGAAGCCTATTTCTGCTAAAACGATATCATCATCAGGTGCCATGCCGGCTGGCGTAGGCGATCATGGCTTTCCACAGCTCTCTGTCTCCAGTATTATGTATCAAGTTCGCTGTTGTTTCCCTGCCATGCCAGGTTATCAAACTGTCTAATGTTTTCTCACATTGTCGCCCTCTGTCTCTGTTGCCTTCAATCTTGCCTGTTGTGACTATGTTCTCCAAACCTCCTTGTCTCATGAAGTGGCCAAAAATATGAAGATTGTCTTTTTCTAATATTATTGATTTTAGTCAGTTTCAACACTTCCTCGTTAGTTTTTCTGGCAGTCCATGATATCAACATATCTTAACCAAAAGGTCTTAATCCCTTATGGACCAATCATCAACTAAGGAGACATTTATTCATGCACTGTAAATGTCACATGAATGTGTCTCCTGTGTACATCGTTATTACACGATTTTGAGTATTCCTGTATTTCTGGTTGTTGTTTTTGTGTGTTGGGGGGGGGGGGTGGTGGGGGTTTACCGTGAGGATAAAATGAGATGATTGAACAGGCCTAAGTCTGACCTATTTATTCGAGATTCTTAATCAGGATTGGCACAAACTTTAAAAAAAAAAGAAAGTGACAATTCCCTGTAAACATGACAAGTTTAACATTAAAATAGGCTATTCATTTAAGATGAAGTACCGTCTTCGCATGAAAGGTCAGCAACAGTCCCCATTTACCTCATGTTCTTTCCCTGCTATCACACCATAGGCTACTATAAGCTTATAACCCGTTGTTGCGGCACACGCCCCACAGGTGGAAAGGGGGGGGGGGTTTCATTGTTTAGAGGGACACTACGAAAAAAAAATTTTGTACTTGAGATTTAGTTGTCTATTATATGTTTTGAAAATTTAGCCTACTTAACTGTTTTTTTTTCTTCTAAAAATTTTCTAGTGCTTTCTTCCTAAAACCTAAGTCTTGTGTCCTGAACAAGTTATAATTAGGTTTCATTTATGGAATAAGTCAATTTTTGAATAGACCTATACAAAATGTAGGGCCCCTTTATGTTTACATGGGGGTGGGGGGATACATCAGAATTTTCGAAAGATTGAGGTAGGGAAAGGTTTAAAGAAAAGGTTGGGTAACACTGCTATAACCTGCCAGGTTCACAGGAGTACCACATTGGATGAAATAACACCCAGAGTGCTCCAGCAAATTATATATTCAGCAATGCAGATGAGTGTGAAAATACCTTGACCTATCCAGCCCTTGATGCTGCCTGTCCATTATTTTCTTAACTTCGTCTGCTTCTTCCACCTCGACTGTTCCCTATAGTTTATGAAGAATAATCATATCATCACATGTCCAAAAAAAACCCATCAGGGCCGTAGACAAGTTTTCATTTAAGGAAGGGGAATAAAAAAGTGAAAAAATTAAATAATGTGAAAAAAAGGCATTCTTCCAATTTTTGTATTTAATTCCCTCTTTTTGATGCGAAAGCTGATGACTTTTTTAATGCGAAAACTGATGACTTTTTTAAAATGTGAAAACTGATGACTTTTTTTATGTGAAAACTGATGACTTTTTTAATGTGAAAACTGATGACTTTTTTGATGAGAAAGCTGATGACTTTTTTGATGCGAAAGCTGATGACTTTTTGATGAGAAAGGTAATGACTTTTTTGATGTGAAAACTGATGACTTTTTTGATGAGAAAGCTGATGACTTTTTTGATGAGAAAGCTGATGACTTTTTTGATGCGAAAGCTGATGACTTTTTTGATGAGAAAGGTAATGACTTTTTTGATGTGAAAGCAGATGACTTTTTTATGCGAAAGCTGATGACTTTTTTGATGAGAAAGATGATGACTTTTTGATGACAAGGTGATTTTGTTTTAAATGAGAAAGACGTCCTTTTAGTGAAAAATTGTTAATGTATGGGTTTCACCCACCTTTTGACTAAAGTCCTAGCAATAAAAATCATGTTATGATTTCCTAAGGGTGGGATGGGGGAGTTGAACACCCACCTCCCTTAACAACAGACCTATAAACCATGCAAATAGGTATATTTGTCGCTTTACTATTGGCAGTAATGATTCTTATAGAACTCTATGAATCTATTTTATTTCTAACGTACACATTTGTCACTAGATGGACTAGTATTGTGGCTTGGTAAAAGCTCACCAACCAAGCTTTTTGACAACATGAGAGGCAGAGAGTCGTGGAGAAACATGATCGCCTATGCCATTCGGCATGGCACATGATTGATTGACACATTTGTCTCATGCTCTCTATAGGAGATGTGCAGAATTCGTCTGTAACATTTATATTCGAAGGTTTATAACCTCTCTCCATGACTGCAGTGAGTGTTCAGCTTTCATATCAACACAACACAATAGACAACATAAGTAAGTTTCAAAGTTAGTTTTTCACACATGGATATACTGCCCTGGTCATGCTGGGGTCAGAGGAAGTGAGAGAGCAGACTTATTGGCAGATAATGCGGCAAAAGACACACAAGGCTGAGAAAAGATAAAGCAGACTTGATCAAGGCAGTAATAAATTCATTTCAAGATGAAAATGGTGTCAATTAGGCTGAGAGAGTACACATACAGAGAATGTCATAAATGGGAGTATCTAGAGGGAAGGGAAGGAAAAGTACATTGTTTGGAAAGTTCAGAAGATCACACAATCAACACCTGACCGGAACTCTGAGTCTACATACACTGGGATGGCTGTTGGAACAGAGGGCAGAGCACTTATGGGAATGCCCCATGTGCTGTGAAGCCAGTTTCTAATAAAGAATAAAGAAGAGAAACAACAAGAGCATCTGTATTTCTGTTTCCAGGGTGCTCCGCGATGGAGGTACTTTTAGGATCTTGGTTATCTGCTAACCTTTGGTCCACATGAGAGCAATGCAAGACCCTTTGCACGCTGCGTCACACAGATAGATAGCATCAGTTTGTAAAGATACATAAACTATATGTCCATTGTAAATTATAATATGCAACATACAAAAGTTTATCTCATGAATGCTATTCTTGGGTTTTTTTGTGTGTTTTGAGAACCCCAGGAATTGTGAGCGATTAGCTCTTTCTTTCTATCTGCAATGGGGAAGTTTCTGATCTTTCTTGCATACTCATTTCGGCTTGGTGCAATGCCTATTTGAGGAGACTTCTACTCGGAGGGGGAAGGGGAAATAAAATATGGAACACTTCAAGAATTTGCATGTCATCCTTGCAAAGGGGCAATGCTAATATTCTTTGTATCGCTCCAATTTTAGTATATGTACTTCATGAACAGTACTTAGTTTTTTTTAGAATATTGTATACTCAAGGCTATTGGTACAATTGAGGAATGTAGGCAGGCATATGAGCTGTCAGAATTTATAGCTGACCACACCCAATGGCGAGTAGGCATAAAATGTGTAATAGAAGTTAAGTCACCCTTCTAGATCACTATGAACATATTGACAGAACCAGGAGATTGAACACTCTGGATCCTTGAACAAATAAGGATAATTTATATTCATTGACTGAAAGTCTATCAACTCTTTATCTCTGTATGGGTTTTCCTGCCTGCCATAATGTATTTGGAAATTACTATAAAGATTGAGGTTTTAGTGGCTTACTGCAGAAGGGGTTTGCTCAACTGGCTGTTTTATTGGCTTAAAGTTAAAGGGTCAGTGCATTGTTGTAGTCTTTTACATTACATTTTCAAACTTCTGAACTCCAATACTGTCCCACAGCCCATGGTATTCCTGACAGGTGCAAGGTCTGTGTTTAAAGTTCTCCAGTCTGGAAAACTAACAGACTTACAGAAACTACTTAATGAACTTTCTTACCAATATAGGGTAACCATGCAGTGGATAGGGTAACTCACTGTGGAATACCAGGAAATGAAAAAGCAGAACAACTGGCTAAGGAAGGTGCTACCAAATACCAACAAGATATACTAATCACTACCATCAGAAAAAACAGATGATCAAGCCAATAAGAAAGCCACAAACAGCAACATAAGATGACTATCACATTATGAACAGATCAGAACAAGTTGTAATTCTACGCCTCAAAACAGGGCACAACCGACTCTGCAGTCACATGTACACAAAGTTTAAGATTGGCAACACAGCCATGTGTACATGTGGACAGGCAACTCAGAGTGCCAAGCATATACTTCAAGAGTATGAGTATGAAACGCTGAGGCAGACATATTGGCCAGAGGAAACAACACTGGAATCAAAGCTCTATGGACCACTGTATGAACTACAAAAGACAATGAGTTTTATTAAGTAGACAGAATTATAGATATAGACATGTTTCAAGTGAACGAGAGAAGAAGAAGAAGAAATTGGTGATGTTGTTATTCTGTCATAGCACTATTTTCCTAAATGACTTAATTTCTAGGGTGCTAATTCTACTTTGTAGATTGGTAGTTTGGTGTCTTTGTTTCATAATTGTATAGAAATACAGACACCACAAACTGTATATAAAACAATCAGACTTTATTTTTTAAAGAAATGCTTGAAACAATTAATGAACTAAAAACAAATGTTGTAGGCTTGAAAACACTTGAAAAGAAAAAAAGCCCAGGATATAATCACTCAGTGCAAGAGCTATAATACAAATTACACAAACAAAAATGTTTTATATTTTTATTTTTTTTTGAGAGGTGGGGGGAATCAACTGTTAATGAAAGCACACAATAGTTCAGACAGCTGATACCAACCTGTCATTTGTTGTACATGACAGAATTTCTCACTCATTAATTTGTTTAAACATGCCATAGTGATCACTTGGTGAATAAGTCATACCACATTTGAAAACAACCACTAAATAAAATATGAGAATAAATTTGGAAATGTCATATAGATCCCTATAGGGGTGATACTGTTGAAGTCTTTGAAGAAAACACTTTTAAGGAAACACACTTGAAACAAATCTTATGATAAATAAATGTGTACATTCAATTTATTGATATTGGGAAGAAGAATAAATTGAGTCAAACATTAGGAAGAGAAATATGATTAGTGATATTCTGATCTGAGGGTGACATACTCCTGGCATCCCCATAGAAGTTCTGTCTCTTTCAGCAGATGGTGAAGGGTTATGTATACTCATAGTTCCAGTAGCCATTGGTTGTATATCTTCTGCATCCTACTCCTTAATTGTGTCCCTCTTCTATCTTCTCAACCTATTCTAAACAAGTTATTCTTTATATATTCTCTGTAACAGTGTTGTCCACCATGGCATCCTCATCCATATATTGGGAATTTTCCCTCTCATACATTGTCATCTTACTGAACACTGGTACCAGTGACAGTCAAGTCTGTCAGCTTCTTCATTTCCCCAAACATCAGCATGACCAGCGCAAGATTTTAACAAGTCCCCACAGGTTAACTGTGAAAAATACATCATCAAATCATGGTACAGTCATTCGCTCTGAATCTTGTGGATAATGGATTTAGAATTCTACTTAATAATGGCAGTGACTGTCCCTGTTTCAGAGTATCTGTAACTGCCCCGATCTAAAAAAAACAACAACACTTAAGCCAATAAGGATAATTAAAGTAAAGCAGTCCTATTTTTACCATCATGGTGTTTAGAGGAATACATTATGCAGCTCATACTGTTAGTTGATCCTAATGGTCTGCATTGCCAGTGAGACATTCAAATTAGTCTTGATGGGGCACAAATGTAGTCAGGGTTTCAAAATTCGGCGTAGATCGAGATATGTCACTTAACTCCGGCAAAGTTAATGAAGTGCATGAGTGATACCTAGAAATTTAATAATAGTTAAATTAGTTAAATATTGCCCCCTACAGCACTGATTTTCAATGTGGGCCATATTACCCCCCTCCCCCCCCCCAGGAAGTCTCCAAGACTTACCGAGGGGCCATGGAAAGAAATTTTACAATTGGGGGCCACAGGGAAAGAAAGATATTAAATAAATGTAGAATCAAATATTCAAGACAGTTTCCTTGTTTGACTGCAAGGGTGACACACAGATACGTCTACACTCTTTCAAGAAACATGTACAGCACACAGGATTATGCATATTGTTTGAAAAATAAACAACTAAATATGATTATTGTAGTGTATACTTTGTCAGCTGTGATTTACAAGCTGTGCTGCATCTAGAACAAAATAATTTCTTAAATCAATGCACACTTTTTAATTAAAATGAAGTCAATATTTTCAAACTTAACGGATTTGCTCTCTGGCGCTGAGCAATGGGAGTCACTATCTCTTGAACTGACACAATGCCAACACTGATTGTATTTTTGAAAAGTCTATAAATAAACAATACTATCTGGAGTTAAAAAAAGGTTTAGGAGTAAATCAGTTCAGATTTCTATCTCTCTAATTTCTCTCAGTTCATACAAAACTAATTCTACATTTTTAGGTAGTTTTAAATTTTGTAATCTGGTCAGATCTAACATCTATGCACTTGTAGAAAACTCACAAGTTCTCAGTTCCCTTCATCTTTATATAGGTTTCAGCAGAACACTTACATACACAGTAGCTTATATAATGTTTCAGAATTATTCCTCTGTTAGAAAATGCTGACACTAATTTTTAGCTAAGCTGACATGGGAAACAGCTCTGTCATAAATTTACCACATCATAACATTTGGTAGACAAATCCAATTAATTCATATTTTTCTTTATCAAGTAAGTTCTTGCCTAGTCATGCTGGAGCCAATGTTTTTTTCTAGAAGATTTACAATTGGTTGATGTATCTTCTCTTAATATATCTTGACAATTTCCTTAGCTGGTATATCCCTACAGTTTACTGTATATGGCACAAATAGTAATAAAGGGCTCTGTAAATATAGAACGAATATGACACAAATATATAGATAAAATTTACCAATGATATCAGCAGATACAAAAACAAATAAATCACATTCTTACATTTTGATAGCAGGTAGGTACTATTTTATGTATGCCTACGTTGTTGAGAGATGTTTTATTATATTGTAATTGTTCCTTTGTTTTAGTTTATTAATTAAAAATGTTTTGTGTGTGAGGAAAAACACAATCTAAACAGACCTGAGAGAAAAGATATGATAGATTGTTATATAACAATAAAGATGTATGGAAATATCTCAATATTATTTTAAGTTTTATTTGTGAAGTTTTAGTTCTCATATTCTATCATGTTCTTGATCACATTTTATTTGTGAAGTTTTAGTTCTCATGTTCTACCATGTTCCTGATCACATTTTATTTGTGAAGTTTTAGTTCTCATATTCTATCATGTTCTTGATCACATTTTATTTGTGAAGTTTTAGTTCTCATGTTCTACCATGTTCCTGATCACATTTTATTTGTGAAGTTTTAGTTCTCATATTCTATCATGTTCTTGATCACATTTTATTTGTGAAGTTTTAGTTCTCATGTTCTACCATGTTCCTGATCACATTTTATTTGTGAAGTTTTAGTTCTCATATTCTATCATGTTCTTGATCACATTTTATTTGTGAAGTTTTAGTTCTCATGTTCTACCATGTTCCTGATCACATTTTATTTGTGAAGTTTTAGTTCTCATGTTCTATCATGTTCTTGATCACATTTTATTTGTGAAGTTTTAGTTCTCATGTTCTACCATGTTCCTGATCACATTTTATTTGTGAAGTTTTAGTTCTCATGTTCTATCATGTTCTTGATCACATTTTATTTGTGAAGTTTTAGTTCTCATGTTCTACCATGTTCTTGATCACATTTCATGCTCACAGATGTATGCATAGCTGTCAACATATTTTTTCCATAAATCTGTACTTTTAACAATTTATTTCCATATGTCAATAAAAACGTCTGTATTTTAGCACCAAAAGTCCATTTTAAAATTTTTACAAAATTTATATAGGCCTATATAAATTTTGCTTATCAATTCATTCAATATGTGCGTGTGGGATAAAATGTCTGCACTATTAGTAATTTACTGATGATGTAGCACAAACTCTCTTTTTTTTTTAAAAGAAATTTTTTTTAAATTATAAAAAATCTTTTTGGGTGAGGGGAGTGGTGGGTGTGTTGTTGTTTTTCCGAAACCCATATCAATATGGGAAATCCATACTAGTTGACACCTATGTGTACGGAAATATCTCAAAATTATTTTAACTTTATATTACATGGTGCATTTTTTATTTTTATAACAAACTGATTAAACTAATGTCTTGATCATTTTTGCATTTACAATTTTAAGAGTTGTTTACCTTCAAAGCCAGATATTTTTCGATGAATCCCTGATTCTTTCATGGTTATACACATGATTTGCATGAAATTCTGCATGTATTTAAATTCATATAATCAATTTTCCCTCCCAAAAATAGTGCAAATAACATTTTGTTGTGCATTATACAATGTATATTTTCTTATTTACTTTAACTTCAGTTAGTTTCCTAAAATTAAATACACCTATCCAGTATCAATACCAGATTAGTTTACTAATGCGTTGAGTTTTTAGAAAAATAAATTACTTTCTCTCCAAATCTCAAATTATAGAGAAATGGGTACCAAGCTCAAAGAAACAATATACACATTGTACAATTTTATTTTGCATATTATGCATATCTGAACCAAATGTACTTGAAATATTCAGTAAACATTTTTATCATGAGAAATCCTAAATGGTGTAATAGAGGCTCAAGTGCTATTTTTAAGTTTTAGTCCTCATGTTCCTGATCACATTCTTTCCTATCCATGAAAGTCTATGTAAAGAATCTGTCTGATAAAATGTGCATAGTATTCACCAACTGGTGATTGATGGTGACTTTCTGTTGCTATCTTTACCATGGCTGCTGCTTTCCTCATTGAAACCTCTTGTGCACTATGGTAAAGTCACATCATCAAAAGTTATCACTGAAAAATAGGTATAAAATAATGAGGTTATCTCATTTATAACCTATTTAAATTTAAATATAAAATTCTTTGTGTGTTGTCCATGTCCCTCAACTAAAACAGTTTTTAGTTAATAAATATACAAATAGGTAAATGATCAGTTTTAGTTTCAGTTTTCTGAATTGATGATGCACTCTGGGCAAACCTGTAGGTGCTCAGTCTCTCTCAGCACATGATGAAGAGTATGCATGTTGATGGTTCCTGTATCTTGCTGGTTACACACACACCTTAGACCCCCTTTCAATCACTATATTCTGCTTGCCCACTGGTAATTCAAAATTCTTGAAATCACATCATATCACTTTCCATTCGTCCTCATTTAGAAAGTGTTCATATAAAGATCTTAAAATGTTACTTCTACCAAAATGGAAGATGGGAATTGTTGTGTTCTCTCTATGGTGTTCGATTAGCGGCTGTTCCTTCCTGAAAGTAATAGCAAACTACAACAATAATGTGCCTAGAAATTTCCAATGGAATAATCAAACTTTTCTCTAGGATTGTGAACTTGTGGTGTAGCATTAGTATAATATACATATAACAATTTTCGGTGAGCAGTAAGTAGGTCATTCATTCAACTTCATGGATATCAATGTAAACATAAAGGTCAAACTCCTTAAATTTGGAACATGGAACATTAGAAGTTTAAAACATGGGAAGCTACACGTAGCAATAGAAGAGATGAAAAGAACAAAAGTAGACATCCTGGGCATAACAGAACATATATGGACAAATAAAGGGCACTGTACGTTAACAGATGAAGAATTGTGCATTATTTCCGGATCAGGGGGAACATTTGCTAAACTTATGCACAAAAAAACAACATAGCAGTAATGAATATATTTTTCAAACATCATCCGAGAAGACTATACACCTGGAGGTCACCGGACGGAAAGACAAAAAAACCAAATTGATTATATACTAATAGAACAAAGATGGAAAACATCCTTCAATGCAAAACACTACCAGGTGCAGACTGCAACACTGATCATGAGTTACTCATCGCAAAGTTCAAGTCAAAGATAAAAAAGACAAACAAATCATTCAATAATTTCCAGATATTATATGATGTCTATACCATAAGAATACAACAATGAAATTAATAACAAATAAGAACAACTTCTTAAAATACAAGAAGGATCAACTTCAAATGAACTTGAAAACAAAATAAGTGACATTTTCAATAGCTTTAATTCAAAGAAGAATTAGGCAAGACAAGCAAAACTACATATACAAAATATGCCTTGAAATATAAGGGCAGAAAATCCAAGGTAACAGTAAAATGATGTTTGAAAATGTACAATACCTATGAGACAACAAACTTCAACCATCATTAAAAGTGCTGAAAGAAAAACAAGGAAACAGAAGGGAAAGATATCTTACATAGATAGAAGAATACTGGAGTGAGATGTACAATGACCCAAGTAAAAAAAATGAAATCAATAAATGAATATGAAAAAGAGCCATAACTTACAAAGGAAGAAGTAATATACGCAATAAAAAGTTTAAAGAAAGGAAAAGCCCCAGGCAATGATGGTTTAACAACAGAAATGATACATACAGGGGGCGAGACCGGAATCAAGATTTACCACAAACTCTGCTGCAAAATATGGGAAAGCGGCACATGGCAGAAGTTATGGAAAAAATCATTATGTATAACCCTCCCTAAAAAGGACAACTTTCAGATTTGCTCAAATTACCGAACTATAGCCCTTATAACTCAAAAGCAAGTAAAATAATATTAAACGCCATAATGCAAAGAATCAAACTAAAATTAGAGATAGAGATAAACGAAACACAGGTGGGTTTCGAAACAGGTATAAGAACAAGAGATCATATCATTAACATGAGATGGTATTATAGAAAAGTGTAGGGAATTCTCAAGTGACCTACACATGTGCTTCATAGTTTACTCAAAAGTGTTAGACTGCATCCAACACCAGAAACTATGAGAGATATTGAACAACATAGGTGTCTCAAGACATTTGATTCATCTAATAGAATAGCTTTACCAAGATCAAAAGGCTGCAGTGAAATTAGAGGGTTATCTCTCAGAGTGGTTTGAGGTACAGAGTGAAGTAAGGCAGGGATGTATTATCCCCATACCTGTTCAGCATCTAAGCAGAAAATATAATGAGGAATGTGAGAGAAAATATATACAATGCTGACTATCACGCTTTAAACATCGGTGGTATTGAAATCCCTGAGCTATGCTATGCAGATGACATTGTGTTTCTTTCAAATAATATAAAGGGATTGGAACAACTAATCAAGAACACAAAGAAACACAGTAAATCACAAAACTTTATTTAAAAGTGCAAAAAAATTCATGTCAACAGATATAACAACCAAAAATCAGAACAGACAATACCGAGATAGAGTGTGTGGATAATTTCGAATCCTTAGGAGCAAACATCAATGATGCAGGAGACTGCATGACAGAAATAAGGAAGCGATTGGCAATGGCATTTTGTAAAATAATACGTATGAAAACCATAATGGAAAAACAACAGCATAGTAACAAAACTGCTAATGCTAAGAGCTTTTATTTTTCCGGTTGCAACATACGGCTGTGAAACATGAACCCTAAGTAAACAGTAGCAAAGAGGATCAACGCCTTTGAGATAAAATGCTACAGAAAGATAATTAGCATACATGGAAGAAAAAAAAAAGAGAATCTCAGATATTATAAACACATTGAAGTTGCCTGAGTGTTGGTTACTAAACACAATAGCAAAAAAAAAACTAAACCTGTTTGGTCACATAATGAGACACAACTGTTTACAAAGAAAATATTTGAGGGCTGAGCACCTGGGTGGAGGAGAAAGGGCAGACCAAGAAGAAAATGGACTGACAATATTAAAGATAACATGAATATGCCAGAAACTGCAAGCGTCATGACCCAAGACAGACAAGGGTTCAGGGAGTTCATTAGGAAGGCAACATTCTGGAGAGAATATGTCACATGACACACAAAATGTCATTCCTGTCCATAATTAATTCCCCTACTATTGTTACTTTACTTACACACAGTAGCATCACATCGCTTGAACTAGAGAGCTCTGGTTTCTGATCTATGCACTGTATTCAGAGTTAAAGGATTATAGATAGATTTTGGTGCATTTTAGGCCAGTGTGTTGGCTCTTGTATCGCCGACTTCTGCATGTCTAGAACAATAAATTCACAGAATTCTTCAAAGATCACACTATGATATATACTCCATCCACTCATGTCTCAGCCGCCCCGTCTCATATTTTTTCACCTGATTTTGCCAGTCTGTTAGCTGCTTCATTTTCTGCAATTCCACAGTGTGCAGGGATTCACTGCAGCACAACTTTATTGTTAGTAGACAGTTGATTTAAAAGTTATACAGTTATACAGATCTTTAGGTTTATTTTGGATGGTCTTACTGATGGTTTATTACTGACATGCAGTAGCACAAGAAGACTATGTTAGCTCTTCTAGATTCTATATCTCTGTTCCTCTAGAGCCTTTGATGCTTCTAAGATTGCTTGTAGCTCTGCCCTGTAGTGTGTTGATAATTTGCCAGTAGCGATTGAGAGTGTTAGTTTTGTGGTGTTTGGTATGAGTATTAGTATCCCAGCTACTCCTTTTTTTACTGCATCCTCTGATAATCTATCTGTGAAGACATGGATACATTGTGAGCTGGTGTATTGGGTGTCTAGGTGATCAAGTGTTTTTTCCTTGACAGCAGGGGTTTTCATAGTTTTGCTCATGGTTATATAAAACTAGTAATAATAATAAGACAATCAATCAAAGATATTACTGCGGTAAAACTTTGAAAATAGTACTGCCATAGAACACAGGTAATGTAGTCTTACTGGATGACGACTAACACACTATCAATGTTGTATGCTGATGTGAAAGAATACACACAACAGTACACAATCTTACAAATAATAACACAAGACCTAATCGATGTTTCGACCAAAAGGCCTTTATCAATATGACAAGCACATAACATCAAAAGACGACAAGAAGGAATGACACTATAACATACTAAAATGTCAGAGTGAAATGTGGATGCGAGATGCCGTTCTTTTCCTTTCGGCATCAATAGTGTGTTAGTCATCATCCAGTAAGACTACATTACCTGTGTTCTACTTAACTACTACTAATAAAATAAGATAATGAAAGGAATAATAATTAAAAAGAAAAGTATGAGGACAATAAAGAATGATATTTCAATATAAGACTTTATTAATAATAGTAAAAGAACAAGGACAATACAGAATGATGTTTAAATATGCTCATGTTGTTGTTCGTCCATCAAAAGTGATGATGATCATTTGTTACATCCACTTTTGAAAATTCAATTTTAGTTATGTCTTTGATTATGAGTTCGTAGATGGCTAATGAGCCCTATTCAAGTTGTAAATGTCCTTGGAGAGTTCGGACATGGAATGACGACTGTAACGGATATTGGTCTATTCGTGACTTTCTAGCTGCTCTCCGCTGTTGAGCTGCTGCATTTCTCTTCTTTGCACAAGATGATGCGCTCTTTTTTATTGTAGAACGCCATGTAGATCTATTTTTAGCAAGTTCTTCCCATGTATCGTGGTCTATTTCAAAGGCTTTCAGTAATTTCTTTAACGAGTCCTTGTAGCGCTTCCTTTGGCCACCTTGAGATTGTATACCCTTCTCTAGCTCACCATAGAGAAGTATCTTTGGCAGACGATGGTCTGGCATACGCACCAAATGACCTGCCCAATGAATCTTTAATAATGTTTAAATATAAAACTTTATTATCAGTATTAAAAAAAATATCTTTATTAGTGTAGTAGTTTTTTGTCATGCTTTTCCTGCCACTAAATGGTTATGCTAAGAATGGTTGAACAAACAGATTGTGGTTTGAGTTGGTGAAACAATCAAAGCATACAAGAATCAGCTTTATATTTGTGTCATTTTTTTCCCCAAAAATATGAAAAGTACTGAGATTTTGAAAAAAAAAATGAAAAAGGTAGTGGTTTGATTCCCCAAAAGGCTACACTATTCACCTGATGTCAGATTTTCTCTGGTTTTAATGCAATTATATATACAGATTTCTGTATTTTGTACAGAGAAAACTCTAGTTTCTTTGAATACCCACATATTGGCCTTTAGTATTTACCTTTAATGAAGTAATATTTCTACAGAAGACTGACATAATATTTTGTCAATATCTATAATTGTTTGAATGGACTAGAATATTCAAAGTTTGATTAACTTGAAGGAATGCATTTAATGGAAAAATTAACAATCAATGTAACACTAGCTGTATAATTTGTTGAACAGGTGGTAATAGTTCATGATAATTCATGATGATGGGTTATGTTAGAATTAGCAGATGTGTGTACAATTTATAGCAGAGCTGTTTAATGATGTATACTTGAGCACCCATGAGAACCACAACTTATTTTATGTAAATCAGTGTAGACACATTTTCAAATTCAGGTGCTAATTTAGGAATATCTAACCATTACTAACCTGCAAAGAATCAATAAACAGCTGAACATCAAAATCTCAAGCTAACTAGTCCCCGATTCTGACCAAAAGCGAAAATGTCCAGCTATTCTGACCACGGTCATCTTTAACTGTGACAGAGTAGGATCCGGTGTCAGTAGATAGGGCGGCTGGGATTGTGAAGGTGGCATATTTTCCATCCTGGTCAAAGGAGAAACGTCCAGAATCTTCTATGGGATGGCCATCTTTGCTCCAGGACACTGGTAAATGAGAATTAGAAATATCGAATCATTATGTTTAATTTTCAATAACAACACACCAAATCTGTATTTTTTGCTCACAGCAATACATTATTAAATATTTTTTAAACAAAGCACTTACAAGATCCTATCTGAAATATTAAAAAAAAGAAAATTGTAAAAGTTTTTATTTCATGGAATAGGCTCACACGGATCTTTTCTCACTGTATACAGAGGATAATGAAAAATAATGAAAACACACTTTTTGAACCGATTTTCTGTGAGCAAGTGAAGGAACACTAGAAAATCAATTTAAAAATTGGATGAAATACAATTTTATTGAAGCCCTCATTGCATTTAATTTTTGAACCAGACAGTGGAGCTTGTACTGTCAGTTCTATTTTCACATTTCCTCTTGCTACTCAGATAATCATCGTAGGTGTCCAGAACTTAAAAGACACAAGAAATGGTACAGAAGGAAAAGGCACAAGAAATAAGGTGGGGGGGGGGGGGGGGTTGAGTTTAGGAGAAAGAAAGAGTAAGAAATTGGTTGCAGGTGGGCTACCAATAGAAGTAGAGACTATAGAAATATAAAAGAGGGATCAGCATTTGACAGTGCATGGAATAGATATGCAACCAAATATAGACATATATATATATATATACACACCCACACACTTACATATATATATATATATATATATATATATATATATATATATATATACAGCAATAGAAAAGAAATACATATAAAACAAAACAAAACTGTGGGAAGAAATTGTATTTCATAATAAAAAAACATGAGCTTTTACTTTTCATCGTCATAATATGCAGGCAGTACATATCTTATTACAACATTTCTCTATCCTCCAATTTGATGCAATCTCCAGCCCTGCATTTCCATCTCTTTCCCTAGTCACTTTTCGGAGAGACAGGAACCTTCGTGATCTCTTGGTTCATTCTAGTCTGCACACTTCTGCAGGTCAACTAGGAACTGTCCCTTCTCACTGAAATCATTTGACTTGCCCTTTTGTTATTCTCACTGCCATGTTATAGTTTCCTAAATCCCATTTCGATATTCAGGACTCTTTCATGTTTGTCCCGTAATTTAATATACTCTATCATACATAAGCATTGTTAGTGTTTTACACAACATTTATACAGGCATATGCCCCATGTAATACACCAAACAACAAAAATGAAAGAGAGGATATTTTTGAGGATATAAATAGACTAATAAATAACAACTGTAGTGATGATGACCTATATATTTTATGAGACTTTATGCATATCTCGGCACAAATAGAGAAGGAATAGAGGAATATAAAGGACCTTTCAGCAACACAAGAAACAAGATTAACGACAATGGTTATAAATAATATATACATGCATCCAGCACATCCTCTTTATAACAAACACCTTCTTTAAACATAGACAGTCACAAGTATACACATGGTATAAATAAAACAGCTTGGAATGCAAGAGCCAGATAGACTTTATACTCACAAAAAGAAATAATAGACGGAAAATAACAGATGCACGAATAATACCTAACATGTATGCAGACACTGACTATAAGGCAGTAATAATAACAGTCAAAACAGAGCAAAAAATAACAAGCACAAGAAAAGCACAAAGCAAAACTAAATATACAGAAATTAGAAGAACTAAACATGCACGAAAAATATACCCAGGAAGTTAACTAAGAATTTACAAAGTTATGAGAAAACACACAGTACATAGAAGAAGAATGGAAATAATTCAAAAATACCATCATACAAACAGCAGGAAACATATGCAGATATAAAAACCATAAAGGGACGAAACCAAAAATAACAGCTTGGTGGACAGATGAGGTAAAGAATGCAATGAAAGATAAAAACAAAAATACAAGAAATGGGTAACAAGCAAAATGGATGAAGATTATTTAGCATACAAGAATGCAAAGATTAACACCAAGAAAATCATCAAATCTGCAAAAACTAAGTTATGGCAAGAATATGGAGAAATGCTTAACAAAAATAGACAAAACGCACCAAAGATGTTCTACAAGAATGTATAAAACATGAGAAGTAAAATAGACACAAACCATGTAATAATCAATGATCAATGATGAACATGACAACATACTACATAAGCTTCAAGAAATCATTAAAAAAACTACTTCAATCAACTATTAAACCTAAAAGAAGAAGAAGTGATTACAACAATAAAAACAATAGAAGAAGACCTAGAACCATACATCCTGAAATCCGAAATTGAAGATGCAGTTAAACATGCACCAAATAACAAAGCACCAGGAACAGACTGCATACCTATAAAACTAATAAAAATGCTAACAGGGACAGGTATAAAGTTGCTACACAGACTGTTCAATGTGATATGGAAGACACAATAGACACCACAGGAGTGGAATACAGTGGTGATTGTTCCCATCTGGAAGAAAAAAGGCAGTAAGAGGGACTGCACAAAGTATAGAGACATATCACTCTTAAGCCACATAGGAAAAATCTTTAGCAAGATACTAGAGAGAAGGATGCGTGCATATATAGAACCACAGCTCAACAACACACAATTAGGCTTTTGGAAAAATAAAAGCTGTACAGACGCAATATTCACCCTCGAACAACTTTCAGAAAGAGCAACAGAACATAACCGAGACTTATATCTGGCTTTCGTGGATCAAGAGAAAGCTTTTGACAGAGTGGACAGAACACAACTATGGGTAGCACTACAGGTATATGGAGTCCCCCAACATCTGATAAGCCTATGGCAGAGCACATATGACAATAGTCAATGCACAGTAAGAACGAGCACAGGTACATCCGATAATTTCCAAATTCACTCAGGAGTGAGACAGGGATGTGTGCTATCCTCCCTATTGTTCATAACATACATAGATCACATTTGCAAAGCAGCAAAGACAATGGAAGAAAACAATTTCAAGGATAGCTTAAATGAATTGCTATTTGCAATTAGACGACTAAGTACTAGTAGAATCATCAGAAGAGCAACTACAAAGACAAATAGACAGATTACATGAAACATGACAAACCTTTAACATGAAGATAAATATAGAGAGACCAAAGTAATGAAGATAGGAAGAACAGAAAGAAAAACCAACATATATATTAGAAACAACAGACTTAAGCAAGTGACAGAGCTCACATACCTAGGAAACAATATAACAACAGATGGCAGGCACAGCATAGAAAAAATACACAATAGATGTAGTAAAGCATACCAAGCCCTAGGACAAATGACACCAATCTTCAGAAACAAAATGTAGATTTAAACACCAACACTATTCAAAACAATTATTATACCAACGCTGTGTTACCAATTCCAAACATGGACAATGACAGCACAAGACAAACGTAAACTTGTGACAGCTGAAATGGTATGCTTGCGCAGAATCCTAGCAATATCGCTAAGAGACAGAGTGAGAAATGAAGACAATAGACAAAGAACCGGTACCACTTCAATCTTGGAATATATTAAGAGACAACAGATAAAATGGTTTGCACACATCAGCAGACTACAATTAGACAGCATACCACAGCAAGCTATGTTACACAGATACAGTGAAGACAGACCTAGAGGCCGACCACAAAAACAATGGACCACCAAAATAAAAGAGGAGACAAACTCAACAATATATTCAGCAAACAAGAGGGCCATATCCAGAAAACTCTTCTACCACTGATGCTGAAAGGCAACAAAGGGTTTAGCGAATAGATAGATAGATATCTATGTACGCGTTTCGATATGAAGTATATTCGTGAGGCTGGTAGACATTTAGCTGATAGATTCACCGAACATTTGAGAGATATAATGAATTATCCTGACTCCCCAGTCACTAATCATGTCAACTGCACGTCACATTATGGTAGCTCTGATATATCTGAAACTGGTTTGTTACGTTGTTATACTGGTGACCGATGTCAGTTTTTGGAATATTCTCTCATTTGTCACATGGGAGTTTTACAACCACATATCATGAACATCAGTCACTGATTTATTTGATTTACCCACTTCTTTAGAACCTCTACTTCCATATTGTACTGATCCTTGCAATTGTTTGTCTTTGTAAACGTTCATTAGTAATTTATTTTTGTGTTTGCAAAACTTCTGTATATTTGTATTGTCTTTTTTTTTAATTTTGTATGTCAGCATGTGATTATTTTGTCCATCTCTAGTCCATCAATTGTGCATTAGTATACCTTATTGTTATAATTTTGTTCAATCATTTACATATCTTGACTTTTATTTCCTCTATATGTTATTACAATTGTCTCACTGATGGGTGACCACACTTGTATAGTTATTTGTGTATGCAATTTGTTTTACATGGTTCTATATATCCATACAATTACTTTGGGCCACACATTTGTATGTGTACATACGCATGTGTTATAGCATTGCATGTGAATATCTTCATGTGAACGAACGTTTATGGCAATACACGTATATATATATATTTGTGCAAATGTTCATGTTATTGCTTTTATTTATGTGAGAAAATGTTTATATGGATGCATGTGTTATGTATTATAAATAATGTTGCCATTCTTTGTTCCCCTCTTGGGCCAAGGCAACACACAAGCAACAAACACATTTAAAACTCTTCATTAGTCATAATATAACTTACCTGTTACAGTAGAAGGACTATTTACATTACAAGTGAAAGTAACTGGGCTTCCTTCGTCTGCAATGACACTTTTTGGGAAAATGTTGAAAACAGGAATTACAGGCTCTTCGTCTGGTACTGAAACAAATATTAAGGAGATGAGGTATCGATGTAGAAAGGAGATCTAAGATTATTGAAGCAATTGCTTACACTGACACATTGTAAGCTATAACTATGAAAAACTTTGGAAACTGTAACAGTAACTTTTAATTAAGTTGCACATTCTTTATCCATCACAAGTGATGGTGATCATTTCCGTATATCCTCTTTATAAAATTCACTTAGCATTATGTCCTTCTCTATGAATTTGTGATGGCTAATAAGTTTTATAGTGATCCCAAATGTCCTTGTACAAGCCAGGTATGGTAATAACAACCACTACCACATGAGAAAGGTCTGAGGGTTTTACCAGTGGCCCATGTGACCAACAACTGGAGTTTTAGTAGATCTTTCTTTCTTTCTTTTTGCTTTATATCCCTTTATGTCTTGCAGTGTCAGGGGATGAAGAGCTCTGGAGATGGCTTTTGTTTGTGCTTTGTTTTCATTGACTCTTTTATTTCTGTAATCCATCGCTTGCAAATTCTGCCTCTGGCTTTTTATGCATCATGTTTGTATAGTAATAATTTTTGAAGGGCACTGTCTGATGGTAATCTGGAAGCATGCGAAAACCATTAACTCTTTCAGGACATAATTATTCCCGGGGTTTGGATGTAATTAATTTTAGGCTAAATTTTTGGACCGCTTCACGATTTAGGCACAAACTTCCTGAAGACAAAGTATTAGCTATGGAAGGTCATATAAGGTATCAAAAGAAAGATAATTGAATGTGGAATAGTTACATATACAATATAAAAATATAAGAATTGTAACAACAAAATAAAAAAAATTACACCACAAACAGGGATGTTCGATGAAGAGAAGTATTTTGGACATGCATTTTGTTTTACTTTCCCTCAATCTTACTTGTCTTGAAATGTTGATATCCAATCTTACTAAACTAGATGCATTGACTGTCCATATACTGATCATAATTAGTTTATTTTAAGTAAATCTATTAGCTGCCTAGTGTTTTATACGATTTTATGTGTGCCATGTCCATACAAAATATTTCAGATTCAAACAAAATATTATCATTGTTGTCATCTAACTCTTCAGAAACATTAGAGGAACAGTTTTATAATTCTTTTGCTTTTACCTATTATTAAGTCTAGGCCTATTTCTTTTCTGATTTTCAACAATTCGATAATCTCCACTGTCAAAATCAAAAACACTGTTTTTTACCAACACATCACTTGAAATAACATCTCCAATTATAAAATTCAAAGAATAATAAAGCCAGATGTTTGAACTCTGTTGTTAGTGGAAGTTGAAGCAATTGTGCTCATTTCTGGAAAGCTGAATCTACCTTGTTCAAATTTTAATTTGAAACAAATATGTCACATGTCTAATCACTTTGGAATATTTTGTAAAGTTTAGCAATATTTTATTCAGTTTTTAAATTTTACATAAACACAGAAAATGGAGCTAGGAGGCCCTACAGCGAACCCGGCTAACAGAGCCACATCCTAGCAAAAACCAGGCAGACAAGCCACAAAAACCACAGGTCCCCAACCGCCTCGATATAACCAATATGGACACCAGTCCTAGGTTGAAAGAGGCGGGCCTCGACCATATGAGGCATAAACCCCTATTTAACAAACAACAAAGCACTAGGAAATTGATCAATTTACTTCATATAAACTAATTATGATCAGTAAATGGACAGTCAAGGCATTTATTTTAGTAAGATTGGATGTCAACATTTCAAGACAAGTAAAATCGAGGGCGAGTAGAACAAAATGCATGCTCAAAACATTTCTCTTCATCTAACATCCCTGTTTGTGGTGCAATTTTTGTATTTTGTTGTTACAATTCTTATATTTTTATATTGCATATGGATTCCACATTACCGGTAAATTATCGTTCTTATGATATCTTATATGACCTTCCGTAGCTAATACTATGTCTTTAGGAAGCTTGCACCTAAATCATGTTGTGGTAAAAGATTTAGCCTAAAAATTAATTATGTCCAAACCCAGGGAATAATTCCGTCCTTAAAGAGTTAAACAGCCTATGTAAACATTTTATCCCTATATATGCCGCTGCTTTGATTAATTCAACATGTATGTTATAGGGCCCTGGGGCTTTGAAAGATGGAGTGGATTGCATTTTCTATTTATGCTAGCAATATGTTTGGTTTAATTGTTCCTTTATATTGTTTAGCATGTTGTCATCCCCTCCATCTTTTAGGTTTAGCAATTCTTTAAAATATTGTTGTCACCTTTTCATGATTCATTTCTGATCATTGATTGTCTTTTCATTTTCATTATTTATTATTTCGGTTAGTTCATATTTATTTTCTGTTTCTCATTTTCCTAAATTTCATGTAGAATTTTTTTGGTACTTGTTTGTAATCTGTACTTAATAATTCACCATATTCTTGCCAAGCTTTGGTTTTAGCATTTTTAATGATTTTGTTGTTGCTATTGATTTAATTGACCTGTACTTGATATAAGCTTCTTGCACTTTGCTTGTAGTCCATTTCTTGAATTTTTGTTTATCTCTTACGGCACTAATGACTTCCTCGTTCCACCATGGTGTTACTTTTATGTTTCATGTATCCATAAGTTTCTCTTGCTATTTGCATTATATTTTTCTTGAAAATTTCCCATTCTTCTTTAATTGACTTGGTAGTTATTGGTAGCTTTTCAAATTCTTTTAAGAATCTTTGTTCATATTGTTCTCATATATTAATATCCAAGAGGTTTTTTTAGTTTTAACTTGCATGCTGGTTCTATCTAATTTATTATGTCCCTGGCTGTTCTTCTTTCTTTTTATATTAACTGATGCAATCACTGCTTTGAGATCTGTGTCTGCACACATATTTGGTATTGCTCTTGCATCTCTTATAATTCATCTATTATTTCTTTTTGCTAGTATGAAGTCTATTTGACATTTGCAATTTACCGTAGGTCGTTCCATTTGTACCACATGTATATCTTGGATTCTCTGTGTTTTTGAAGAAGGTGATTGTAACGAATAAATTATATTGGTTGCATGTTTCTACCAGTCTATATCCATTGTTGTTTTTCCTGTTTATTCTATCACCAAATGGTCCTAGGTATTCTTCTATTCAGTATCTGTCCTCCCCTAAGTGGTCGCTGAAGTCTCCCATAACATAAACATTTTCTTCTATGTTTACGGTGTTCAATGCATCATTTAAGATGTCACAAAAATTCTTCATACTCAACTTCATTGTTTTGAGCCTCACATGGTGTGTACACATGAATATAGCTTGTACTTACACTGTTCACTTTCACAACAACTGTAATTATCCATTCTGATACATACATGATATCCATTATTCCTATTAATATCACTGGGTCTATTATAAATCCAACTCCATGTTTAGCATGTGTATTTGGATCAACTCCGTCCAAGAGTAGTGTGTAATTTAGATGTGGTTGTTTACATCCAATATCTTTAATTCTGGTGTCTATTAGGCCTAAAATTGAGATATTTCATTTCTTTATTTCTTCTATAAGATTTACTTTTTTTCTTAATCCATAGATATTTATTGTTCCAAATTTGGTGGATATTTTACATTTGAATGTCATCTTTTGAGAACTCTCCATGTTTCTATGAGCTTTTTAGTAGATGGCATGCTTATATAATGAGATTTTCCTCGTTGGAAAATTTTCCTTCGCTGATATTTTCCTTTGTCATTGGTAACTAATACGTTCAGTGTTTTTACCACTTCCACGGAATAGTGGATGTATGTAACAATATCACTAGTAGGCTAGTCAAACAACTTGTACTTACACACTGCTCACCAAGCTCAAACATAATCATGCACACATGATTTTTTTTTTCCTGTCTTGCACCTCTATCTTCTTCTTCTTCTTCTGCGTTCATTCGCAAACTCCTGCAGATTAGCAGGATGTAGTCTGGAGAACAGAATGCGTTGTGTCATGGTTTACAGCATTGCTGCGATATCTGCACCATTTGGCCTGACACATCCGACTTCCGCATTGCTGTGTGTCACTGGTCCTATATGAGATGGGACAGCCAACTCCATCCCATAACCTCCTTAGTCGCCTTTTACAACATGCGTGGAAGGTAAACAGTTGTTCTTGTTGTATTCTTTGCTCCCCTTTTGGGCCCTAGAAACACACGGGCAACTCTATCAACATAATCACAGGTGCCATTTTTTAATATCTTGTAGAACAAGGTATGATATCAGGTGCTGTTTAACCATCTCACTAGTATACTACTACACATATATAATTTTTTATAAACAATAAACAATTTTTTAAAGCATAAACAATTTTTTAAATATATCATGACATCTAATATTGCATACCTCCCACATACACTGTACAAGATGAGGAACTGGAACCACCTGAACTTGATGCCTGGCAAGTGTACACACCTCCATCTTCTGGGAAGATTTCAGCAATGACGAGTCTGTATACATCACCAGCATTCTCATAACGGAAATCATCAGAGGATTGGACTGCTTTGCCTTCCTTCAACCACTTGACTTCATCAGGTTTACCTTCAAGATGAATTTGAAAAAAAAACTTCAATATTGAACTCATGCATTTCATATTGCACACCATAACCTGTCATTAAACATACATATGATATAACTCTTTATCACATTATACCTACAGTGGAATCTCTCTATAGCATATTCTTTATTACATTATAACTACAGTGGAATCTCTCTATAGCATATTCTTTATTACATTATAGCTAGTAGAATCCCTCTATAGCGCATTCTTTATTACATTATAACTACAGTGGGAAACCCTCTATAGCATTTATAACAAATTTCCCTATTTAACACTATTCAAAATTACCAGTAATTTATTTTCTATATTGTTTGTACTGTATATAGTGATTTCTGTTATTACATACATATTTTATTGGTCTAGGCCAAGTTGTTATAATGGAATTCCACTGTACTTACCTATATCCCTTTATAAATCTTATCTATATCTTGTTATTTCTTTTCATGTGAATCTCTAATTATAGGGATTAGGGATCTAATTATATCTTTTTATAACTCTTTATCTATATATTTATTTATTTATAACTCCTTATCTATATCTTTTTTATAACTCCTTTCTATCGTCATCATCAGCTGCTATGGCAGATGGCATAGGCAATCATGGCTCTCCACAGCTCTCTGTCTCCAGTATTATGTATCAGAACGTTGTTGTTTCTCTACCATACCAGATTGTTATACTGTCTAATATTTTCTCATGTTGTCACCCTCTGCCACTGTTGCCCTCAATCTTAACTGTTGTAACTATATTCTTCAAACCTCCTTGTCTCCAAACGTGGCCAAAAAAAGAAGATTGTATTTTTCTTATATTATTGACTAAACTCCATCTAACATTTGACTCTTTCAATATCTCCAAATTAGTTTTTCTGGCAGTCCATGGTATTCTCAGTATTCTTCTGTAGAACCACATCTCTACTGCTTCTAATTTCCCAATTTCTTATTTGTTCATTGTCCAAGAATCGCATTCATATGTTAGTATAGGAGTTATATAGCACTGCAGAACTCTATTCCTCACATCTAATGACACAGTCATATTATACAATATATTTTTCATTTTTCTGAATGTGTTTTTGCCTGCCCTATTCTGCTTCTGATTTCTGTTGAACTTGTTCCATATGCTGTAATCGTTGTACCTAAATACTTGAATTGGTGGACCTATTTTAATACTATATAATTCACTTTGATCTCGCAAATAACTATTACTTCTGTGTTTTTGATGTTTAGGAAGAGGCTTTCTCTTTATATTTTATCACTACTACATTAATTAATTCATGAAGGTCTCCCTCACTTTAAGCAATCAGAACAGTGTCATTCACATATCTTTAATTATTTATGGTATGTCCTCCCATAGATATTCCTGGGATATCACTATTGCATGTATTATGTTTTCACTGTATAAAGAGAACAGGTCTGGTGAAAGTACACATCCCTGTCTAACTCCTTGTAATATTTGCTGAAAGGGGTCAAATTCATTTCGTACCCCTATTGCCACTCTTTGTTGTCAGTATATGTCCTTTCTATATCTCTTTATAACTCCTTATCTATATCTTTATATAACTTCTTATTTATAAGTTTTTATAACTCCTTTCTATATCTCACTAAGCTCTATCGTCCATTCAGAAGATTTTCAAAAGTGTGAATTGTGGTCGCTCTCAAGATTTTGAGAGAATGGTGTAAAGATTGGAATAGCCATAAAGATAAAATAATAAATATATGAAGAGACTGATAAATCAACACCAAACTGAAACTATGAGCCACTGCACTCTGACATATTTATTAACAAGTAGCAGCCCAATGTTGACATTTTTCGATGTGTTTACTCTTTACACAGACACCCAATGTCGGCATATGTCACCATCGAGGTAGCTATTTGTAGTCATGGACAACAATCTTCCATGTTAATTTCCCATCGTGATCTGATAATAACTATGTGTTAGGATGATTGTCCCTGATTTTTTTGCACCGATATAAATACCCAGTCATAATTTATTTGACCTCTTCATGTTTTCAAGCCATACTGTATGGATTTAACTTAAGCAATGCCATTGTTCAAGAATTCTTCATGGATGATGATACAGATGAAGATTTTCTTTAAGGCTTTAGTGATGGCAGGTACTTTAGATCAACTTATAGGGGTCAATGGAAATGTTGATAATATTTAATAGTGATGTAAGTGCTGTAACTTATGAAGAGGAATTTGAGGAGCAGTGTCTTCTACAATAAGGCTTATGGATGACCTAGAAATTCTGTCATTTGTGTGCATTTGTCCACATTGTCCACGTTGGTTGTCCACAACATAGCACTGACACACACATGCAAACAACACATCCAAACCATAACCAGCATCCACTTATCTCTGTCGTCACCGAATTTGAAATAAAAAACCCAATACATAAAAATTTATGCCAAAAAAGCATACACATGTAGAAAAACTGGAAGTCATAAAAAATGGCAGTGTCAGAGGAAGTATGCAATATTTTTCTCTAGGTTGCTACAGGTTAAGATGGTTATTGGAGCATCTACGGTCTTGGCATGTGTGTGCTGAAGAGAACCTGCACATATTTCTTTACCTCTGTATTTGTTCTTCTCCTGCCATAATATATGTAGAAATAACAGCAAATAACTGGAGGATCTATCTGCTTAAAGGTACAGTAGGTGGCTCCAAGCCAATTGCTGATTATTTCAGCTTATTAGAAATATATATAGAGTTAATGTTCAATAAATGTCTGATAGTTTTCTAATAAGTCTTGAATAGAAGAGTTCATTTGAAAAATAGTATAGGCTATAAACTGTGACAAACTGCATGTTTATATAGAAATTGTGTCATGGAGGTAATCAGTCCAGACGTTTTTCAAAAATGTATACCTGCTTAATATGTGAAACTAAATATTGCTTATAAATTTAAACTGGGATGTTAGAAAGACTGGAGAATCATGTTACTAGCATAAACTTGAATGGGCATTATGTCATATACATTATTTTTGGTTTTATTTTTAGAACATTTAATACACAAGTTAGGGTCTGTAATAGAGAGGTACAGCACACATCTCCAAAGGCTAAGGTACTGGGGTCGGTGCAATTGCTGCTATTTCCGGTTCATATGGATTTATATGGACTTCAGAGATGCGGATATGTGTAGAAAATTATGGCTCATCTATTCTTTGATGATGTCTGTTTATGATTTTCTGTGTCTTCCTCTGCTTCTTCAATCTTTGAATGTTTTCTTCAGGTATGTTTCCAACAGGAAATCATGTCAGCTTAAATGTGCCAACAATGCAATTTTTAAATTGCTTTACTGTCGAAAGTAGTTACCTACATTCATATCCATTTTATTTCTTACATACACATTTGTCTTATCTTCTCTATAGGAGATGCATATAATTCATCTATAACACATATATTCCTAGACCTGTATTAACATTCTTAGATCACAAATAAACCTTTAGATGTAGAAAATGCAACAAAATATCAATCTAACCAGAAATTCTACACAGTAGTGTTACAGAATCTCCATCGTTAACATTTTGTCCTTGCAGCAGTTCAACAAATCTAGGGGCTTCAGCTGCAACTTTTTGCTCAGGAGCTGGAGCAGTCTTCTTCACTGAAAAAAAAAGATGTGAAAAGATATTTTAGGACACACTCGTTCTTTAACAACCATAAAAAGCCCTTACAAGTATTTATATCTACTTAGGTTGAAACTCCCAGACACGGTGTAGTAGTAGATGAATCTTGAGGCTCAGAAGGTTACAATTTGACTGTCTTTCATATAAAAATTATGCTTTGTCCATTTCTATTTTCATAAGACATGATCTGAATGTCTTCTGTTGAATGAAAGAATCAATACTTATTCTAATGGCAGCCACAAAGAAAATAATTCAGGGCTAGCTATCTCCCTTTCCTATACTAAATGGGTTTCTGTAGAATAGTTTGTTTGTTTGGTACAAGGATAGCAAGCCAACCCATGTTGTGCAAAAATGAATTATGTTTCTTAGGTTTGTAATGTGTGCAATTTTGAAACTTTATAAGCAGAATTCCACACACTAAATAATGACGTCATTGTGGGATAAAATTGTCAGTCGCATGTATTCCGCCTTATGTTAGATCTTTGGGGTAAGGTTAGGGTCTAGGTTTAGGAGTTGAGGTTAGGGATTGAATTAGGTGTTAGGGTACATAAGTATTAAGGTTATGGTTATTTCTTAAAACATATTTTCCTGAGGTCAATATTTTGCAATGTTGTGGAGAATGACTTCAAAAGCAATTGTGTGGGCCAGTAATCTAGAGCAAACCCTAACTGTAACACCTAACCCAAACCCTAACAATAACCCATAATCCTAACCCTAACTACTATCTAAAACCCTAAGATCTAACCCTAAGGCAAGACAGAACACATGTGGCTGACAATTTTATCCTATGATGACATCATCATTTAGAGCATGGAATTTGGCTTTAACAATGTTCTCTTCCATTTTTTCATTTGTTTACCTTTTGTCATAGCATTCATGAATAATGTCTTATGACTACCAAATTGTGCGACAATGATTTCCGCATAAATTTTAGCCCGCAAATCATTGGGGGTTGGTACGGGATCATTATAATGTTTGATTGCTTGAGAACCCCAGGAATTGCGAATGATTTGCTCTTACTTCCTATGTGCAGTGAGGTGGTTTTTCTGAGCTTTCTTTCATATCCAGGGAACTTCAGCTTTTGGCTAATGCAATGCCTATTGAAGGAATCTTCTATTCAGAGGAGGTTTATAATTTTATAGATGACATGCTACATAGGTTCCATAAGAGAGCCTCAATATAGCTGCATGTCATCCACTAAGGTTTTCTGTTGCATGGGTTGTTTGTGGTGGGCCATTGGTGAGACCCACAGATGCAACTGCATACATTCTGTAGAATTGTATATATCACGATAAGTTGATCAGTGTAATTGTGCCATGTAGCAAAGGGGAGTTGTAGTTAATACATAGCTGTCTGTCAATATATTTTTTCATACATCGGTGTTGTTAAAATTTATTGAATTCCCGTATTTCAATAAAAACACAAATGACTTTTTTAATTTTTTGGCCACCATCAATATGTTTCAATACGTGCATGCGAGATAGAAACATCTGCATTAGTAATATCTACTGAAATTTAACACATTACCTTTTTTTCTTTTCAAAAACAAATTTAAAAAAAAATTATTTATTAATTTTGTTTTGGACTGAAATCCATATCAATACAGAAAGTCTGTACTAGTTGACACCTATGTTAATGTGCTGTATGTCACCAGTGGTGTGAGTGCGACCTCTATAAAATCATGTTTGTTAATTATGGGTCTGATGAGGACCACTGATAATGGATCAGAGTGCTTCTAAGCCAGGAGCCTTATGAATGTTGCTATTTGCTATGTAGTCATGTTAAACTGCAAACGAGAAGAATAAGAATACTGTTTCATCACTCTGGGGCTTTCACACTAAATACAAGCTCATATTGACAGAATAATATGCTATTCAACTCTTTGAACCACCAATAAATTAATACAATTATGTTTGTAATTCTCAGTTTACAGTGCTGAAGTCATGTGAGCAACAAGAAAAAATAAATAGAAGTGCTCTGCTGACAATGGTCATATCTCTATCTACTCTATCTATTATACTTGATGTCATTGTCTAAAGATGATTTGCAGGAAGCAGTTTAGGACACAAAGAGAGAAAACACTTAAATTCTTTGCAATATGGCTTGAGAATAGGTACCAAACATGTAATTCAACATTATATATTTCTATAACTATATTTTGCATATGAAATATTTGTAGACATATAGCTCTAAAGCTAGAACTACTGCACATTTCAAATATCATATACAAGATGGTTACATTTTTCTGCTTTACAAAATACAATATTGAAGCACACAAAAAAATCCATCTCCAGAGAACTCTTTTACCCCTGATCCTGCAAGGCATAAATGGGTATAAAGCGAAAAGAAAAAAAAGATAAAGTACAATGAATACTGCTTGCCTGGAATATAGGAAATATTTTATTATCATTTGCAAAGTATATGATAACAGACAATATCCTTAGGAAGTTGTGATGGCTGAATTACCGGAACTAAGACCTCCACAATGTTTTATGGTTGTAAATCTCTGATATAATCAAATTAGACAAATGTCCGTAGTTGAAACGATAAGTGGTACATTTTATTTAACCAAAGTATTTGATATGACCTGCAATTATTTATACAGTATATAACAGGCCTATATTATGTTGAAATAAATGCCTCACCTCCTCAGTTTTATTATTTAGCATAAATTTATAAAATATTGTTAATTTTAAAGAAAAATATAATACTCTTGATATGGGATATATTTGAAGGGAAATAAATTGTGTACTGGGTATGTTGTTTTTAATAAAATGACTTAACATATTTTTGTTATTCTTCACATAAGTTTGACTCTCCCAATGTTAACAAATATGTCTCTGGTCACACCTGTAGGTTATATACACGTTTTACTGGCAAACATTTAGGCCTATATATGTCTTAACCCACTCAATCCCTTAGTGGCAGAAATCAGCAGCTATATATTCATTACCATAACAGCCTTTGACACACTGTCATTTAGATTGATGTCCGTTGCCAGTTCCTTGCGAATAGACATGCCAAATTACCGTAAAAAAAAGATTCAAAAGATGTAGAGGATTGACTTCACTGTACTCGGTTTCCCATATATCAGCCAGTCAGTCAGTTCCTCTTTTGCCAAGTTTGGCACATAGGGCGGATGTCATAATTCTCCATGCCTGTCAGTCAGTTGTCAAGGATTGCAAGTCTTGTGCATTTATGCCTGTTTATTTTAATTTATTCATAAATGTTCTTCTGAGCGTTGTTTTTGGTCTTCTCTGTTTTCTTTTTCCCATCTGGTGTCCACATGAAGGCTTGAGAATTATGTCTTCCTTCATTCTAATTATGTGGCCGATGTATGTCCTGTGCCGTTTTCTACAACTAACTTCTTATCCATTATTGTGGTAGATTTCCAACTTTCACATCCATATGTCAATAATGGAATCACATTTGCATTGAATAGTCGCAGTTTGATGTGTTTACTTGCGATCTTCGATCTCCAAATGTTTGAAAGTTTGTTAAAGGCGTTGGAGGTGAGAGCGATTCAAGTCTTGATTTCTGAGTTGGTAATCCTGTCTGCTTGTATCTTGCTTCCCAAATATACACAATTTTAAACATTGTCTAGTATATTGTCATCTAATTTAATTGATTTTGTCAGGCCGGTAATGTTCATGATTTTCATTTTATGTGTGTTTATTTAAAGGCCTAGTTGTTGCACACAAAAAATGTGAGTCTTTCTGCTTTTTCTTGGAGATCTTGGTGTGTTGAATTTAATAGAGCAATATCATCTGCGAAGGTGAGATCTTCCAGGGTCTTATTGTTTACTAATTTGACTCCTAGTTGTTTTTGGTCTGTGCATTTCTTCATCACCCAGTCAATCGCGATACAAAACAGTATTGGGGACAAAACACATTCTTGTTTTACTCCCATTGTCAGTGGGAACCAGCTGGAAAAACAACTTTCTGTTCTTACACAATAAGCTGTATTGGAGTAAAAAAACTGTCATGATATTGATGTATTTCAGTGGGATGCCGTAAAGCATAATAATTTTCCAGAGAGATGGTCTTTGAAGATTATCGAAAGCCTTCTGGAAATCTACGAAATTGATCACGAGTTTTGATTGTCTTTCTGTGGATTCTTCTATTATTGTTCTTAAGGTGTAGATGTGATCTATTGTTGAGGTTTGAAGCCCGCTTGTTCTTCTCTGAGAACCTCATCAATGGAATTTCTTAGTCTTTGTAGTAATATACTGAGAAAGACTTTACCAGGAATGGATAGTAGTGTGATACCTCACCAATTGTTGCAGTCAGACAGATACCCTTTCTTTTGGTAATTTAACAATTATTCCATTTTTCCATTGTTGTGGTGGTGATTCATTCTGCCATATTTGGTTAAATAGATATAATATATTGTTTATGGAAGTGTCATCAGCTGCTTTTAACATTTCTCCTGAAATGTTGTCATCTCCAGTGGATTTATGGTTTTTCAAAATTTGTATAGTTGATTTAATCTCCTCAAGTATTATATTCTAACATGATGTATTTAATAGTGGCATTTGTTATTTTCCGTTGTGGTGGGGTTGTTCATGATTATTGGTCTGTTCAAAAGTTAAAGTGCTCAGCCCATCTTAATTTTTGTTCTTCTTCTGAGGTCAGTGTTTTTCCGTGTTTGTCTATTACAGAAATGTTTGTTCTTGGTGGTTTGATACCTAATTGTTTTATGATATTAAATAATGTTCTGCTATTGACTATTTTTGATGCATTTTCCGCCCCAGTTTTTAGATTCTTGATGCAGTGGTGTTTGTCCTTTTTAATATTTGACTTTACTTCTTTTTCTAGAAGGTTGTATTGTTGCTTATTGAGTTCTTGAGTGGTGGTTGATCTTGCTGCTAGTAAGTTAATTTTAGCTTGTTTCTGTTCTTGAATTTGGGACAACGTGCTATTGCTAATCCAAGGCTTCTTTTTCTTTTGTATAAAACCCTACAGTGTTTGTTGCTGACTATATTATAGTGGTTTGTAAGCACTTCCATTTCTTTGACATTCCCATCTTGTTTATTTAACTTTTTTGATGTAGATAATGATTTTTAATGTGTTGTATAATTCTTTGAGACTGTCAGATTGCAATCGTTGGGAGTCTATCTTTTTATAGTCAATTGTTTTTTTGTTGTTTTCTTAACTTGATGTGGATTTTCGCGATGCAGAGGTGTTGATAGCTATTTATATCTGCTGCTCTAAATGCTCTAATATCTTGTACTGCCGATAGAAATTTTCTTGAGATGCAAAGATGGTCGATTTAGTGTTTTGTTTTATTATCGGGAAAGTTCCCATATATACTCTGTAATTATTAATGAAGCGGAATACCACTGCTGAAAGTACCACTCATAGCACATAACTAACTCTCTAGCTTCAAGTGATACAGAAAACAAAGTATTAAATCTAGTAATAATCAGATATTATTAAACATCATACCTGTAACAGTTACATTAGCTTTGCTAGAAGCTACTCCAGCAGTATTGGTTGCCTTACACACATAGTCCCCCTCATCCTCAATGACAGATTCTGCAATTTCTAATTTGGCAATTCCACGATGGTAGCTGAGTTTGATGATGTCATCTGCTTTCAAAAGCTTAAAATATGAAGTGAAAATCAATTATATTAACATATATATAACATTCAGTACATGCAGTCTAAAACCACCTTTTTTTATGATCTCATATGACAAAAAGAGAATAAAAATTGCTATGAAATTGGTACACAGTCAAATACCTCTGTGCCTATCTAATAGGCATATTGTATACATGGAGTTCATAAATAACTAAAACATATCCTGTAAGGATATTTTGTAAATTCTCCACTTGTAGCTTTTTTTCAGAGATAGGAACATAAACAACATTTTAGTCCACTCATGTTCATGCTCTTCCAGTAGTCTTCTTGGTACTTTCTCTTACATATCCTTTTTTTAGTTTTACTCCAACCATCCAGTTCCTTAGGTCAAACTTTGATATTCAAGATTACTTCTCTTGTTTATCTAGTTACCTTATTTACTATATCATTTGCAAACAGTGTGATTAAAATATATTAGTGAAACCAGTAGGTGACTGACTAACACATTTACAGAGCATTTGCCAAATATCTAACAACAATGATTCTTCTTCTTCTTCTTTTCTTCCTCTTTACCCTTTACGGGTGTCGAGGGAGATACAATGTTATTGTTCTCGCTTTTCTGGCAGCTTCAGATAATGTTATATGGTGTTCGTGTAATGTCTCCTTGATGGTATCAATCCAGCGTACTCTAGGTTTACCCTTGGCTCTTCTTTCTGCTTCTCCTATCTTCGTATATATGCTTTATAAACTAATGAATCACACGGCATTCTTTCCAGATGACCAAACAATGAATACCCATAGAAAATTATTTATACAGTCTCACACATCATGGCAGAATTGATGCTTTGGTTAATGGTTGGTTTTCTTGCTCTTCTGGTGACTACCTGCATTTCACCTTGAGGGTTGTTTGATATACCGTCTTGGTGTGATCAAACCTCCTGGACTGTACATCAAACAGTGTTTCTTAGTCTTGTGCTACACCTCCTTCCTCATATCACCATTGTTTTTCTCTTTAGTGTTTCCAATCTTGTCTGCATCATTAATAAATGCACTTTCCCATATTTATTTATTTTTTGTGCCTCCTCCAAATCACTGTTTTCTTTTCTACCCCCTAAATTGCAACACCACCGTTATAGAAAAATAAACCCATAAACATACTATGTTAGCACACATATACGAGGGAAAGTCAATAAGTAAGTCACAAATGGCTGGAAAAAAATAAAGACAATAAAGACTTGGAAACTGATTATTTTTAAACCTACATAACCCTTTTATATTTCAACATAATTTCCACCAACATTGGTGTACTTATCCCATCATTTTATCTGTTTTCCCAAACCTGCTGCATAGAACTGTGTGTTCTGTTTTCTAAACCACATGTTCACATCACATTCCACTTCTGTGTCATTCTGTGAAATGTATTCTGCCAAGGGTGGTTTTCAGTGTATCAAAAAGGTGGAAATCACTAAGGCTAAGTCAGGGCTATAAGATGGATGTTCCAGAATTTCTCACCCTAGATGGTCAATTCTCTCCTGAGTTAATTGAACAGTATGTGGTCTGGAATTGTCATGAAGGAGCAGTACTCCTCTAGTCAGCAGGCCTGGATGTTTTTTCGAATTGCATTCCAAAGAATCGACAGAACTTTACAGTACACTTCAGAATTCCCATTGTCACTTTTGAAATTGGTTAGAAGCACTCCTTGACAATCCAAAAACACTATCAGTATAACCTTCCCTGCTGATGGTGTAACCTTGAATTTTTAACACAGGGCAAAGAAGGATGTTTCCATTGCATTGAAGCACGCTTTGATTTGGGTTGGCAGTGATGCACCCATGATTCATCCCTAGTAATAATCCTGTTCAGCATGTCAACTGTCTTCATCTGCACAGTGACAGGGATGCTGCAAGGACAGGCCTAATTGGTTCATTTTTGTGTTCGTCTGTCAGTTGTCTTGGTACCCACCTTGAGCACATTTTCTCAAATTTCCATTGGTCATGCATTATGCTGAACCATGTGAGCAGAGTCTATCAGTGCCTGTTACCTCTAATCATATCCACCCAATGCACAATATGTATCTGTTGCAATCTGATCAGGACGGCCAGATCAGACTTCATCAACAATTTTAGAGATGAATTTTACATGAGAAAATATCTCTACCCAGTTATGCACCGTTTCATAGGACAAAAATTTGTCAGCATAAACACAAAGTAATTTCTTAAATGTCCTTTTCAAGAAGTCCTTTTGTCTAAACAAAACGCACAACAGCACTGTTCTTTGATTGTACACTTCATATGTACAGTTACCATTTTGTTTATGAGATGCACATGCGACACTTGGCACCACCTAATGAACAGGAACATAAAGTTTGATGTTGTTGTCACCTAATATAACCTTTAGAACCACTACTACATTCTCCTGCTATCCCACAGAATTACTGGTACTTATTGACTTGTCCTCATACATGTCACTGGATAATCTTCACAACTCTACTTGGTCTTCTCTTTCACCTCACTTCCCCATCCTTATTTCTATCAACAGCCTCATTTGTTCTTGTTCATTTCTTGCAAAGTCAGCTTAGTTCTATTCTAATTGCCATGTTTCATACATATGCACTGGTATGTGTGAGTGTGTATATATATACACACACACACTATACTCACAATATATTCGTTATTGCATGTTTTTCTGTGAAGGAAGCTTTCTATGGAGGCCTTGCCATAGTAACATGATGTGTGTGTGTGTAAGTATATATATATATATATATAGTTAGCCAAACTATGTATGATCAGAACATGTGTATTTTCAGTGGCAATATACGGTTGTGAGGCATGGACATTAAATAAAACAATAGCAAAGAGAATCACTGCTTTCGAAATGAGATGTGAGATGTGACAGAAGAATTTTACGTTTACCATGGACAGCTAAGAAGACAAATCAAGAAGTGTTGAGATAAATAAACATAAAAGAGGGCTGGCTCCTTAACAACATTTAACAAGACAACTGTGTTTTTTTAGTCATATAAAGACATAACAGCATGAAAAGATTAATAGCTGAAGGCAGAGTTAACAGCAACAAGGGATGAGGGCGCACAAGACTATGATGGTGCAGTGATATTTCAGCTTGCTTAAACATGTCTCTAGCTGCGGAAGGTCAACTCGCCCAGAACTGTGGAGTGTTTAGAGAATTCATAAGGAAGACTACGTTTTGGAAAAATATGTCACATGATGATGATGATATATATATGTCATGTCATACCTGTCCATTCTGGAACCATTCAATATTTGGTTCAGGAGTTCCAGTCACCGTACAAGTCAAAGTGAATCCAGCTCCCTCATTGACTGTCACTGGTGACAAGTTATCAGTGAACTTGGGTGCCTCCTCTTCAGGTTCTGCTCGTCCTGTGTAGATTAAGTTAATTACTTGTAAAGCTGACAAATCAAAATTAATACTTTAAATTTATGATATGAAGTTCAATATATAAAGATGAGGTAATCCTCAGCCACAAATCATACAAGTCTGAGCATTAATGTGCCACATTTCTATTCCATCAATAAAATATACAGCATAGATGCAACATAGCATATTAGATCTTAGGGCAGATCTTTCCTATTTTCAAAAACAAATATATGAACATGAACACCAAATCTGCACTTTATAAAATGATCATCACACCATCACTATGCTACTAATGTCAAACATGGACACAAAATATAATCCAAAGGAAAACTTGTTACAACAGAATTGACTTGCCTATGTATAAGTCTCAGAGTAGCAATAAAAAACATATCATAAATGAAAACATCAGAAGACAAATAACAAACACAATGCCAATCCTGGATTACATCAGACGACAACAGATTAAATGGTTTTCATATGCTTTCCGACTATCATCAGATAGTGCCCCCTCAAAAAACATTGCTATGCAGACACAATGGATACAAAGCCAAGGGCAGAAAGTGCAAAAGATGGCTTACAGAAATAAAATAATCAACGAAAATAAACATATATGAAGCACACAAAAAAGGCTATCTCCAGAGAACTCTTCTACCGATGAAACTTCAAGGCATAAAGGGGTATAAAGTGAAAAGAAAGAAAAGAAAATATAATTAAAACCTTTTCCATGTTTGTCATTGTATACAGATGTGTTGTATTTTGTATAGCATAATGTACGAAGTGTAAACAATACACTGTTTTCTTCTTCTAAAATGTTGTGTAATGTTAGTTAACGTGTCTGTGCATAGCCTTCTGTCTTGCGTGCTGTCAATCAATTTCAATGTTCTCCAATGCCACATGACAAGCTATCCTGCATCTTCTCTCTTGGTCTTTCTCACCCTTTCGTGCTCATAAAATTGTCTATTATCACAATTGTCTATTGTGTTCCATCTTCTCCTGATCTGAGTGAGGAGCTCTCTATAAATTAAATGCTTTCAAGATACCTTCATTACACTTTTTATCTGTCTATGGTGTTCTTTACATTTTTTTAAATAAAACCCCATACAGCCCCTATATAATTTCTTGATATTTTTTCTGATTGTCCATGAATTACTTCTATACATCAGAATTGGTTCTATGAAAATTCTAATATACTCAAGTTTCATTAAATGTGTCCTTATTAAATTTAGTATTTACCTCTAGTAAAATTATTTTAATACAGAATTTAAGATAAAAATACAGAACTTAGAATTTTCTAGATAAAAATACAGAACTTGGAATTTTCTAAAGTGTGAAACAAGATTTCACTCTCAAGATTTCAGGAGATTGGAGTAAAGATTTGAATGGACAGAGAGAAAGAAACATAACAGATATATGAAGTAATTGATAAATCCACACAGAATTGGAAATGTGAGCTCATACATTTTGATGGAATTATTAAGGTGAGAATTTATGCACGAACGGACATATCCAATGTATGCCGATAAGAACCTGAACTTTTATATTATACACAATTTAAGGCTTATTTTGAACAGAAATACAGAATGCTCCTTTTGTAAATTGACAGGTGTGTATTTTGTAAAAGTAAAATACTTGCAACTTGACATCTAGAATTTTGTAATGAACTTCATGATTAGCATCTGAGAGAGTGGCAAACTATTCAGTAAATAAAATATTCCTTTCCACACTAATGAGACATCTGCAGGAATTAGGTGTTAAATTCATAATTTTCTGTGACTAATGGTTATGTGATTAGCATTATATTAGACTCCTTTTTTCCATACTTGCTCTGGTATCTTTTCCTGAGAATGGGTCAATCTTCTCTGCAAACCGATATGCATGACAAATATATGTTGTATATTTAAAAAAATCTGTTCTTGAGTGTTCAGATTTGTCTCACAGATACGAAGTTTATACTTGCCAATACAATACTACTATAAGAAATAAAATGGGTTGTAGTAGTATACTCCGCACCTTTTCGAGTTATAGGGTGCTGCAGAGAATGGATTAACATGGAGACTTCCCTTTTCTCCAGCGCTCAGTGATAGAACTTAAGTTCAATATATTCCTTAATGTTATCTATCCATTATAATGACTTTCTCTGTCCTCCACTGCTTCTTCCACCTGATTTGTGGAAATTGTTACCTGATAGATTAATTATTTTAGGGTGTTGTGTCGGGTGATATGCCTGCACCACAACAGCTTTCTCTGTTTAACTGTTGATAGAAAGTGATTCTTGGTATCCTTTGTGCATGTTTATTTTATTTCTGGAATATTTGTTTGTTTTATGGTCTCTATAAAAAATCTTTAGTTTATGTAAATGGGTACCATGTGGCAAAAGAAAGAGAAAAGACTGCAAAAAACTCTGCATTGAACAACCAGCAAAGAGGGCATGACTATGAGTTTCAGCAGAATGTAAGAATAAACACAGCAACTAGAGATTTTTCAAATCACTCAAACTAGAGATAATTTATTTCTGCCCTATGCACCCTAATAGGCTGATGAAGGAGCATAGACAGACAGATAAGAAACTGAACATTTATTCTTAGTTCTGTATCTTGTTTGAATGAAGACAGAAAACAATGATGATTTTTTAATTTACATATTTAATGATAAATTTTGTAGTTGAGTGTATTTCCTACAATTGTTTCTTAAAATTATGTTTCTATCATAGTTTATGATCATACCTGGGATTTGTAATATTAATAGGGGAGACTGTGGTAGCACAAAGTAATGTAGCTTTACTAATCTCAAATAAACATATGAAATCAGAATTTCAATTAAAAAGTTTTTATCAAAACAAAGTATAGGCTACGTACAATAGACAAAATACAATAGCCAACGCAGATCACAAACATCAGAAATCCATCAGTGGATTAAAAAAAATGTTAGCATATCCTATTCAGGATGTAGCCATCAACTCAGACTGTTTTTGGCTTTCGTAAATTTCCTGGCAATATTTATATATTAGTAGTTTGCCATTTCTTTTTAAACTGTCTGAATGCAGAACTGCCTGTGACTGAAAATGAATCTGGTACCTTGGCTGATCTAGACACACTCTGTACCTCTGAGCCGGACATAATTATTGGTAGATAGTAAAGTAAAAATATACACACAAAAACAGATAAAACATATTATTAAGAATTGTGAAGCAATAAAATTAAGTCACAAAAATAAGAAGAATAAAGAGCATATAGTATATTTACATATAGAAATTGAACCTCTTACACTCCGCCGAACCGGATGTGTCGGGCCATTGCCGCAAATAAAACGGCGACACAACGCATTTCCATTCTCTGGACTGCATCTGCTGGAGATCTAGTAGTACTGCTACAGGAGAGATCCAGCAGGAGTTTGAGAATGAACGCTGAAGAAGAAGAAGAACCTCTTACACTGTTAAACGGTAGCATGGTTTGAACAATAATATAATGGGAAAAGAATAGATTATGAACTGACATCACTACATTCTGTGTAGGCACGTAATGGAAAATCATGTGAAGAAAATGCTTACTGAAAATGGATGTGCTTAGCTATATTGAAACAATGCAGTCATATTGGCTGAGTGGTTCATTACGGCTAGCGTTGATAAACCTAAATAGTTGCAGGCTTTCATGTGATTAGATGTCTACATCCAAAATGGTGAAATATACTTCCAGAGACACACATAGATCCTCTAGAGACACACACATAGATCCTCTAGACACATATAAATCCTCTAGAGACACACATAGACCCTTTAGACACATATAAATCCTCTAGAGACACACATAGACACTGTATGAGTAGGTGACGTCTCCTATTATTGCATACCACTGAGAAGTTGGAGTCTTCTTGGTGTGAAACTATAAAGAAACCTCCTGATGGAAAATGGAAACAAGAACTTCATTGCTCACAATTCCATGTGATTGAAAAGAAAACAATTGATGTGCTAGACTAACAAATGAAATTAATTACAGCTTTCCTGTAAATAATTGGCACAGTGCATGAAATGGCCACAAGATTTTGTGAACAGGAAAAAAAAGGGGTGGGGTTTACTCTGTCAGTCATGACTGGGAGACAGTTGATTTGTATTATTTCTCAGTACTAGTTTGTAATTTAATCATTTCAGGGGTGGGGGGAACCTGATCTACCTTGACCTATGCCATGGGTACTCAGTGTGCTTAACTATAATGATATAAAATTTAGTGGTCATAGTCTGCATGCAGATCTCCCAAGTGGCCTATCAAAACAACTATCAGTTCTTTATGGGATAATGTGTTCACACCATGTGACATTTTTTTACGAAACAAATTATGAGGTCGTTAAAAACATGTAGTAGCCTATTTATATTATGAAACATATTATGTAGGGGAAACAGTATATGTTAGTTTTTGGGAGGGGAAGGGGTATTTATGATTATGGGAGTTTACGGTTGGGGTCAGGGTTGGTTAGTTTTTGGTAAGGGTATGTTTAGTTTTTGGGAGGGGTTGTTGGGTTTAGGATTAGCAACAGTGTTACCAATGAAGCCCATCATAATGGTATAGGTCTGCTTGTCGTGAGAAATTTCTCTGATGGCACGAAACATGCACAAACTATAAGAGATATTAAATGGTTCTGCGCATAACAATGAAAAGTTGGACTGTGGTGACGTGGGTGTTGACACATTATCCCGCAAAGTACCCAACTATCATGTAACAATAAACTCCTAACAGATGACATGCACATATAAGACTTGTGTGTAAGATTCACACTACTTCATGTCTTTACACAATCCTAAGCCCTCCCCCTCATTCCCGAACAGGAAGCTTACAATGTATTACACCAGCTGAGAGTTAAAGCCTTCTGGGCATGAAATAAAACTGTGGAGAAAACAATTCACTGTGTAAAATTATATAAGAGTTCTATTGCTCATAATTCCTGGGGGATAAAACAAACAAATAATCCTACTAGAATGAACATATGGGACCATAAACTTACATAAAATAGTTTATATCAAAGCATGCCAGAAATATGTGCTTAGAATTAATGACAAACAATACAGAAAAGAAATAAACCTACCTTTATCCTTTTTACTATGACTACTAGAGCTACTAACAGTACTGCTACTGTATGCTGCAAATATATAAGAATTTGTATCATGCATTGTCAAAACATGCTCTAACATCGACCAGGATACAGAAGACTAGCTATGCAGAAATGAAACAAGAGGTGTATGGGGGTCTATATTGGCATATTAATAAAAACATATTCAGTAGATAAATAAAGAAGACTGTATTAAAACGCTCAGCTAAACAGTTTACACAGGATAAACTTAACACACAATCAGAAATAATCAACTAGAGTTAGATAAATAGATTCATAATTCCTTACCAAAATCATGAGCTATTGCTTCAAAGCTGTAAACCATGATACTAAGCTGTGACAAAGAGGAAATGGTTATGTACAACTTTCAGTCACTCAATTTTAACATTGTATTCAGAACTAACTGAGGCTTTGGGAGTCTACTGATACCTTTTAGGATCATAATGGATGGAAGGTAACAAAAACTTTGTGATAAGAGTGTCTTTCGCCCATGTGTTGCTGTATACCCATAAAAAAAGCACTGTATATATATATATATATATATATATATATATATATATATATATATATATATATATATATATATATATATATATATATATATATATATATATATGACATAAAAAATAAAAATATATTACATAGAGGACTGTTACCAATGATAAACTGCCAATGGAATCTTCTTGTGCACAGAATGAAGATTGAAGTAAACATTGCTTTTGATCAAAAATGTGAGAATAATAATCCTAACATTCAAATTAAATGAATACAAATGCATTTCAAGCAAGCATCAGATACAGAGTGTCAGAGAAAATAATAGTAACTGAACTCAACAGAGATGTGACAAATCATCAACATTTACTATTCTGGCTAGTGTGGGCAATTATTGATCTCTATAAATATCTATCATAAGTGCTGTCTATCAAATCTATCAGGAATTTATATAATTCTAAACTGTTCAGAATTTTCTCTATTTTTTATCATCAGTCTCATTTGTCATTGAATTTTTCATCTGTGATCTACTAATGTCTTATGACACAGGGCCTAGCTGAACAATTTTCTGATGTTAATATTTAGCCTCCTCTGTACATAACCACTTTGCTTTAAATAAGATTGTGAATATTCATTAGCATGCACAAAAAGCTACTTGGCAACATGCAGCATAATTCAATATAAACCAGAATTCAGCATAATTCAAAGAAGACCATCTTGCAGATGTTGAAGAACAGAAGTGCAACTAGATATTAAGAATACATCCGATGGTGCTCCAGGCCCAGATGGAATCATGTATAGCTTACTCAAGGACATTGGGGAGAATATGCTAGCTAAGATGACAGACAATTATAATGCGAGTCTGAAAACAGGAGTAGTACCAGAGAAGTGACTACAAAGCTATCTTATACTTGTGCCAAAAACAAGGAAAAAATTCTACGGACATAAAAGGTTATCGCATCATCTAACTGCAGAAAGTGTACAATAAGATTCTGGAAAGAATTGTTGCTAGATGCATAACCAGGAAACTAAAGATAAAAGGCATTCTCCCAAATAACATACGTGCATACAGACCTAGACGAGACACAGTCACAAATGCAGCAATTCCTGCATATGAAGTTTATGAAGGCTTTCAGAATAAAGAAGAATCTGTAGTTGCAGCGAGAAACCTATAAGATGCGTACAATAGAGTTAGCTACACCCATCTAGTCGACATGCTAAGGGAACACAATATCCATCCCTAGATCATGCGCTGGAAAGAAAATGTGCTAATCTGTAGAAAAGATGCTCTGAGGTGTGGATCTTGGATGTCTGAGATCACCTGGTCTGCCACAAGGATCTCCTCTGTCCTCAGTGCTGTTTATTGTGTATATGTTGAGAATTGCTCAATTGCAAACCTCAAGCAATTGTAGAGTTCTAACATACGCTGATGATATCCTACTATATAACATGGGCAGGAACAGAACAGATATCATTTGTTAGTTAGTCGTCGGATCATCATCACTGCAAACTGGACACGTCCATAGTTGCTCCGATCTCTCCTTGAGTGTATCCGCCATTACACTTCTGCTGACAGTACCGGTCCTATGCTGGTTGACCATCATTCTTCTGTGCCCTCCAAAATGTTCACTTCTAGCAACACCGTATTTCAATCCCTGATCTTTAATCCTAGCCATTGAAAAGGAATCATCATCCACATTAGTCTCACTCTCGCGTGTTATATCTCTTAAGGAATTCAAAACGTCAGCATGATCCATTGCCCCATCGCCCTGTGCCACAATCGCGCATGATGCGAGTTGATCTGCTCTTTCATTGCCTCGAATGCCCACATGTCCCGGCACAAAAATAAATATAACCACTTTCAGCCTCGCCTTTCTCAAGGCCTCAATCCACTGTTCGCGAACGAGACCCACTTGTACCTTCTTAATCATACTCATAGAGTCACTCAAGATACAGACGTGAGTTACCTTCTGTGTGCATAACAACTCAAATGCCCTGGTCACCGCCATAGTCTCCATGGTCATATTACTTGTAGTGACCGCAAAGGCACCACTCTCCTCCCTGATCATTTTACCTGCGCACTGAGCTGTGAAGGCACAAACACTGCGAACATGTCTAATTACAGATCCATCAGTGTATATAATCACATCCCTCTCTTTGGCATTCTCACTGACCAAAGCCTGCATTTCTTTCTCCACAGCTGTGGGACACCATTCTCTGCATTCCCTGCTAAGTGATATTACTACTCTCAAACAAGTTTCGAAATGTGTGGGTAGACTTATCCATTCTGCACCTGCTGCCACATCCTGCAATCTGCACATGCTTTGTACGACATCCTCAGCACGTTCTATCCGTGACCTCCCTCTCTTGAGTCTGCTGCCTTTAACTTTCTGTATTTCGGAATGCAACAAGGGTGTTCCTTATCTGCATATATTTGAAGGTACACCCGTGCACAGCAATACTGTAATCTGTGCTCAGCTGTTGGACAGTCAAGTAGGTATCGCAAAGCTCTTGTCGATGTGTCTCTTGTGCATCCTAGTATGATATGCATTGCTGCATTCTGGATTCTATCCAGTCTTTTGATCTGAGTTTGACTAAGAGTCAGAATTGCCAGTGCATATTCCACCACGGCCACAACCAAACCATGGTACAAAAGAAATAACAACCTCTGCTCACACTGCGCAGCAGCCATAACCTTCACTGCTGCTAAGCCTTTGCCTGCCCTTATGATAATGTGGTCAACATGTTCCCTGAAACTCAGACTTCTGTCAAAAAACACACCCAGATATCTCATTGTGCTAGTTCTTTCTAAACTTTTCCAGGACAACGAAACCTGTGGCATGGGTGTCTTCACCATGTGATTGTTCAAGGAAAATCTTAGATTAACCACTGCTCCCATATCTCGACACCAATTTGTCAGTCTGTCCAGCTCCTTCAGTAGTTCCACGACGCACTCTTCTCGATTTCTGCCCTGTCTATACACCAGGATATCATTGGCATATGACATCGTTCTGCCAACACCTGTGATTTGATTGCCAGCGATATGTACTGTGTATACATTGAAAAGTACAGGAGATAGAGACGATCACTGTGGCAGAAAAGGGCTAATAACTGTTAGTGCAGATATCCAGTTACCACACTTAAGAACTACTATCCTGTGCATCAGGGCCACACCAACCCACTACAAGACAAAAGGATTTACTGCAAGGTTTAACAGCTGGTCCATCAAGATATCCAAGGACACCCTATTGTACGTATCCTCACGATCTATTGCGACCACACATGTCTCCATGCGTGATTCAAACCCCTCAAAAACATCCTGCGTAAATATGGCTGCATTCTGCCATATCTTCTTTCCTGGGCAATACCCTCCTAAAAATGTTGGTAAACACTTATTTCTTTCAAGAAACATGATACCTTCCAGGCCACAATTTGTTCCAAAAGCTTGCCAACTGTATTCTGCATTGTTATTATTCTGTAGCCCTGTATCCTGGTATGGTCCTTCCCAGGTTTGGGTAGTGTAACTAAATAGCTGTGCAACCAGTCTTCTTTTACTGTGCCCTTTAGAAGGCTATTATTGAACATGTCCGCCAACTCTCCCAACTCCTCATCCGTTCTCTGACTAATGTCATCGTATGGATGGGTGTCAGGGCCTAGGTAACACTGCATGAACTCACCCAACTACACTCGGAACCACAAGACATAATTATATACACAGATAACAGAAAAACAAATAATAGCGGTTGGAATTTTGTTGCCTACAGAAACGGCATGAAGTTGGTTGAGATATATTCAGCATAGGGGCCTATTCCCCTGTCACATCAAGCATGAGGATGGAGATAGAGGGAGCTACAGCAGCACTTAATTGGTTGATAACTGATACATCAACACACTCTGTAATACTCACAGACTCTCAAAGTATGCTGCGCAAGATAGAAAAGTACATGCTGAGAAAGGAATGGTGGGACTTATTGAACAACTCAATTTCCAGAGCATTACATGGATATACTGCCCAGGTCATGCTGGGGTCATAGGAACCGAGAGAGCCGACTTATTGGCAGGCAATGGGGTGATAGATGACATATTGCTGTGAAGAGATAAAGCAGACTTAATCAAAGCAGTAATAAATTAATTTCAAGATGAAGATGATGTCAATTAGGCTGAGAACGTACACATACAGAGAATGTCAGAAATGGTAGTATCTAGAGGTGAGGGAAGGCAAAGTATATTTTTTGGAAAGTCCCTAAGATTACACAATCAACATCTAACCAGGACTTTGAGTCTACACACACTGGGATGGCTGCTGAAATGGAGAGCGGAGCGCTTATGGGAATGCCCCACGTGCTGTGAAGCCAGTTTCTAATCAAGAATCAAGATAAATTCTGTGACAGAATCTGAGTAAGGACATCTATAAACAGAACTGTGACTTTGGTGTGGATGATGATTAACTATAAATATATATAGGGTTGAAATATCAATGATTCGGCTGTATTCCAAGGTTTAGAAGTTTAGTCCACAGAAGACGGATGTGTCGGGCCATTGGCGCAAATAAAACGGCGACACAAAGTATTTCCATTCTCTGGACTACATCCTGCTGAAAATCTAGTAGGACAATGGTTCTACTACAAGGGAGATCCAGCAGGAGTTTGAGATTGAACGCTGAAGAAGAAGAAGTTTAGTGATATATGGATTTAAACTATTTTATTTTTTGGTAATTCGTGTATATAGGCCTATATAAACATAAAAATGACTCTGATCAAAAAGTTTAACAAGTCTACATTTATCTCTAGCATGATTTGATGTGGCAGAAACCAATTTTGTTAGGTATTTTTTTTAAATGAAATTTTTTTTGACCTATAGGTTTACATGGTTATTTTGCGAGTGTACTTGTTTCTAGTTTGTCCATTTTATTTATTTTGGTTACATTAATTAATTAAACAAACTAGACAGTAGAGTTCTAGCAGATTAAGAATTTAAATGCATAGATTTTCCCCATGTGGATTGGCATGACCATTTTGATTCAGAATGTTAGAGATCAGCATTGAGACCAACTGTGATTGTTTTTCATATTTTACAAGGTTAGGCCTGTTTATGCTCCTTTTTTTTTTGTGTGAGTAAAAAACATAATCAAGCACAATCTAGAGTTATAATATAGTGAAATTCCGTTATAACAACTTGGTCCAAAATATGTAGGTCTATGCAGTAACAGAAATACACTATATAGGCCTACAATACAAACAATATAGAACAAATATAATTAGGGATTGTGAAAAGTGTTATTATATAGGGAAATTTGTCATAAAGAAATGCAATATAGAGGGAGCTGCACATGTTTGTATTTGTAATCAGAAAATATACATAAATAAACCAGTTCTAATGCAAATTATATATGTGGAAATAAACATTTCATGTCATAAAATAGCAGGGCGCTTTCATAGAAACAATACATTATATTCTATGCTTTATATAAAATGTCAATAAATTAAAATTACCCAGTAATATATTTGTAAAACACATTAAGAGGTTTTGTCTGGGAGATGTGACCAAGTTTTAGGACAATAAAACAAAAGGCTCATAAAAATGAAACTGTGTTAGCGCAAAGTTGACACATATAACTTGTAGTGGAGACAGCTTATTTTAGTATGTGTGAGGGAGGGGTTAGGACTGTGTTAGAGTTCTAACATTGTGGAGTAGGATGTATAATTGTTGGGAGGGGGGAATGGGGTTGGTGGTTTTACTGGTGATGTTTGGGATGATGTTAGATAGTGTAACAAACATTGGTGATTGCATTACACATTGTGGTTTAGCATCAACTCGTCTGCTAGTTCTGCTTATCAAGTGATGCTATGGAAGATGCGCAAATTATTACATAGATTTACATGGCTCTGCACATAATATTACAAAGGTTGGATTGTTATGATGTCATTTGGTCACAACTGCCCGTCATGTACCCATTAAGATGTTTGATTTTTCTTGTCTATGTTTCAAATATATAATGTCAACTATATATTTTTTGTGTCCGTTAGTCTGAGAACTGTAAAACTTATTACTTTAGTTAATTTCTAGCTTATAGGTAAACAGATATCTGCAGTCTTAATATTTCTCTATTTGTCAGAAATATTAGTGGAATTAACAACTTAATTTCCCACATTCTTTTTATTTTAATTAATTAATTCCTGAACACTTTATATTCAGCAAGTCACTAAAACAGCTAGAATAGCAGATCCTATTTGCTGGTAAACTGATAAAACAGCCAACTTAGCATTTCCATTCTGATGGTAAACTGATAAATCCTTCACTTTTACAGTTACTTTTAAATACATTGTGGCAGGGCAAAAAAACCCTTATGGAGATAAAGAGAAAAGTCTACTTATGTTTGAAGTAAAAATCAACGTCTCTGTGCTAACTATTATACATTATGTATTAGTAGTTAAAAACTTCTTCACGAACTACGACACAATATACATTCACACAAGCAAGGAAAACTATGCATAAACTAATGAAATACTAATGACAACAAAGTTATGTCGGGCTGAAAATGTGTAAAAGAGTGCCTTTATTGTATTCAGGTTTCCCCATATGAACTCCATCCCTCTTAATAGAGTAGCATGCATCCTGTTTATAGTATCACTCTGTAGATCAAGCAATAATCTTCAAGGACATCTGTAAAATACACTTTATACACAAGAAGACATGGCTAGATTTCAAACTTGCAATCTTAGGTACACATGAAAATGACTACCACATGACAGAGAACTTCCCAGTGGAAATTTGAGCAGCTCATTACTTGCTTCACACAAAATACTTACTTGACTTTCTTGAACTGCGTGAAGTGGTTTCCTCTGTAAAGTCATCCCTCCTGCTTTTCTTTACTGTCGAGCTGGACTCTTCATAGCTGGAACTTTCTTCAATGTTAGTACCTGTCTTAGTACGTCTAACTGTACGAGATGTGTGTGATGACTCTGATTTTGTTTTGCCAGAACTCACACGATCTGTAAGTGAAGTGTTAACACCTTATAACTATAGTATTACTAGCTCCCAGTATATTATATGCCTATCAGATAGGCACAGATAATGACATAGTTCTACTGTAAGCCAAGTGAAGTGAATAACTCTTTCTACTATTTCTATCATATGGTATTGCAAAAAGGTGGATTTAAACACTTACTAAGACTGGCTTTGTGGCGCGTAGGTACTGATAGGACCAGGGATAGCTAAGGTACGGGGATAAATACCATTGCGGGCAATTGTGTTCTGGATAAGTCATAAACAAATGGCAAACTATTGAACTGCCAAGAAAATCACTACAGACAAAAATGTTGGGTTGATGTCTATCTGAATAGGATATACTACCAATATTCTGTATACTAAGAGTTAAATTTTGAAACATTTTATGTTTAAATTGAAACTTTGTTGCTTAAACTCTTGTTCATTAACAACTTCAAACATATTTCAATCTTCATTTTTTTGAGGAAAGAGAAGTAGATTATGCATGGGTTAAGATGCTTCAAAAATAAACAGATGAAGGTGAAAAACAAAGACTTATCCATTAATTTTTATTGCATTTGTGAACCATAATTATCCATTATCAACAATATAAGAAGACAATAGTATACAGTAGACATTTTTAGTATTATTATTGTTTAGTATTAAGATGCTAGCATTATTTTTGTGCTATCAGAAATATAATCAATGATACATGATGATGATGTGACTCACAAGACCAATCTGAGTCTTCCACAGTAGGACTACATTCTTTTACCAGTATGTACAAAGAATCACAAGCCATCTTGTGCCATGTGCTGTTGTGTGTCTTCTTAACTCTTTGAGGACTAAATTATTGCCGTGGTTTGGACATAATTAATTTTGGGCTAAAGTTTTTTACCGCAACATGATTTCGGTGCAAGCTTCAAGAAGACAAAGTATTAGCTATGGAAGGTCATATAAGGTATTAAAGGAAAGATAATTGAATGTGAAATCCAAATACAATATAAAAATATAAGAATTGTAACAAAAAAAAATAAAAAATAAAACCACAAACAGGAATGTTGCTGAAATATAGAGACCATTTGTTGTCCATACAAAGTGATCCCTATCTCTGCTTGCTGTGTTAACTCCAAGGAAAGATAGTGCCAAAACATTTGGAATAAAGCAAGCTTCAGGAGCAGGCAGATCAGCAGAGCTGTAATCCATCTGTCAGCCTTTTGGTGCTCCAAGCCTAGACCAGCTGCCAACCAAGGCTAAGGGTCTGATCTACCCTGCACCATTATTTGATTTTAGGTTGCATTTCTTCATTCTAGGATAAGGTTTATCCTCCCATATTTACTCCTCCACCCAAAACCTTTGGCAAATGTGGGTTGCGAGGTTAAGTGGTGTCAGTGTCCAAAATGGAAGTAAAGAATAGCAACTTTGTCACCTGCATGCAAGTCATAGGAGATGACTAAGGAGGTTTGGAGATAGAGTTGGTTGTCTCATAATGAGACATAGCTCATAGCTCAAAATGACCAGAAATCCATGTTGAAATCACATGCGTAAAACCAAAAGTGGTTGATATCGAAGTCAAGCTGTAAACCATGATAAAATGATTTCCGCTCTCTGGACTACATCCTTCTAACCAGTGAAAGCTTGAGAACAAACACCAGAGAAGAAGAAGAAGGAAAAAACATAATTTGAAAATAATACTACAAACAATAACATGTTCAGACCAAGGAAGCTTTCACAGAATTATAATCATAAAGATTGGTTGAAGAGACTTAATTGGACAATGTTGTGCTATTTATTAACTGAGTGAGGATCTTGGACCTGCATTACAAATCTCAAGTTTTCAGAATCACATTGAGAAAACAACAAAAATAAGAAGCACAAAAATAAACACCAAGTCAAATCTATACATAATTAAAAGGATAATAAAAACATTATGAAATCTTACCTTCAACAAGGACCTTACAATTTGACTCATGCTCTCCTAGTGTGTTTCTGGCAATACAGGTGTATTTTCCAGAATCTTCTACTGTGGCTCTAGAGATTTCCAAAGTACAGATACCAAAGGAATATTGAATAGTGTAATGATCACCATCATTGATTTCTCTGCCATCCTTGTACCATTGCACCTTGATATAAAAGGACAATATTATAATAATTGAATTATCAAAATTTGCAAATAGGTATCTTATAGAAAAACCAAAAAAAAAAAACAGAAAAAAATCTGAATAATGACACATCAAAAGCAATACTCTCTCCCATTTAGTTATAGAGCAGAACAGAATGAAAAGATGATTAATAAAGAATGGATATCAAGAAAAAAGAAACATATAACATCTGGGGAGGTAAAAAAAAACAAGCTGGGATGGACAAGTCATTAGAAAGACCAGCTTGTAGTATTAAAAAAGGAAGAACTTGTTCTGGATTCCAGATAGAAATCTGTATTCTAAAAGAGAAGTTAGTGTAGGATCATCATCATTGCACTCCGGAAATGTCTATAGGTGCTCCTGTCTACATTTGAGTGTATCCACCATTACACAATTATTGACAGTTAAAGTTCTCTGTTGGTTTCAAATGACATTCTTGTAAGCCCAAAGTAACGCTCATTATTAGCAATGCTGCACTTCAAGCCTCGATGCTTTATTCTAGAAATGGAAAAGGAATCATCACCCTTATTAATTTCATTTGTCCATGTTGTTTCTTGTAAGGAGTTTAAAATGCCCGACCAATCTACTGTCTAACTAAGCAGAAATGCAAGCCAGCTGATCTGCTCTCTCATTCCCTTGAACACTCACATTACCTGCATGAAAATAAAGATGACACATTCCAACTTTGACCTCTCCACTGCATCAAGCTGTCATTCATGAACACCATCCATTTGTATTTTTCTCACCAAACTTATTGAGGATGCAGAAATGGTTTCCCTCTGTGTATTCATCCAGCTCAAAGCCCTGGTCTCTGCCTCCATAGTCATACTGCTTATAGTTACAACAAAAGCACCCCTCTCCTCCATGATGGTTTTCTCTACACATTGAGCTGTGAAGTCCCAAGCACTGTGCATGTGTTTAACAACAGAACCATATTGTATATAGTCATGTCACTTTTCCTGTACTTCTGATTGATCAGTGTCTGCAATCAACTTTAGATTGATGGGGTACCACTCTTTGTATTGGTTTACTGAAGGTTATTATTACTCAGAAGGAGGTCTGGCAATTTACGGTATCACTTAACCATTCCGCAGCTGGTGCCACATCATTCAACATGCACACACTTTATATGTCCCTAGCATTTTTATCCTTGACTGTCCTCTTTTTAGTCTTTCTTTTTACCTCTCTTTATGAATATCAGAATCCAGTGGATGTTCTTTGTCAGCTGTAATTTGGAGGTAGGCTTGTTCTCAGTAAGGCTATTCTGTGCTTAGTAGTTGGACAGTCCAGTTAGAATCACATTGCTATTATTGATATGTCTGTAATGCAAGTAAGTATGATATACATTGTATCATTCTGGATCTTATGCAATTTTTCAGTCTGAATTTGGCTGACCATAAGAATTGCAATTGCATATTCTAACACAGAAACAGCTAGACCCTGGTATAGAAAAGTGGTGCCCTCTGTTCACACTGTGCAACAGCTATACTTTTCAATGCTAAAAGAGTTTTGCTTGCTTTTATAATTATATGGTTAACATGGTTTTAGAAACTCAAACTTCTATAAAAAAGCATCTACAAATATTTCATTGTGCCGGTTGTTTCAAAAGTGCCTCTCACAGATTACACACGGAGTGGACATATTTACTCTGTGATTATTAAGAGAAAATCATGTTATGGATGCCTTAGTTAGATTCACCAATGCCCCTGAATCATTGCACTACTCCTCTATGTGGGCCAACTAACTTTGTAGCTTGATGCAAATCTCTCAATTTCTCCCTGCCTATATATCAGAAGTCATCAGCATACATTATAGTTCTACCAGTAAATGTGATCTATTTTATTGTAATTTGTACTATGTACATAATAAACTTTGTGATGTTATCAAATTAGGCAGGTTAGAAAAAGATGATATCAGAAATAGAATAGACATATCATGTATTGAATATACCAAGCGACAGCAACTACTATGGTTTATACATCTTATGAGAATTGAATATACCCAACTTCCTATACAAGTGCATATAAAAATATGATGAAATTACAGAGAAAGAGAAAGAAAGAAATAGTTAGATAATATCAAAGATATTTTGAAAAAACATGGATAAAGCATAACATATGTGATATATCTGGCCTTGGGTCTTAAATTAAAGTTCTCACAGCAAGTGTTAACCAGTAATGTCGTCACCTGGGACTTGACAATAGATAGTTAAACAGTACTGGAGACAGGTGAACCATATGAAATTCCATACAAGACTCAACTGCATTATTTAATAGAAGAATTACAACCATAGAAATGTATGGCATAGGAAAATACCACACACAAAATACATAAACCATACCTATGTAAAGAAATGCAGAAGAGCACTAGTTCTTCAACAGACCCGTGAAAGGTCAAAGAAGGTAAATAAAATAGTATGAATATATCACTAGAAATACAGGCATTGCAAAATCCATTATACTAGGTAAAGTGCCAGGCAAAAGAAAAAAGGTAAAACAGTATAAAAATACTACTTACTTAGAACACAGGTAATGTAGTCTTCCTGTATGACGGTTAACAAACTATCACTAGTGGGTGCAAACGTGAAAAAATACAAACAGTACACAGGACATAATCAACGTTTTGACCAAAAGGCCTTAATCAAGATGACATGGACATAGGATCAAAAGACGATGAGTAGGAATGACACACTAATGTGTCTGAGCGAAATTCTTGTGTCCTGTTCCTATCCTTCTGGCTTCTTGCATCCACATTTCGCTCAGACACGTTAGTGTGTCATCGTGTCATTCCTACTCATTGTCTTTTGATGATATATAAGTGTCCTCTTGATAAAGATATCTTGGTCAAAACGTTGGTTATGTTCTGTTTGTATTTTTCCACATTTGCACCCACTAGTGATAGTTTGTTAGCCATCGTCTAGTAAGAATATATTACTTGTGTTCTACATAGGTAAAAGAAAACAGGGCAGAGAGAATAATCAGTGAGAAGACAACATAAGTGAGTGAACAGGATTGAACTTTGCCACCTCTGAGAAAATGCTTTTGAACAGTAAAGGTTTGAGAGGGATTATGAAAACTGCGTTAAAATTGCTCCATCAGACACTACGGTATTGGGCGCGAAGATGATTGGCTTGAAAAGAGCAATCAACTCAGCAGTTCAAATTATCAACAGCAATCTTGCAAACACAAAACTTTACATTTACCTTAGGTTGTGGATGTGCCTGCACACAGCAGATAAGCTTGAACTCTGTAGAAGCTTGGATTGTACGAGGACGAAGATCAAAGTTAAAGTTGGGACATTGATCTTCTTTTGGTTTTTCAAATTCTTTCTCCTCAAAGATTCTTTTCCTGAATGAATAAAAAATAATCTGCTTAGTTCTGAGATGCTACAAAATTTAAAGTTCTAAATACTGAGTATAATCTATGTCTATAGTAATAATAATAATAATAAGACAGATAACCGTCAGGGTCAGAGAGGTGTCATTTTTGAGACATCAGCACAAAAAGTCATTCAAACATATCTGTCCTCAGTCATTCGGATAATTGTAGAAAAATCATGCCCAGACCATTCCTTTATGTTCTCAATTAATTCAAGATTTACATTTGTTGTCTCTTCTCCTTCCATCCTTAACTGTTCCTTGCCAAATATTCTTAGAAAGTAGATCATGTGTCCCCACATGTCCAAACGAACTAAGAACATGTCAATGGGTGCTTTGTCCCTTTTAGTTTCCAGAAAGTATCAGTGCCAGAGCACTTACCCGTACCTAGTTTAGCTGATGAAAACATAAATCCTTCTTCTCCATTTTCGAAATGTCAAGGCAAAAAATCTGCAGCCAGAGAGAGCAAAGAACCTATTGTACAATTGAACCAACTATTGTAGAAATCCAGCTATTTGTCAATAGCTATGCATACATGTCAACCTGTTAGGCAGAGGTGAGAAAAATATGGCTCAAGGGTCAAATTCAGCCTGCCAAATGTTTTCTGGCACACCTGTCTGATTTAAAATTACTATAGGCATGGAGAGCATGAGTTCAGAAAATATCAGATCACAAACATGATGCTAAGCACGGAAAGGAAGAAATTATGAAGTCAAGCCACTACCATTAATGTTCCTAGATGAGAACAGAGTTGCTCATAGGTAGCTGTCATACACTAGAGACATCAATCATGCCTTAAGGTGTAAATGAAGTTTTTGGCTCCTTTTCACAAAATATTTTGTTATTCTTATAAATTAAAATAACAAAAATTCAAAGGACTATAAGAAAAAAGTCATTGGTCCCTGCCACAATGAGAAAGAACTAATCAGCTCGTGGTTCCGTGAAGTTTTTTTTCCTCACAACATAATCTTTCCAACCATATTTAGCAATGTAATCCTTACATCACTGGCATAACTTTTTAAATAATTTTCAGATTATAGCATAGATGTCAATTAGTAAGGATTTTTAAAAAGGTCATTTGGGGTGCAAAGGGAACGCATTGCTCTAGGAGGACCCAGGGTTAGCAGATAACCAAGATCCCAAATGTACCTCCACGCGGTGCACCCTGGAAACAGAAATACAGCAGCTCGAGCTGATTCTGGCCAAATCATTTGGGGATCGTGTCCGAGAATGTGGAGGTAGCAGATGGAAAGAGATTTACCTGCACAAGAGACAGACAATATCTCAGACACCACCAGCATCACCACATATAGCGACACTGTCGACATACAGTGAAGCTAGTCAGTCCAGTCCGAACATTGGAGGGGCGGCCAATGTAAAATGCACGTAAAGGTAGATGCATGGCGAGAGACATAGATTTCATACCGAGTACAATGAAACAATGAAAGGGCAGAACAGTGCTAGAGGGCAGCGCGAACTGGAAATAGAAAGTGAAAAGTCCCTAGGAAAGGGGAACTACAAGCTCCGTCAGCTCGAGACGAGCTTCTAGTTACCTGTGTTCCTTACAGGCAGAGATCCAGACCCATTCATTGGTGTTTGGTAAAGCAAGAAGACCTCATCCAACTCTAATGTCGAGCCTTCCTAAACCGGAAATATGCTCGCGAAGAGAAAGGGTTCCGTACTCGATGCGCTCAGGCACAAAAGGGACAACGATTTAGCCCTGGCCCAACTCTACTGTCAAGTTTTCCTACACCGGAAATACACTTGAAGAGTGAAAGGGTTCAGTACCTGATGGGCTCAGGCGCTATTGGGACAAGGACGCTCAGCTCGAGAACGCCTTGCTCTCAAACGCGTGGTGTGAGACTCGAACTTGGACAAGGGGTACACGATGTCGGTGAATGACACCTCGGCTAAGAGGGCGAAAGAGCCAGGGTCCAACTCCTCTGTTGAGTGCTTCCCCTTAAGGAACCAGGCTCATGGATGAGAAACGGTTCAGTACCCAATGGGCACAGGCACAGCACGTCCAATTACACGAGGCAAGTTCATAGACAGTGGAACTCCTCGTTCGAGTCAGACGAGAGCAAAAAAGTCGTCTGGGCGTAGAGTCTCCACTACGCGTGCCTGGAGACAGACGTAGAGGCTGTCACAGGCTAAGGGTAGCCCACCCGAATTGTCAAGGCATGCCGAAATCGGATGTGCTAGGCCTACAAGGCGCATAACGGTGGCACAACGTAATCACGCTCCCGGCGGAAATCGCACAGATATCCGTGATGGTTACAATGGAGCGAACGAAAAACAAACAAACAAAAGGTCATTTGGTGTTAAATTTCAGTAAATATTATTAATGCAGACGTTTTAACTCACACGCTCATATTAGAATGTATATTCTAATATACATAAATAAAGAACCATCTTTTGTTGCTAAATACAGATGTTTTTATTGAAATAAAGAAATAAATTGTTAAAAATACAGATGTATGAAAACATTAATTGACAGCTATGGATTATAGTCTTTCTTGGTAATAAAGATGTATTCAAAGGCAGGTTTTACATCCCATTTTGTCAAGTTTCCAATGAGCATAAGAGGCAACTTCAATATGATCTTAATATTTCAATTAGAAGAATATAACAGACTGTATTTAACATACTTTTTACAGAATTTAGTCTTCTCTATTCATTTTCTGAACCCTAACAATACTGAGCAAGTTGACCGTTGCAACCTATGGTATGTTTACAAAAAATTAGTTTCTGTAGTATATTGTTTTCTTGGGAGACTCTGACCCCTGTTACCAGCAAACTTCCATTGCTAATTTGTCCATGCTGTTATGTCTGTTTATATGGATAAAGAACCTTAGTTTACTTGTTATACAAGTAAATTTAAGTAAGGAGCATGAGGATAAATGAAAATAATTCCTACAGATGACGGGAATTGAACCAGGTCCATTCTCGCGGTACCGAATCGCCTTACAACTCAAGTAAACAGGTTTTCCGTACTTGATCAACCACATCCCCATAAAAAGATGTGATCTCGTCAAGACATTCAATCTGTGTACTCAAGTCACAGAGAATGAACCAATCGAGACAAGAACTATTATAACAACTAACATCCTGTACAAGTATTGAAGTATCCTCAGAAACACAAACATAGAACAGTTATATTCATACTACAAGGACCTAAAGGCCTTCTTGTAAACATAAATAACATAAGAGACAGAACAATGTTGCTTCAAATAATAGCTTATACCAGTAAATTCAAGTAGGGAGCATTAGGATAAATGAAAATAATTCCTACAGCTATTTGGGAATTGAACCTGGTTCGTTCTATCATTACTGAATCGCCGCTAGATCGAACTAGGCAATTTGGTGCTGCTAGAACAGACCTGATTCAATTTCCATCAACTGTAGAAATGATTTACTTGTTACAATGTTGTGTAGGAGCCAAATCTCTTCCCCATTTAATGTTCTCTCATTACTTCTTGATTTATCTTTGTTTTGTTTTGGTTTTTTTTGCAGTTCATGGTATTCTCAAAATCTTTCTGTAACATTTTAGTATTAGCTACTATAATTTGACAAATGACAATGTCCTTTTAGCAGAAAGTGAACAAGAACTACAAAGACTAGTAGATTAAGTTGATAAATCAAGTAATGAATACAGACTAGATATAAACATCCAAAAAAACAAAAACAATGACAATCAGCAGAATCACAGAAGAATATGTGCTAAATATAAAAATACATGGATAAATACTACAAGTAGAACATTATCAATATCTCGGCACATAATCACAAATGATGGTAGATGTGAAACAGAAGATAAAAGGAGAATAAGAATGGCTAAAAGTACATGTGGAAAATATTGCCATCTAAACAAATTACAAACAAGCTAAAAATGAGAATTATAAAATGCTACATCAATTCTATATTAATGTATGGCTCAGAAACATGGGCAATAAACAAACAACTAGACAACAGAAGTGATGGCTTTGAGATGTGGATATATAGAAGAATAGGGATAACTTCATGGAAAGAGAAGTAAACAAATAGGTTGTAATAACACTTCATATGAAGATAGAATTATTAAAGGAAATAAATATCAAACCAATGAAATATTTTGGACATAGGCCTATTAATAACATGACACCTTGTTGAAGACCTTAATTGAGGGTAAAGTGAAGAGGAGGCGAGCAAGAGGTAGGCAGAGTAAACCTTCACTGCGGAGATGGCAGTTAATGATGATGACGAATTATAATTTAGGAATATATTTAGGTTATGTAAAAATGTATCTTTTATGGTATGGTAATGTATAGTTAGTTAGTTAGTTAGTCGTCGGATCATCATCACTGCAAACTGGACACATCCATAGTTGCTCCGATCTCTCCTTGAGTGTATCCGCCATCACACTTCTGCTGACAGTACTGGTCCTATGCTGGTTGACCATCATTCTTCTGCGCCCTCCAAAATGTTCACCTCTAGCAACACCGCATTTCAATCCCTGATCTTTAATCCTAGCCATTGAAAAGGAATCATCATCCACATTAGTCTCACTCTCGCGTGTTATATCTCTTAAGGAGTTCAACACGTCAGCGCGATCCATTGCCCCATCGCCCTTTGCCACAATCGCACACGATGCCAGTTGATCCGCTCTTTCATTGTCTCGAACGCCCACATGTCCCGGCACGAAAATAAATGTAACCGCTTTCAAGCTTACTCACTCTTCATGAGTGTATGGTAATGTATGCTCCTTTCAATCATGGATATTAGTCCAATCATTGATGTCCAATTTGGTTATATCAGAGATTTTAACCCCAAAAAATAGTGGAGGTTGTAGTTCTGATAATTCAGCTAAGGCAACCTCAGGAGATAAATATATTTGTTTACTTTGTACATTTTTTGGGATCGGTTTTCATACTAACAGGTTGTAAATTGTGGCTATGTTGACTAAGTTAAAAAACATACCAAGAATATTTTTGAAGTTTGATGAGAATTCAATCAACAATTCTTGTGGTATTAATATATGAAAAGAATAGTTCTATGCATGATTTATTAAAATACACTTGAATAAAGAAGTTAACTTACTTTCTCATTGGAGTTGTCTCCCTGCTTGGTGTAATACGCTTGTCAAGGCCAGCTGTGATATGAAACAAATATGAGTTATAACAAAATTTCAATCACTAGAAAGAGAGATTGAAACAAGGTGTCAAAAAGCCAATGCTGTGACTCACTAGCTGTCACTAAAACTTAAACACTCATCAATCTGCATGGCTACAAAATTACAATTGATAAACAGTATTTTTATACCAACTATGTGTTACCAATGTCAAACATGGCCCTTGATAAAGACACTAGCGAAAAAGATCACAGTTTGCAAAATGAGATGTTTGAGGAAAGCTATACATGTCATGAGAAGAGACCACAGGAGAAATGAAGATACCAGTAAAGAAGTAAAGACTATCTGAAGTCAAGACTACAGCGAGAGTCAGCAAACCAGATGGTTTGGTTACATATCTGAATCCTTCTCTCTGTATTTGCAGTGAGTGTCCAGCTTTCACATCTATGTCTATGTGATGTCTATTTACAAAACTTTGTCCTCACTGTCACTCTGTAAGCCTCTTGGTTCTGTTCAAGCTGTTCAGCCTCTTATAGTGTCATGTTCAGAAGATCTTCAATATTCTGTGTCCATCATAGTCTTGGTCTGCCTAGTGTTCTATATCCTGGAAACTTTAAATTATTGTGTCTTTTTATGTGTCAAAAATATGTTATCTTGTGTTTTTAGGGTAGTTCGAAGGGCTAGTCTTTCTCTATGTTCAGTTCTTTGTGGAGTCTGCACTGGTTCAAGGACATCTACATTAGCTTACATCTGTACAAAATAATAATTACTTCATACATCACCATGAAAAAAGTGTGGCTGAATACTAAACCGGTTAGCTAACTACATTCAGTATTCTAACAATGTTGAAAGAAAGAAAAGAATATATATACTTACGTTCAACGGTAAGCTTGGCTCTTTCATCTTTACGTCCAAATGAATTTTCTGCCCTGACAATGTACTCTCCTTGGTCCTCCATTTTAATTCTTGAAATCTTAAGCTCAAACTCTGAACCTGAATATTTCTGCATGTGTTTGTAGCTCTGTCCAAGCATTGTATCACTTTTGAACCTGACCAAGAATAAACAGATGAACTATTTATAGTACACATGCAGCCAAGTTTACAGTAACAAATACTGTATGGGAATCTCATAGTATACAAGAAAAAGAGACAGACCAAACTTGCAATACAAAGAAGTATGAAAAACATCAATGAATGCCTTTGTCATGACTCTTTGACAACTGGGAAAGCTGGTGGTAGACGATTGCATCACAGTGAGAACAATTCTGTGTAGTGGTGCTAGGACATTTGAAAACTTAATACAAGGAGCAATAGTTCAGTAATGTTCAGTGACCCCATGCTTCTTCTTCAATATAAAATTGATCATAGATAGGTAGATTTAGCAATGAGAAGACCTATTGAACTCATGCTCATTCAACTACAACTGATACAAGCTTGCTTCAGACACTCCACCAAGACAAATAAGGCCATGCATATATTACCATTGAGGTGTTAAGTAATAGTACTTGAAAAGTGAGGTGGTCAGATCTGTATCTTCTTATCTTACCTTCCATAAATTACAAATTTAGTTAACTAGTTATATAATGTCAACAGATTTTCTTACTATATGTCTCGATAATAGAATAATAGGTAGCAACTACAGTAAAACTGAAATACAACCGGCAAAACTAGGAGACATAGTGATGGAGTTTTGCACATGATAACCGACTTTATATGTCTGCAACTGAATTTCTTTAGAGTGAATTTGAAGCAAAAATATGTACTATCAACTGTAGGTAAAGACTTTTATTTTATATCCTTTAGAGATCCAGATTAAAATTACACAATCTTTCCTGGGCCCAGATTTTTTTTGAGAATATGCATAATTTTTGGCGAGTGTTTGGAAGATGTAATGACTTTTTGACATATATTTTTAAATATTTTTGCACATGTAAATAAAGGAGTGAATAATACATAATACTGTGTTTTTTAAGTTGTTGTATGTGTGATATGACAGTTGTGAGCAAGTTGTCAAGTTGAAAATTGGCGTGAAAATCTCAAAACAATAATAAAAAAATTACAAAAATAATTTCTTGATGCACTTAATACTACTTGAACAATGTTTCGCAACACTTATAAAATCTTCCTAAATACCTATTCCTGCTGTGTATATGTTTTTTTTCTAACCAAACTAATATAATATGGACTGAACAAACCAATAAAGTATGAAGAAATCACATACAATGTCCATCCATAAAAGACTAAGCCTAGCCGTAAAAGACTAGGCCTAGCTGGACATAAGGCCTATGACGCAATTATTTTCAATACTGACATATGGCATTGCTGATAAATATTGTTTTTGTGTTATTCATTGAATAAACTGACATTCTTATAATATAACAACACACAACACACAAAAGCAACAACTAAAACATGTAGATATTACTTACCATGATGCATCACATATCATGTCACGCAGTCGAACATTTGACCTCGAATCAATTTCAATTGGACACAATCCTCATTATATACAATATATTAGTCCCATATGAAATGATGAAATGTCTGGATATATTGTCAGAATTTAATGTTATAATACTCTTTTATGATAACAATTATAATTTTCAAGAAATCATCATCGCCTCATAATCCAAAAACATCAGACTGAAAAATGGCGTCGAAAATCAACAAAAGTCGTGCCAGGCTTCAATTGACAAAATTAGCCGGCATCTTCATTCTTACAATCCTATTGTGTAAAGGAATTTGACCTTCAGACTCTGATATATTCCTAGCTTAGTGTGAGAGGAATTCTATGTGATTTGAGCTTAACTTTGTGTAAAATTCCGTACTGAAGATTCAGGGCATAGCAGCGGGGGAGACTCCTACGGATCCTCTAATACTGTTGTCTACAGACACATATGGGGTCCGTAAGGATATACAAATAGCCACAAAGTCTATTTCAAGTCACTTATAATAGTTGAAATAGATGGGAGGTAACACTCCAAACTTTTATAATACACATGAACAGCTATAAGGAATGCGACTGAGAATCCAAATGTTATTAAAATAATTAACTTCACTACAATTTGTGACAAAAACATACCAAGTGACTATTGGTGGGGAGGCAGCAATAATCTTACAATCAAATTTAGCCACCTGGCCTTCTGCTGTGACTTGGTTGCGAGGTTTACGCACAAACCTTGGTACAGCTTCTTTACGATCTGTGAGCACAATAAAACAAGACTCTTATTGCGATATTCTTCAACAACAATTGAATGACATTGAAATTCTGATAAAGTAGTTTGAAATTAAATGAACAAACATGGAAATTAGACAGCAAGTAGCAAAATTCACTATGTCTGAGAGTACCACGTTAGTTGCATCTAAAAATCATCATCATTGTCAGTAATCTATTATACCACTAGCTCTTAAAGCAACACAAAAAATGCCATCCCTCCCTGTCCTTGGTCATTTCCTACATCTTGTTCCAGCAGTAATTCATTCAGTAGAGTTTGTGGTTGAATGTTTGGAGCACCATTCTCATAACATGATCAACATGTTCCCGAAGGCCAGCAAAGGACTATCAGCTCTGAGAGTTATGACAGTGGCTGATACTAAACTGTCACAGCTCATAATCTTATATGAGGCTCTTGTCCTCCCTTAATATGCAGACGCAGTCAAACACAAATTGAGAGACTGGAGAGAATTTAAAATGAAGCGATGCAGATCATCATTGGTTGCACAAGGTACACATCCTGTGTGGCTATGAGATTTCTCCTTGATTTTCCAAGCATATCTCACAGAATTGATATGTGGCATGCCAGTGCAAATCTCAGGGTGAATTCTGACATAGACCACCCATTACACAGTGAGCTCCCTCATGTGAAGGGAAGCAAACTCAAGAGAGGCAAATCATAGACGGGTTGTGCAGAGGATGCTGTTAAACAGATTTCTGCCCAAGAAGGCATAACTCTTGGCCAAGAATGGATACCTGTTCCTATGGTCTTTCAAGAGGCACTCATTACAATCAATAGAGAGTGCATGAAACACAGCCACGTGAACGTGAATGCTTAGGTCAAGGTACTCATTTGCAAACATCTAGACAACACAGATGTTGTGATTTACATGGACGGGTCAGTCATACATCACCACCGATGAGCATGGGCCTTTACTGCCAGATTACACAGAAGAACAGTGCACGAAGTCAGTGGAGTCTTTACTGCAACAACAAGCAGTCTCACAATGGAAGTACTTGCGATAACACAGGCACTAAACTGGCTGAAATCACAAGCCTATTCTCATGCATGCATACTAAGTGACTAAATGAACATGATTAAGAAAGTCAAAACAGGTCATGTACATAGGGATGGGTAGAGTCATTGGAGGAGCTAGAATGCTGGCATCACTACGGAAACTAACCTTTATCTTTGTTCCCGGACATGTGGGCATGGAGGGAAAGGAACTGGCTGACCAATTGGTTAGCCATGTCACCATAACAGATGGTCAACCTATGGACCGAGCGGACATAGTCATTGCTCTTCGTGAGTCTGCACGATCAGAGGATTTTGAGATGAATGAGCATGAGTCAATATCAAGATTCAATGCATGAGAGTCAATATCAGTGCACGAATTGGGAGTGAAAATGGGCATGGCCCATAGAGAACACCTGACAAAGATTTTAAAAAGAGCAGTAAATCAACACAGAACCGAAACCATCTGCTGTTACACCCTGAGGACATAAACCTATGCCTATTCAATCTTCTTCTTCTGCATTAATTCTTTAACTCCAACAGATTAGCAGGATGTGGTCCAGAGATAAGAGTGTGTTGTCATTATGTACAACTTTCCTGCAATATCTGCATCTTTTGGCCTGACACATCCAAATACAGCATAGCCTATTGATCACTTTATATATCACACAAAATATGAGAGCAGAGGAAGGAAACCCTATAAAAAAAAAACCACCCATGTCATTCAGGGACTTGTTTCAGGCACATCAAACACAGAAAGTGAAAAATTATGCAGTTAAATGGGGCTGTCTATCAGTAATTAATGGGGGCCTTACCTCCCTCCTGCAGCCATTAGATGTCTCCCATAACAAATCATTTAAGAATAGACTTTGGGCAAAATGGAATGAATGGATGCCATCATCCAATTTAACTGTGACGAAGGTTTCAATATAAAAAAAGTTGATATCATAACATAATTGCTAAGTGGGTCAAAGAATCATGGTCAGATGTTCCATTTGAAATGATAGCTCGGTCTGTAAAAAAGTGCTCTATCAGTAAAGAAAGGGATGGAAATGAGGACATTGCTATCTTTGAAGACAATGATGATGACAACAATGTACCAGTAGACAGTGACTGATGATATCCACCGGCCTGACGTTCCCATGACAGGAAGAAATTTGTGAACTGTTTCAGAATTCAGATAGTGATTCTGGCTTTGAATGACTTTTTGAACTGGTAAGTTTTTTCCCTGTTACCGGTATTCTGTTATCATTTCTGTGTTTCAAACAGTAGTTTAAAAAGTTTTGTCCGAGCATAGGCTATAAACCAAAACCTACATTAATATCAGAAAAATTCCAAAATTCTCAGCTTATGCCTATACTCTGAAATATATATTTTTATTTTAACATTAAAGATTTGCATATTTTATATTTTATTGTAAATCTACTCTCAATGCACAGTAAGCCCAATTTTAGCAGTTTTAAACTGTAAACTTTTAATGATAAGGATCAAGATAACAACACAATAACTTTAAATAAGTCGCTTGGAATTGGTTATGTTTTTCTACTAAATCTTATAAGAAAGGGCAAAAAAAAACCAAACCAATCAATAAATAATTATTTATGAAAAAATGTTAATATTTTACGATTTAGCAGAACATAACCACTTCCAAGTCACTTTTTTAAAGTTATTGTGTTCTATTTCTGCTGTTCTATTTTTTACTTTTTCTTACAATTTTCTTACATTATCTGCTGATCTATTTTTGCTCCTTTCTTACATTTTCTACAGATCAATGTTTTTCCATTTTCTAGCATTGTCTTTGCTGATATGTTTTTGCCTTTTTCTTACATTTCTCCTGATCTATGTTTGTACTTTACTTAAATTTTTGCTGATCATATTTTGCCCTTCATCATTGTTTTCTATGAGTGATATTACTAGTACTAGTTTCTGCACTGTTGGTTCGCTAAGCCAGTCACAGTGTCGTTTCAGTGACTTCAAATGGTTCAACTATATTCTAATCTATCCCATTCAGAAAAGAAATCACATTGTCCATCTAGAAAACACAGAAACTTTATTTCCTTTTTGGCAGGCATAGATAGCAAACCACTATCTCCCACCATTGATTGGAAATTGATGTATCTCAAACCCTGGGGGTTCGCAGAGGGTATATCCTGTCCCCTCTGCGTTTTTACAGAATATGTCGACCGCATCTGTGGACTGGCAATTACCCGCAGAGAAGGTGGCATGAAAGACGGGTTGAATGAGCAGTTCTTTGCAGACGACTAGGTACTGGTGGCAACATCTGGGAAACAATTGTAGGGACTTGTGGACAGACTCCACACGACATGCCAAAATTTCAACATGAAGATTAATATTGATAAGACCGAAATTATAGCAATAGTAAAGAAAGAAATATCACTATCTCCATTGATAATAAACACCTTAAACAAGTTAAGGAGTTCGCTTACTTAGGAAACATTATAACGAGCAAAGGGAGGGGAAGTAGGGAGAAACAGAATGGATGCAGCAGGACATGCCAGATCCTATGGCAGATGACACATGTTTTTGGGAACAAAAGTGTGGACACAGATGCTAGGGTTGCATTGTACAAGACTGTTGTTGTCCCATCGCTGTGCTGTTGGTGCCAGGCCTGGACAGTGGCAACACGGGACAAGAGAAGAATGATGACGGCGGGGGTGACATGTCTACGAAGAATACTAAGAGTGTCATTAGAGTTAGAAACAATAACATTAGACAGATAACCAAAGCAATACCAGTATTGGAACACATCAAAAGACAACAGATCAAGTGGCTTTCACACGCTTCCAGACTACCAACAGACAGCATGCCACAGATGGCCATGACACATAGACATAACGGCTATAAAGCCAAAGGCAGACCATGTAAAAGATAGATCACAAAAGTCAAAGAAGCCACAGGAACAAGCTTACAAACAGCACACAGGAAGGCCATCTCCAGAGAACTCTTATACCCCTGACGCTGCAAGGCAAACAAGGGATACAGCGCATAGATAGATATATTTTCCCCCCCTTTCCTTACATTCTCTGCTGATAAATATTTGCACTTTTTTACATTTTCTGCTGATCAATTTTTGTCTTTTTCTTATAATTTCTGTTTATCTACTCTTGCATTAAGGTCATTGATCATATTATGTGTACTTTCATAAAAAAATATGTAATCTTATTTAGGCAGCAACATCACAGATGCAAATCTTTGCTATACCTTAATTGTGGTTTATAGGAAAAATGGTCAATAGACACATTGAATTTCAGAGAGCACATGTATGCAACATAAAAAGATCATGGTATAGCTTTCCCAGTATTTAAAAACAGCATGAGACAATCACTTTGCAAATTTGAGAACATTTGTACAATAGGTACATTTTTTAACATTATTTGATAAAAATGAAGAGCATATTTGTTTGAAAAAAAATCAATAAAAGCTTACTTAAAATTATACTGAAAGATGGAATAGCAAACAATAATTATTATCAAATCAATATCCAGAGAAACTGTTATACAACATAAAACAAACCAAAGTAGCTGTCATAAATCTGGTATTCCTGAGGTCTATGTTTGCGCAGAGAGCTGAAGTTCGCAATGCGACCAATAGCTGGCTGAGGTGCTGGCCAGTCAGCCTGAAAAATTAAATGGTGGAAGAATGACAATGCAACCTGCATTACATGAAATTTATTATTGATGTGTGCTTGAAGAAAAATATAATTCTTAGTTTACGTTTCATCTTTTTAAAAGACAAATAAGTTTATATATTCTGGCTAATCTTCCTAAAAGATTATGGGGGACATTGCTAATAAAGCCTTCAACAAAAGTTTTCTTAATAATACTGTATTATTTTGTCCGATCACAAGAATTCTATGGTCTTGCCTCATGACTATGATCAGCCATTTTGTGATATTAGCTCGGGAGTAAAGGAAAAATCATCAGTTTATTGGGTTGGCATTTGATTGGTAAAAATGCACAACTTTCGTAAGAAATTCGCATGTCAACAGACATTCAAATCATCATAGAACTTTCATTTATGCATAGAAACATTTGTAAATTTCCAAATAGTTGCAAAAATGGATATTCTTTACAAAACAGCCAACTTTAGATGATAGCCACATGTTGTTGAGTCTGCAAGTATTGTTTTTATAATTTAGGCCCTATATTTTGTTTTCAAGTTTACGATCATTAGGCCTGTTTTATCTGAGATGTTCCTCTAATGTGCTATATATTTCTGCTCTTCAAACTAGACAATAGACACATATTTTCAAAATGGTATTCAATTCTGCACATTTTGATGTATAACTGTAGGTTTACAAATAAATAAAATATTTCACAAAGATTAAATGTAACCCATAAAATGTAGGCCTAAGCTTTTTGCAAATTTTTCAATGAATGTCAATAAACACTGAAATCATGACATTTATGTGAACATAGAAACATTTGAAACTATCCAAATAGTTGCACAAATGGATATACTATACAAAACAGCCAACTTTAGATGCTGGAGTCATATTTCTGACATTATAAATATTTTTTTAAAGTAATATTTTTTAAATTTTATCATTGTTATATTTTATCGGAAACCATCTCTAATATACTATGCATTTCTACTCTTCAAATAAGATAACAGAAACATATTCTAAAAATACTATTCAATTCTACACATTTTTATGTATAGTACATCACTGAAGGTTTACAAATAAATAAAATATTGTACAAATACAAAATGTAAATACACTCTTAATTTGTTGCTTAGAAAAAGTGCATAAAAATTTGAGTTTAGTTCACTTATACTATGAATCAATATTACTTAGCAGTAAAGACATTATTATGGTATGTGTGAAAATAAAAATAATTATTTTATTTGACTAAACAAGGTGCTTGTCAGAGACCCTATGATTTTTATTTTTTCTTCAAATATTTATAAATTATTGTCTATTGGTAAACACACAAAAATGTATAATACTTCAGGTATAGACATAGGAAACAATCTTCTTTCATGGTCTTGTTTATACTGATACATAAGTGGCTTGTAGTTATGTATAATTTAGGGAATTTCCCTTGTGTTAGTGGTTAAGCTGTTCACTTTGTGCTGAAGAGGTAACAGTTTCAAATCCCTCCTATGTCTTGTTTATACAGTGGAGTTTTTTTGGAAATCCCTGGGGATTATCACTTGAAGGTATGGAGTTATGTGCAATGAGAAGTACTATTGACTGGCGCAGTGTGACTTCGTTGAAAGGGATAAAGTACATATGGGATAACCAGAGTTTAATAAAGTCAATCCTCCATGACTTTTCAAACTTTATGTTGACTTTTCAAACTTTTTGTATATTTTCTAACATCTTACCATATATTACCATATAGAACCTATAAGTCCATCCATATTTCTATACAATAAAAGCCAAATATTTTACTTTTTTAATAACAAAAACAATCAAAGTTAAAGTACATATATAAGCTGTGCTGATGTTATGTCAAAATATCAACAATAACAATTCAATAAAAACTGATGGGCCATTGAGCATTTCTGCTGACTGAATTAAACTTATATGTTGTCATTAAAGAGTGTACATCACACTGAGAAAGGCAAATTCTGTCATGAGTACAGATGAAGTTATCTGTGACTGTAACTAATGGTTTCTTTACCTTCCTCCAGCAGACAGACTTGCATATACTATGTCAACTGTTTTCATCAATGATTATAACAGAATAAATTAATATAATCTTCATTACATAACCAACTCACGTATCTGTCCTTGATTTTCTGTCTGATCTTGTTGTATCTGCTGGATGGGATTCTGTTAGTCAGGTTGCTGTGATCACCCTGGATAAATACAAGTATTAAATATTATTATCAAAGATGGACACATATTTAGTATTGAAGAATTTTTAATAGCAATAATATATAAAATACTGCATGAAATACTTTATATGTTTACAAACATATAATGCTTTCAGTTAAACCTGGGCACTCACAAAAACACATTGGTTAGGTGATTACTACTTAATTGTATTTTTGTTTCAGTGCCAGATTAAATTGTGTGCAGCTCCTTTGATAATTTAAATCTCAAGGTTCTCCATACAAATAACAGGTCTAATAAAATATTAAACCATTATTATAAAATAATACAAAGATCCATTGTTATGATTCTCCCCTCCCCCTAAATAGGTATGGAACTCATTAGCTATTGTCTACGTGATCTAATGGATAATATGTCAACACAAATAAACACAAGCAATATATATGTAGTGAACATAAAAAAGCACAGGTGTTTTACCTGCAGCCATGCATGCTCCAGGGCCTCATGGACTGTCAAACGCTTTCTATAACAATGAACATGAAACACAAATTAATATAATGCTATTAACTAATAAGTGAATGATGATGATTAAATAATCCATTTTAGTTGTCAGTAGGTAAATCTTGACACATGATGATGATGAAACAATCTCTTTAGCTGTGAGCAGATAGCTTTTGACAGCATAATCTTTCAGACAAAAGCACAGGTTCTTCTCAATTGTCTGAGACGACACCTGGACTTATATAATAGTTAGTTAGTTAGTCATCAGATCATTAGTGCAAACTGGACACGTCCATAGTTGCTCTCATCTCTCCTTGAGTGTATCTGCCATTACACTTCTGCTGACAGTACCAGTCCTATGTTGGTTGACCATCATTCTTCTGCGCCCTCCAAAATGTTCACTTCTAACAACACCACATTTCAAACACTGATCTTTAATCCTGGCCATTGAAAAGGAATCATCATCCACACTAGTCTTACTCTCGCGTGCTAGATCTCTTAAGGAGTTCAAAACGTCAGCTTGATCCATCACCCTGTGCCACAATTGTGCATGACGCCAGTTGATCTGCTCTTTCATTGCCTCAAACACCCATATGTCTTGGCACGAAAATAAACGTAATCACTTTCAGCCTCACCTTTCTCAAGGCTTCAATCCACTGTTCATGAATGAGACCCACTTGTACCTTCCGAATCGTACTCAAAGAGTCACTCAATATGCAGACCTGCGTTACCTTCTTTGTGCCTGCTCACTCAAATGCCCTGGTCACCACCACAATCTCCATGATCATGCTATTTGTAGTAACAGCAAAGGCCCCACTCTCCTCCCTGATATTTTTACCTACGCACTGAGCTGTGAAGGCACTGCGAACATGTCTAATCACAGATCCATCAGTGTATATAATCACATCCCTCTCTTTGGCATTCTCACTTACTAAAGCCTGCATTTCTTTCTCCACAGCTGTGGTACACCATTCTCTGCATTCCCTGCTAAGTGATATTACTACTCTCAAACAAGTATCAAAATCTGTAGATAGACCTATCAATTCCGCACCTGCTACCATATCTTGCAATCTGCACACGCTTTGTATTACTTCTTCAGCACGTCCCATACATGACTTCCCTCTCTTAGGTCTGCTGCCTTTAACTTTCTATATTTCGGAATGCAATAGGTATTCTTTATCTGCATGTATTTGAAGTTATGCCTGTGCATGGCAGTACTGTAATCTGTGCTCAGCTATTGGAAAGTCAAATAGGTACCGCATATCTTTTGTCAATGTGTCTTTTGTGCACCCAAGTATCACGCATTGCTGCATTCTGGATTCTATCCAGTATTTCGATCTGAATTTGGCTAAGAGACAGAATTGCCAGTGCATATTCCACCACAGCCACCACCAAACTCTGGTACAAAAGAAATAACAACCTCTGCTCACAGTGCGCAGCAACCATAACATTCATTGCTGCTAAGCCTTTTCTGATCTTATGGTAACGTGGTAAACATGTTCCCTGAAACTCATAATTCTGTCAAAAAACACTCCCAACTATCTCATTGTGTTGGCTTTTTCTAAACTTTTCCCATCCAACAAAACATAGGGCATGGGTGTCTTTACCATGTTCAAGAAAAACCACGTCACGAATGCCTTAGAAGGACTTACCACTGCTTCCTTATCTCTACACCAATTCGTCAGTCTGTCCAGCTCCTACTGTAGTTCCATGACACACTCTTCTCGATTTCTGCCCTGCCTATACACCAGGATGTCATCACGTATGACATCGTTCTGTCAGCACCTGTGATTTGATTGCTAGTGATCTGTGCTGTGTTGTATAAAGGGAAAATAACAGGAGATAAAGGCAATCCCTGTGGCAGACCAGGGCTAATAACCATTGGTGCCGATACCAAGTTACTACACTTAAGAACTACTATCCTGTGCATCAGGGTCACACCAACCCACCGCACAAAATTAGGATTTGCTGAAGATGTAATAGCTGGTCCATCAAGATATCCAAGGACATCCTATTGTAAGCATCATCAAGATCTATGGCGACCGCACGTCTCCACGTGCGAATTGAACCCCTCAAAAACATCCTGCGCAAATATGGCTGCATTCTGCCATGTATTATTTCCTTGGCTATACCCTCCTTTCATCGCATTTAATGTTTTTCATGCCATGCTCATCTTCGCTTGCGAAGGAGGAACATCATCATCATCATCATCACCGCCCTAATAACGTTGGTAAAAACTTATTTCTTTCAAGAAACACGATACCTTCCAGGCCCAATTTTAATTTTATCCAAAAGCTTGCCATCATAATCTGCATTGTTATTATTCTGTAGCCTTGTATGCTTGTGTGATCCTTGCCAGGTTTGGATAGTGGAACTAAATAGCCATGCAACCAGTCTTCTTTTACTGTGCCCTTTAAAAGGCTATTATTGAACATGTCTGCCATCTCTCCCAACTTCTCATCCGTTCTCCGACTAATGTCATCATATCTAATGCAATCTGGTCTAGGCGATGTGTTTTTTTTATACTTTTCAGCACCTTCCTAATGTCTCAAAGGCATGTTTATGTAAAAGTGGCTCACATATGCATTGTTCTGAAAAGAAGACAGTGGCCTTATTCTTTGCACCCTTAAATAGAAGTTGAGGTCCTGGTTTCCACACGGGTCAATAAAGGGAGAATTATTAGTATATTTCAAAACTGTAAAATTAAAATAATTAAATGTACATAGAAGCAGAAGACTATATACTATAATTAACTTTATAAAAAATAAAACAGTAATGGCAACAAAGTAAAAAGGTTAAGACTATCAAAATAGGAACTAACTACAGAGACCTACAACATGAAAGCAAAAAAATTAAGCTCATGAAAAAAGGTGAAAAGATAATTTTTATATGTAATATTCATGTTCCTCCTTTGCAAGCTAGGATGAGCAGGCAATGGAAAAGTCTATTAGGATTGGTGTTTGTGAGTCCTCAGATGGCTGAGAAGTCCAATCCAGGCTCTGAAAAATATGTTGCAGTGTGATAGGAATGAAGAAGGGCTTGAGATAAAGGAAAACAGTCTGAGCTCTACTTTTGTTTTTGTCTATTTTGAATTGCCTGCAATGTTCTACTCTGTTCAAAGTTTTTAATATCTGCACTGATCATGCCAGGCTGTACTGTCAAGAGCTGTGGTTTTCCAAGAATTTGGGTCAATGCTGTAGTGCTTGATGCCTTCAGCTAATTCTTGTAATATTTTTAATGGTCTCCGTTTGAATGTATACCTACATACAGTTCATCATAGAAGTCTCTTTGGAAGAAATTTGTCTTGCATTTCAAATCACTACATGTGTAAAATACGCACCCTGTACATGTCGTCGTGACAGCTAGAGCATGTGGCCATTATCACATAGATACAAAATTCCTCCCTGTAACTCCCTAATGGGAAAAATATTTGGACGCTAAGCTAGAGTGAGCCACTGAGTAACATCTATCTAGGACAAAGCTTGTCATGTGCATGTGACCAAGAAACAGCTTTTGTATGCTTCACTTAACCTCTGCAGTTGCCACAAATAATGTGTTGTGTCCATTTTACACAGATCCCCTATTGACCTTACTGTTTTACTACAAATGAAAGATATGCCAAATAGTATATGCAAGTCATTATAAATCAGAGACACCAATTACATAGGAATACTAATAATTAAAAAAATGGGAGAACCCAGCGAGGCATATCATGGATGACATAGGTAGAAAATACAATAGGCCAAGACCTGCTGATATGCTGTATAAGTGATTCTGTAAAATTGTAAATATTAAATGATTACGAGTTTTAGTCACACACTGAGACATTATTTTTAGAAGCTATCAGCATCAGTCAGGCCATTGTTTCTATTACATTTATACAAATTTATACCTCATAGTAAACACAGAAGAACACTCTATAAAACTCACTTTGGCTCTTTCTGAAGCAAGTTCTTGATGAAATCCTTTGCTTCTGGTGACACAGAAGAAAATGCATCCTCATCAAATTCCCAGTCACAACGTTTCACATTCTGTAAAGTTTCCAGATCATCTTCCCCAGCAAATGGTGACAGACCACTCAACCTAATGTACATTGCAAAATATAACTGAACAGGTTGAATCTTTAACTGTCCATTACCAGTATTATAATGTACAAAAACACAGAATTAAGAAAGATGTAACCTGTAGCTCCATCTCATACATGTGAACATGTATAGTCTGTCTTATTTTGTGCGGAATATACTAAAGTGTAGTCTTCAGGTCGCATTAAAATGCTGACACACATAATTGTGTTGTCTTAAAAAATTTCATTATTTTTGGATATTCAAGCACTTACTGACTCTCTCTTGTAGCAGAGACAAATGGTCCTACTAGATTTCCAGTAGCATGTAGTCCAGAGAATTGAAATGCACTGTGTCATTGTTTTATTGCAACAATGGCTTGACACATCCAACTTTGGCAGTGATAACTAATAAATTCAGTGCTTTTACCAATTACACTGAATGGTAGCCACCCATAGCCATATTGCTAGTGGACCAGCTATACAATGCAATGTATTTATAAACACTGCCTGTACTGCAAGCTGGCCACTAAACTTAAAGCTGACCACAATCAATCTTGTTTGTCCTTCTTCCTATATCTGAGTCACTATTGGCATGGTCACAGATACCCACCAACATATTTTTATTTTTCAAAATAAAGCAAATGTGCAAAAGATCCTCTGACCAATAGTTTCAGGCACTCATCACAAGATACTACATTACTGTGGCCGTCTGAAGATTTTATTTGGGGAAAAAAGAGTATGAAACACAAATGAAATCTATGCACCCAAACAGTAAGCAGTCACAATGTCATTGTAAAATTACAAAACTTCTCAGTTTTGGCCTATATTCTGAAATATATGACATTTTTAATTTTAACATTAAAGACACATATTTTATTGCAGACCTAATCTCAATTTGTGGGTATATAGAAGAATAGGGAGAACATCATGGAAAGAGAAGAAAACAAATAAAGAGGTGCTAAAGACACTTAATATGAAGAAAGAACTACTAAGAGAAATAAAGATCAGGCAAATAAAATACTTTGGACACATTAAAAGACATGACACCTTATTGAAGACCTTACTTGAGGGTAAAGTCAAAGGGAAGCGAGCAAGAGGTAGGCAGAGATACAAGTGGGAGAGTAACATTACACGATGGACAGGTTACAGTCTAGCAGAGTGCACCACCAAGACAAGAGACAGGAGATGTTGGAGATACGTTGCAGCCAACCTTCGTTGCGGAGACGGCACTTGATGATGATGATGATGAATCTCAATTCACAGTAAATACTAAGCCTAATCTTTAGCTTGCGACCCAAAAAAAATACAGGTGGCCATTAACAAAAACATTAGTGGCCTACAGGAACATCTCTGAAAATGAAGTGGGAAAATACCAACAATGACCTGAAATAAATCATTGTATACATGAACAATATTCAACTAGATGCATAATAATTAGTACAGATTACTCAAGCATCATTGAATACCTCTACACAACATTGCTTTACTATTTATCTTTAGTAAAGTATTTATACAGAATTTCTGGTAAAAATATAATTTATTTTGAGCTGAAATACTGAATGATGTTTCTGGAAATTAGCATTTTTGTAATGAGACATGACTCACTTTATAACATTATTTTGCAAGGAACAGTTAAGAGTGGAAGGAAAATAGACAGAGAAAATTCTGGATTGACAACATTAACGGATGGCTGAGGCATAATTTTATATACTCGTTTGTCTGAATGGCTAAGGACAGAGATGTTTGGAGATCAATACTGATGTCTCATTGTAGTACCCTATGACACTGAGGGGTTATACGTATTATTATGACTGGTTTGATAAATTGTGCTTACTCCTATAATCATCAACTTTTTACAATCATCAATACAATTATCCATTTTTAAATTCATCAATGGTTGGTTGGTTGGTTGGTTGCTGATCCAGCGGTCCATGGGCTCATGCCCTTTGACCCAATGCCATTGTGTGGTATATGCATGTGTTTGTGAGCTGTTGTTTTGTTCCATATAATGTGTTCCATTTATCTGGTCCAGAAGGGAGAAACATTTTCCTAAAACCATCCAGCGCTGGGCATTCAAAAAGGTGGTGTCAACAATTTAATAGAGATGATTGCACAGCCGGCATCCTGGAGTATGTTGTGGTTGAATCCTGTTCATTCGATTGTTAAGCTGTACATGTTGCGTGCGAAGTCGGAATATGATACTCTGACATTCATCAATAAAACTTAGTAAAAAGAGAAGACAATAAAGAGGTTCTAGCAACACTAAATGAAAAGAGAGCTATTTAAGGAAATAAACATTAATAAAAGTAATTTCAAAGTGAATATATTGATATTATGACACACCATATTGTTGGAAAGACTGTTCCTGTAATTACTAAAAATGTTCGCCCATTTTAAAATGTTTGATTAGTTATATTATACATGCACCTTCTTCTTCTTCTTCAGTGTTTGCTCTAAAATATCCACAACGAATATTTCATGTGATTTTCGCCAGGGAGCATGAAGTTCGTTGTGCTGCACGTTCCACAGTAAAACTGTGATTATTTGCACCCCGGTTGGCCACTTGTGGTCAGGACGTCCGAGGTCCAGCACATCCGTTTTCATCTTTCCTTTATTTCGGGTTTGGTCCCTAATACATGCACCTTTATTAGTACTATATCAGCAGCTCACTGGCATGAGCCACGGGGAGCGGCTTGATGAATGCAATGTGTTAAATAACTTGACAGCTATATTTAGAGAGGAATATTCTGTCACTTACAAAACATAGGCCAGGACACCTATAGCCCACATGTCTGTGTAGAAGCCTACAGGTTCCCTGTCAACAATCTCAGGTGCTGCGAATTCTGCTGTGGCTGTTGTGACCTTGACAATCTCATCTGGATTTAGTTTTGTGGCTAGACCAAAGTCAATGATCTTGACTGTTGAAGCTTTCTTTGTTTCACACATAATGTTCTCAGGCTACAACAGACAAAGGTAAATAGTAATCAACGATTTAGTGCTCCACTAATAATAATCATCAGAACAATAACAATAATAATATTAATAATAATAATAACCCCTAAATTTGGCAATGATAAGTTTCAGAGGAATTGTTGTATCCCTCTGGTGTGTATCATGATGATGATTAGCTAACATTGCACCTCTATCCTTCTTTGGCCTTCAGAAAGTAAACATACATCTATAAACTCCCATCAAAGAACCTTGACAAATCTTTCTTTTCACTTTATATCCTTTTATGCTTTGCAGCGTCAGGGGTAGAAGTTCTCAGGAGATGGCTTTTTTGTGTGTTTGATATAGGTTTATTTCATTGACTCTTTTATTTGTGTAATCCATCGTTTCAAGGTCCCCCCCCAGGCTTTGAATCAATCGTGCCTGTATAGTAATGCTTTTTGATGGGCACTGTCTGGTGATAGCCTGGAAGCATGTGAAAACCATGTTGTAAACTGTTGTCTTCTGATGTAATCCACAATTGGCATTGTGTTTGTTAGTATTCTGATGTTTTTATTTCTGATTCTCCTGCCGATGTGTCAGGCCTTTGGCACAAATAAAATGGCGACACAACACATTTCCATTCTCTGGACTACATCCTGATGGAAATCTTGCAGGATCATTGTCCTGCTATAAGAAAGAAACAGCTGAAGTTTAAGAATGAACGTTGCAGAAGATTTCTGATTCTGTCTCTTGTTATTCTGAGGACTTGATGTAGACAAATCATTTCTGTTGTAACAAGTATTCTTTTGGATTCTGTTGTTAGTGTTCACATTTGACATTGGTAGCATAGTGATGGTATGATGGTCATTTTATATATTGCAGTTTTGGTGTTCATGTTCACATATTTGTTTTTGAAAATAGGAGACATTTGCCTCAAGATCTGGTGTGCTATGCTGCATCTATGTCAGATTTCTTTGGTGTATTTCCCATTCAATATGATGCTTCCAAGATAAGTGAATTGTTTCACCAGTTTAAGTTGTTGATCACTGATTAAAATAGTGATGTTTCTTTCTGTTTTTTCCATTGACATCACTTCAGTTTTTTTCTGTTTATGACTGTGTCTGTGACTTCATGCTAAAGTCCCTGCATGTTGTGTGAAGTCTATTTATATGCTGTTGTTGTTGTTCTTTAGTTGTTGCTATTATTGCTTGATCATCTGCAAAAAGAAGTTTTCTCAGGAGGTTGTTTAGATTGTTTTCTTCATGTGTTGAAAATTTACATATGCAATCGATTTATGTGATGAATAATAAGGGAGATAGAACACATCATTGTTGCATGCCAGAGTGTATGTATGTGGAATTTATCTGAAAGCCCAACACTTGTTCTAACTGCACATTGACTGCCTGTGTAACTACTTCTACACAAGTTGATTAGATGTTGTGGATCCCCATATTTTGATAGTATTTTCCAAAGTTGTTGTCTGTCTACTCTGTCGAAAGATTTATATTGGTCAAAAATTCTTATTGTATTAAGTTGTTTTTTTCTGCCATTTGTCTGAGTGTAAAAATGACTTCTGTGCAACTTTTGTTATTATGGAATCTCATTGAATGTTTCTAAGCTGTGGAATGCTCATAACCTTCTTTCTAGAATTCTGTTGAGAATTTTTCCAGTATGGCGTAGAAGTGAAATACCTCTGTACTTTGTACAATCTCTTTTGCTGCTTTGTTTCTTTCAGATAGGTATTATTACAGTATTTTTACAGTCTTCTGGCATTTCTTGTGTGTCCCATATTATATTAAACAGTCTATGTAACCATTTTATCCCTATACCTGTCACTGCTTTGTTTAATTCGACTTGTATGTTATAGGTCCTGCTGCTTTATTTGATGGAGCCGTTTGTATGGCATTTTCTATTTCTGCTAGCCATATGTTTGCTTTTAACTCTTCTGTAATATTGTTTAGTATATTGTTGTCCCCTCTATCTTTTAGATTTAGCAATTCTTTAAAACCCTGTTTCCACCTTTCAATAATTTGTTTTTAGTCATTGGTTGTCTTTCCATTTTCATTATTTATTATTTTGGTTGGTTCTTATTTATCTTCTGTTTCTCATATTCTTAATTTTCATGTAGGATTTCTTTGGTGCTTGTTTGTAATCTGTACTTAATGATTTGCCATATACTTGCCAAGCTTTAGTTTTAGCACCTTTAATGATTTTATTTTTTATTGACTTAGCTGACCTGTACTCAATATAATCTTCTTGCACTTTGCTTGCAGTACATTTCTTGAATTTTTGTTTCTTATCTCTTATGGTGTCCTTTTCTTCCTCATTCCACCATGGTGTTACTTTGGGTTTCCTACCTTTATTTTTCATGTATCCACAAGTTTCTACCGCTATTTGCATTATGGTTTTTGTGAATATTTCCCACTTTTCTTCAATTGACTTGGTAGTTTTAGGTTGTGTTTCTGCTCACTGGACTACATCCTGCTAGAAATCAAGTGACCATCCTGCTGCAAGAGAGATCCAGTGGGAGTTAGAGAATGAAAGAAAAATAATAAGCTTATAAAAACACGGTTTCAATCTGCATATACAAAGAGGGAAGCCTTTCATTAAGACATTACAAGCTTTCTTTCATGTTTAAATTTCAAGGACCAGATATGCACTAGTTGTATAATGTTGACATAAAAATAACATTTATCATGTGTTTCTTCTTCATCTGCGTTAATTCTCAAACACCTGCAAAATAACAGGATTTAGTCCAGAGAACAGAATGCGCGGTATCATGGTTGAACAAAATGTGCTATATTTTGCTGCAATATCTGCACATTTTGGCCTGATACATCTGACTTTAGCATAGATGAGAGTCAACTTCACCCCCAAAACCTTCTTGTCTGCATTTTACAATATGCTGGCAGGTAACAATGTTGCTATTCTTTGCTCTCCTTTTGGGTCCAGACAACATGTTATATGTGAAACTGACCTTAATGTCTAGATGCACAATGCTGTGCTCATGCATATGTTTGAGTCCTTCACAAGCTTGTCTCATGTAATTGATGACTTCAGCCTCAGACATTTTGTAATCCTCAGCAGCAATACGGTCAAACAGCTCTCCTCCAGACAGACTGTAACAAATTTACCAGATTAAATTACTAACCACATAAGAACTAAATTGAAGTACAATTTAGCATGACATGACAAGACTAAAAGTACATAGTTAACAAGAAGTCAGAGAAGACACAATAATCAGGTAGTGGGCTGCAGTAACACAAATACAGAAGTAAATACGTGTTACATAAATCTACAATAATAATAAAAAGAATATGGAAGACATATTTGCGGTTTCGATTAAAATCTTGCTTAAAAACAAAAATAGAATGATAGCAAAATAATTAATTTTGAAACGATTTTCAACATTTAAAAAAAAATTCATTATTTCTCTGTCTTTTATTATTATACGAAGATATCATATCAGTTCCAATAAAAATCTTATATCAGCTTCAATGAAGAAAGAGAGAAATTTTTTGAGGATGTAAACAGATGAATAAATAACAGCAAAAATGATGATGACGTATATATTTTGGAAGATTTTAATGCACATCTTGGTGCAAATAGAGAAGGAATAAAGGAATATAAAGGATCATTCGGTGACACAAGAAACAAGATGAACGATAACGTATATAAACTAATAGATACATGCATCCAGCATAACATCTTTATTATGAACACCTTCTTTAAACATAGACAGTCACAAGTGTACACACAGTATAAATGGAACAGCTTAGAATGCAAATGCCAGATAGACTGTATACTCATGAAAAGAAACAATAGATGAAAAATAACAGATGCACGAGCAATACCTAACATGTATGCAGACACTGACCATAAGGCAATAATAATAGCAGTCAAAACAAACAGCGAAAAATAACAAACACAAGAAAAGCACAAAGCACCAAGGGCAACTAAATATACAGAAATTGGAAGAACCAAACATGTGAGAAGAATTAATCCAGGAAGTTAACGAAGAATTCACAAAGATACCATAAAACTACCAGTACATCTATTGTGTATTTCTTTACTGCTCTTGCGGTCTGTTGTTATATTGCTTCCTAAGTATGTGAATTCTGTCACTTGTTTGTCTGTTGTTTCCAATATATATATATATATATATATATATATATATATATATATATATATATATTGGTGTTTGTTTCTGTTCTTCCTATCTTCATTACTTCAGTATTTTCTATGTTATCTTCATGTTAAAGATTTGTAATGTTTTATATAATCTGTCTATTTGTCTTTATATTTGCTCTTCTGATGATGTTATTAGTGCTTGGTCATCTGCAAATAGCAATTCGTTTGTTATCCTTCAAATTGTTTTCTTCCATTGTCTTTGCTACTTTGCAGATGTTATCTATGTATGTTATAAACAATAGTAGGGATAGTACACATCCCTGTCCCTCTCCCGAGTGGATTTAAAAATGATTGAATGTGCCTTAGCTTGTTCTTACTGTTCATTGACTATTGGCATATATGCTCTGACATAGGCATATCAGATGTTGTAGAACTCCATATGTCTGTAATGTTATCCATAATTAAGCTCTATCCATTCTGTCAGATAAATTGTTAAATCATTTACATATTTAGATTTTGATTTCCTCATTTTTATTGCAGTTGTATCTTCGATTGGTGCCCACACATGTATAGTTATTTGTATATGCATTTCGTTTTACATGGTTCTATGTATCCACACAATTACATTGGGCCACACATTTGTATGTATACATATGCAGTTGTTATAGCATTATCTTTATGTGAACGAACGTTTATATTTACATTAATATATGTATATGTTTCTATGTGTACGAAAGTTCATGTTATTGTTTTTATTTATGTGAGAAAGTGTTTATGTGGATGAATGTTCATATTTATGTATACATATATATATATATATATATATTTATGTGAGCGCTTGTTTATGTTAATACACATATCTCCATTCTGTGTCAATGTGTATGCCTATTCTGGTGTGAGCCCTTTCCTGTGTGTGGATATATTTACATGCCTGTGCATTTTGTGTGGGTATCCTTCACACATCTGTGTCCATTTTGTTATGTGTTTATTTCTTGACTCTTGGTGTGTGTATACATTTCTATGTATGTTTAGGTTTGGTTTTATATATATGTTTATGTCTATATTTGGTTTCACATTCATTCCATGCATTTTCAAATGTTGATTCTTCTTGTATCCTTCCTTCCCCAAACCCACTCACCCCACCACCACACAACCTAATCATTACTCATCTATCATTGTCATATGCAATTCTGGTTGGCGTAGGTGACCATGGTTCTCTGTTCACAGTATTGTTATCAGGATCGTTTTTTCCAAGCCTTGCTAGGTTGTCACTTTAATATTTTCTCACGTCCCCATCTGTCTCTGTTCCCTTCAGTCTTGCCTGTTGTGACTATGTTCTTAAAACCTGCCTGTCTGATAAAGTGACAAAAGGGGTATTTTTCTTATCTTTTTCTTTTATTATTCTTGCACTCATCTACAGTGCCTCTAATTTCACACTTTCGGTTTGTTTATAATGAATGCACGCATTTTCTCTTTTACTAGATGCGTTGCCATCCCTGCGCTATGGAGACGGGGCTTGATGAAATATAGTCATTTATTTTGTTTGTTATTTTGTCGATTTCTGTTGTTTGTCTCTTGAAAAAATTCAATTTGAGCCGATACGTGGAGAATTGTCCTGTTTAGTTTTATTGTGTTTTTTTTTTTTTTTTTTTTTCAATATATTTTTATTAATAGGCAAGGTAAGTGTTTTAGTAACCTGTTTAACTCATTTTTCTTTACTATCCATTCTGTCAAAAGCTTTCTCTTGGTCTACGAAAGCCAAATATAAGTCTTGGTTATGTTCTGTCGCTCTTTCTGCAAGTTGTTTGAGGGCAAAAATTGCCACAACAGTAAAATATACTACAGTTCTCTTGTAATGTTGAGGTTGTAATTGATCTTCTGATATCAAATCAGCATACCAATATTTGTTCTTAGTAATTGTTTTTGATCACTAATAATATCTGTGTGTTGACACAAACAGTGTAAACCATAATTTAGAAAACAATTCAAATACAAAAAAGCATTTCTTACAATTCCAAGATGAGGACCATCTCATATTTGTCTTCAAAAGCATCATGAAGATTAATCAACTTTGGATGATGAAGCTGGTTCATGATTGAAATCTCATTCTTCACTGTATGCTTGTCCAGAGGGTACGGTGTGTTAATGAATTTAGCCACAAAGACTCTTCCTGTAGCTTTCTCTATACACCGGTGGACAACACCAAAAGCACCACTGTGGAGTAATATAAAACAATACATATAGACTGACAAATTTGTTCTTCTGCTCGAGTATACTGTATCTGTAAGGAGCGCGGTAGCAAGATTGATAGTGAGCTTGCTTGCTATCACCAGGTTACAACATGCCAGGTTCAAAACCACATCTGGGCCAAAAAACAAACCGGGTTGTTCTTCTTCTTCTTCTTTCGTTCACTTGAAACATGTCTATATCTGTAATTCTGTCTCCTTAATAAAACTCACTGTCTTTTGTAGTTCATAAAGTGTCCCATAGAGTTTTGATTCCAGTGTTGTTTCCTCTGGCCAATATGTCTGCCTCAGCGTTTCATGCTCAGAACACTCTTGAAGTATATGTTTGGCACTCTGTGCTGCCTGTCCACATGTACACATGGCAGTGTTGCCAATCTTGAACTTTGTATACATGTGACTGCGGAGTCGGTTGTGTCCTGTTCTGAGACGTAGAATTATAACTTGTTCTGGTCTGTTCATAATATGATAGTCACCTTGCAGTGGTGATGGGGCTTAGTTCAGCCATCAGGGGCTGGAAACTAAGACTGGTCGGGCAGTCCTATTCAAGCAGGACCATAGTCCTGCCCAAGTAAGCAGAGTGCTGAAGACGGAGGCATCCAGCCAAAAGGCGCACAGATAATCAGGATGCCACGCACAAAACACAATGGAAACATGTCTGTATCTATAAAAAGTTATGGTGCCTGCCCTGTGGCGGACGTTCAGGCAGGGACGGTGCCGGGCCCTATACCTCGAAAGGGCCCAACCTCAGTTACTGAAAGTCCTTCTCAATTGCCTCGAGGAGCCAGGAGGCAAGGGAATAGAGCTACTGGCCAAACAAACTTTAAACGACCAATAAAAATAATGCACTGGAATGCTGAGGGTGTCAACAGTAAAAGAGATGGATACAGCAAAAAATTGGAACTTGAAAATGTCCTCAGTGAAGAACAAGTTAATATATGCTGTATCCAGGAAACACACCTCAGCAGCGACATAGCCTTCAAAATCAGAGGCTACCAGTGCTACCGATCTGACCGAAAGGACAGGCGAAAGGGTGGAATTCTGACACTTGTTAAAAACAATATCAGCGCATGTCAGCTGGAAGTATATATGGAAGGGGCAGAATACCAGATGCTCCACCTAAAAACAGACAGTGCAGAATTCCATCTCCTGAACTACTACTGCCCAAATGATAAACCATTGGCACTAGACACAATTCCAGATAAAGAGAGACTTATGGTGTGTGGTGACTTCAACAGCCACTCTCAGAGCTGGGGCTACGATCATATCGACAAGAGAGGTGAGGAACTTGAGAGCTGGCAGGATGAAAATAATCTCATCCTTATTAACCAGCCAGCTGACTCACCAACCTTCTACTCGAGAGCATGGCACACCACCTCTACACCAGATCTGGCATTCCACTCACCAGGCCTGGAATGGAACATCACACGTGTCGTTGGAAAGCAGCTTGGGGGTAGTGACCACAGACCAGTATTTCTGGAAATCCACAATGAATTTACCAAGGACAGCAGCACGCTCACTAGGTGGAACTATAAGAGGGCAGACTGGAAAATGTACCAGCATTTAACCAGTGTTCTAGCTAAGGACATGAACTTGGACAAAGACATCAATAGAGCAGTGAGTGAATTTAATAGATGTATACTACATGCTGCTAGTAAAACCATACCCAGGGGGGCACGCAAAAACTACAAACCCTACTGGAATGATGAACTGGAAAAGCTGCAAAATGAGATGGAAACATCTAGACAGCAGGCTGAGAACAGACCTAGCCAAGAACATCACAACAAATATCAGCAAACAAAGGCTAAATTTCAAAGAGCCAAGTTACAAGCCAGACGGAGTAGCTGGAAAGAAAAAACAGAGTCGCTGAACCTAGAAAGAGATACTAGGAAATTATGGAAACTTGTAAAACAACTAAATGATGAAGGTACAGGGAGAAATACCAGGATCACACTTTATAAAGATAGAAACATTTTAACAGGTAAACATGCAGCTGATTACTTTGCAGATTCCTTTGCAGAAGACAATAATGTCAAAGTCAGCCCAGACAAACAACAGGAGGTTCGAGAGATCCAGCAAAACATTGGACATGGCGAACCTATACCTGAAGTCATGGAGGCACCAATCACAATGAGAGAACTGGAGCATGCAATATCCAAATTGAAAATGAAAAAGTCCCCTGGAGCTGATGGAGTGTCCAATGAAATGATTAGAAACCTGGGAATTGCAGCAAGAGCAAAGCTACTGCAGATCTTTAATACAAGCTGGTCCACGGGTAATGTACCACAGGCGTGGAGAGAAGCAATAATGATACCACTCCTCAAATCAGGAAAAGATGGCAACACAGTCTCCAACTACAGGCCCATCAGCCTCACAAGCTGTCTATGCAAAACAATGGAACGCATTATCAATCTTAGGATGCAGTGGTACCTTGAAAGTGAAAACCTTCTGGTATCACAGCAAGCAGGTTTCAGACAGTGCTACTCTACTGAAGATCAGGCAACCTACCTCTCCCAAGAGATTGAGGATGCCTTCCAAGATAAGAAACTGGTACTAGCAGCATGGATAGACCTCAGAAAAGCATTTGATAAGGTCTGGAAAGAAGGGCTCCTAAAGAAATTGCGAAATTGCAGGGTTAGCTCAAGAATGTACAAATGGGTGAAAGCATACCTGCATAATAGAAGAGCCAGGGTACAATTAGATGGTCGCAAGAGCAAGAAGGTTCTACTGCATCATGGAGTCCCCCAGGGAGGAGTCCTGTCGCCCACACTTTTCTTGGTTTACATCAATGACCTAGTTGCTGAACTACCACATGGGATCAAAGTGGCAATGTATGCTGACGACCTGGTGATCTGGTGCACAGAAGAACATGCGACAGTGGCCACTAAACAAATACAAAGAGCTATCGATGCCCTAACCATATGGGCTAATAGATGGTGCGTCAGCATTAACACAGATAAGTGCAGCACTACACTTTTTACCCTCTCACCAAAACAAAAAGCCGGTCATATCAAAATAGATGGAGAGCTCTTGAAAGAAGACAAACAACCCACATACCTCGGAGTTACTTTTGATGATAAACTGACATGGAAGCAGCACATAAACAAAGCAACAACAAAAGCCAGGAGGAAGTTAGCTATCCTGAGAAAACTAAGTGGAACCACATGGGGAGCCAGTGGGAATATACTCAGTAAAGTTTACCAGCAAGGCATAAGACCACACCTGGAATATGGTTCAGCTGCGTGGTGTCCTGCATCAAACACCACATTACAAGATCTAGATAAAGTGCAAAACCAGGCACTTAGAATAATGTTGGGAGCAATGAAATCAACACCCATAGCAGAGATGCAGAAAATGGGAAGAATGCAAACACTTGGCGAACGCAGAGACACAAAAGTACTAATTCAGGCAGAAAAGTTTCAGTGTATGCCAAGTCATCCAATGAAGGAAAGATTCCAAAATCTAGCAATGGGACGACTGAAAAGAAGCAGCTTTATCCATCAAGCTAAACGACTCCGCAGACAACTTACAGACCTACCTGAAGTTGACAGCCCCTTAAGGCCTGTACCAGAACAAACCCCGTGGAGTGAAAGACATGGAATGCCAATATACATTCAGACCCATGTGAAAGGAATACTAAGCGTGGACGAACAGAACAGTGTGCAGCGAAGGACAGTCACCCTCAGTTTCCTGGATGAGGAATATCCACAAGATATATGGGTTAGAGTATACACAGATGGGTCAGCACAGAATGCCGTGAGGAATGGAGGTGCAGGTGTATATATAGAATATCCACACAAGCCTAGAGATACAATCAGAACACCGACAGGAAAATTCTGCAATAATTATGATGCAGAAATCCAGGCAATTAGTGTGGCAAACCGGGTTGTGATTTCTTGCTTGACATGACCACTCCTCCAGTCGACTCGGCTATAAATGAGCAATTGATGCATGAGTTAAGGGAGGAAAAGACAACAAGGAAGGGAACTGACCACCCCATCTAATAGTTGCTGTGTCTTAGTACAAAAAAAGTTATCTTCATCCCTGACAACCTGTTGCTGCATGGGACATACCTTTACCTTACTGTATCACAGTATAGTAATTATCTCAGCATAATAATTTATTAAGTATATTGATCAAATATTTCAAATATTAATTTTATATTTCTCTGAAAGTTGGTCAGGCTTCACTGTAACTGATTTATAGAAGCTTGAAATGATGTAGAAGATTGACTTCACTAAACTCAGGTTACCTGGTGATTTCCTGACAAAGTGGTTCAGCCGTCTGTTTTGTGATAAAGAAATTATGGGTTCGAATCTTACTTGTAAAATTTTGTTTACAAAGTGAATTTGTTTGGAGAACCCTGAGATTATCACTTGAAACTATAGAGTTACAGAATATGAGATGTACTTTTGGCAGGCAACATACTGCTTTGTTGAGAGGAGCAGATATTATAAAACCACAATATCTACTGGAGTAGGTTGTTTACTTACTTACTGTGGATAGTTCATTGCTATCATACAAAATCACTGTTCTGAAACATCCATTTTTTTAGAAACAGAAGCATTGTTTTCTATGTTGTGGCACATTGTTATAACTAATGACTCTTTGAGGGAAGAAACCTATAAAAAATGTGTGTCCAGTTTCCAAAGGAAACTGAGTTATATCGGCTGTGTATTAAAAAAGGTTGAGAACAGACTTCCTAAACATGTGTTTATGTGGAAGTCAGAAGGTAGAAGGAAAATAGTTCGCCCGAAATAAACTAATTAGAACAATCAATAAAGTTCAATATTTGGCACAAGCATTATTCAACTACCGCAACTTGGAACAACTTTGGAACAAGGCTATCAAAATAGAAAGAAATTATTACTGCCCTATGTGCCATCTATGACTCACAAGGAGCTGACTAATAATATTGATTAATCTGGTCTGTTCATATAACATGAGATGATAATATTTGTTGTAAGCCATCTTCTATATAACAAATATTAGAAGATCTCTGTGACGTAGTGATGTTAATCATCTTCTTTATTATAAATATTAGAAAATTTCAGGGATGTAGTGATGTAAACATCGGGCATGTTCTATGCGCAGACATCAACAGAATACACCACCAATCTCTTGAATGGATACCTACAGGCAAATGAGCAAGGGGTATACCAATAGAAACACTCAGAAGAACAATACTTAGAGAAAGTAAAACAACCAATATTCATACTATTAAAGAACTGCACAGAATAGCTTTGAACAGACAGAATTGGAGAGATCTGACCTCTGCCCTATGCGCTAACTTCAGCACAAAAGGAAAATGAATGAAAAATGAGTGATGTAAACCATCTTCTTTATTCTTTATTATAAATATTAGATCTCAGTGATGTAGTGAATATGCCATTTTCCTCATGTTCACAAAGTTGCAGGCTCAAAGTCGATTCATGATGTCTTCTTTCCATGTGAATTTTTTCCTGATATTCATGGGAATTATTGTTTGAAAGCTATGTAACAACACGTTTGATGTGGTACTCTCAGCAGGGGGCATGATGCTTTGTTGAGAAGTATAAAGTACATATGAGAAAACCTGAACACAATAAGTCAACCCTATATGGATTTTAAATTTTTTTTTTTAACTGTCGTACAAGAATAATAAAGATGATATCTCATTCTGGAATCTCAGAAATGAGTACACACACATTGATAATCATTTAACGAATTTGATCCTCATTTGTTTTTACGAATGCTTCAGTACTCTCAACACAAAATCTTGTTTGGTTTGAACTTGTAAGTTTATGTGATTCTCTGCTAAAAATGGTTATGCAGGGAACAGCTGAGGGTGGAAGGAGCAGAAGAAAAGAAAGAAAATCATTAACATACTACATCAAAGATTGGGCAAGCAAAAGATTTTCTACATCAATTCACATTGCAGGAGTGAAATCGCTGCAGGACTGTGTATCTTGATACATTCATATATTACTGCTACCCTACGATCCTAAGAAGATGGGTGTGATTTCATTTTCTGCACTTTTAGCAGACGGAACACATGTAGAATTTAAGGTAGCTGAGAGAGGAAAGAGAAGGGAGAAGAAATAGGTGGATAAGTAAAAAACAAATATCTCTATTAGAAAAATTTACATTTCACAAATTTTGTAAACATCCTACCTGCCCAACTCTTCCAGGATGTCATAATAGTCATAAACACTACCTTGCTTGACCGAAACAGGTTGGGGAACATACTTCTTCCAGATGTCTTCATCTATTAACAAGGGAAAATCATAAAATCAAAAGGATAAAGTCATGCATTTGGTTAAATTGTTATCTGTAATTATAAAACCTGTTCACTGATATAAATCGATTAACAAGTAGTAACTGCAGAAAAACTGAAATCCAACAGGTGAAACTGGCAAAAACAGTGTGATGAAGTTTTGTTAGTTACTGCATATACAAATGATAAAACATGAAAATTACTATTATTGATGTGTTTTATCCAAAGATTAACAAAACTTCACCTTGTTTCCAAGATCACTGCTGAAATTACTTTAAAATGAAACATTTGTTAATTACACTGTACTAACCAAGTTTGACTGTTTTTTAATTTCCATTATAAATCCTTGATGACCAACTTCGACAATGGTCAAAACCATTATGATACTTCAGAAATACAGCAACTGTAGCGATAGTGTTACTAAAATAGCGCACCCAGGATAGTTTGTTATTCCAAAATTCAATATTCTCATGATATACAGTCTATAGACATAGTTTATGAGTATTAATCATACAGAAAACATATTTTTTTGTTGAGATTAAAGATGGCGATGTTGATGTATAAAACATTTGCAAATACCACTTGGTAAGGTGAGATAAATATGCTCAGGATTGCTGGTCAGCAAAGTGCTAAATACTCATATATGATCTTCAATATCCAGTTGGTAAACTAACTGTGAACGTTTAGTACTTGATGTCATATGTTATAGCTTCATTTATTTTAACTTTTGTATGCCATAGCCTATTCATATTCAGGCGATATTCTTTCCAGAATGTAGTCTTTCTTATGGGTGATCTGAACTCTTACAAATTTGAGGTGAGTTGACCAATCACAGCAATGGGCACATTTAACATGTAACAATCTGAAGTTTACAAATGTAATCTAGCGATAGAAACCTACTGTCGAAAAATGTTTACATCAAGGTAAACCATTTGTTGTCATGGACAACAATTGTCCGTGTTTATGTCTCATCATGCTCTTATAGTGTAAGTTAGAGTATCTGTTCCTTAGTTTTCCACAGTGATATAAATACGCAGTCATAATTTATTCGCCTTTCACGATTGCAAGCTGAACTGCGTATGCCTAATTTCAGTCCGCCATTATTTCTTCACGGGTAATGATTAAAAAAAAGGACGAATTTTAAAGCTTTAGTGTTTAGTCACTGTAGATCAATGTATGGTGTTTGAGAGATCTGTTTATAATATTTAATAGGGATGTAATTAATGTCATTTACGTTGAGGAATTCAAGGAGCCTTGTTTTCTACAACTAGGTCTACGCATGACCTTTATGCAGTAAGTTCTTTGTCTGCGTTCGTCCACATTCTTGATTTTGGCTGTACACAAAATAACACTGACAGGCATAAGCAAATAACTCCTCCAAATCATATCCAGCATCCATTTATCTCTACTGTCTCTGAATTTGAAATCAATAACTAAATAAATAAAAACTTTACGCCAAAAAAGCAAATATGTGCAGAAAAACCAGAATTTATATAAAATGGCCAGGTGTAAGAGGAAATATGCGCTATTTTTAGTTTGCCTTCTACAGGTTTTGTATGCATTTCATTGGAGCTGATCATCGTGGTGCTTGTGACATTCATGTATCTGTGATCAAATCTTGCACCACTGATGATAGAGTTTATAAGTACCCTTGAAAATTGCTATATATTGCAGTCTGGTACCCATAAGCCATTTGGTCTTAATACAGATAAATCATTTATTTATATTTGAGTGGTGGGATCTTCATTGTGTTGTTATTCATGTTGTTTTCAGGCATAGTGCTTTTATTTGGTTCTCATTCCCCATAATTTTTTAATGCACGCTTCTAGGACAATTCTTGAGAACACGTGTGTCATTGTTTCCATGGATGTCTCTGCCGTCTAAGGCATTTGTGATAGTGCCTGTATTTTTAATGCTTTTTCACTGTCTTTCTTGTATTTTCTAGAAAAAAAATCTTACGGTTGAAACACTGAAATGGTCTTGTATACTGTGATCTGTATTTTTCATACCCATACTCAATAGTATGATAATGGTATTCTGTGCCCTCATTGTAAAACTGATCAACCATGTATTTTACATAAGTACTTTTGCTATAGTTTTTCAGTAGTCTCATTCACTTATTATTGAGAAGAACTGTCCTGTTTGCAACATGATTTTAACATGAATCTAGATATAACTATGTCTATTTCAAATGCTAAAATGCTATAATGAAAATAGTTATAGAGGCCTTCTTCTCAGTTGACATATTCTTTCAGAACGTGGTCTTCCTTATGGATTTTCTGAACTCTGTGATTCTGGCTGAGTTGACTTGCCACAGCTAGAGGCATGTTTAAGCAATCTGATGTATCACTGCACCATCGTAATCTTGTGCGTCCTCTTCCCTTGTTTCCGTTAACTCTGACCAGCTATTAATATTTCTATACTGTTATGTCTCTTAATATGACCAAAAAACACAGCTTTCTTGTTAGGATGTTGTAAAGGTTCCAGCACTCTTCAACATTTATTGACCTTAACACTTCTTTATTTGTTTTTTTAGCTGTCCATTATATACATACAATTCTTCTGTAATATCTCATTTCGAAATCAGTGATTCTCTTTGCTATTGTTTTATTTAATGTCCATGCCTCGCAATCATATATTGCCACTGGAAATACATATGTTCTGATCATACATAGTTTGGCTTTGCTGCTGGTACCTTGCCAAAGATTTTTAATTTGCGCAAGTTTCAGTGTTGCCATTGCAATTCTTCTCTTTATTTTGATAGAGCAGTCTCCTGAGCTATTTATGTTTGTGTCCGAATACTGGAAATCTGTTACGCCCCCTAGTTCAAAATTGTCAATTATTATCTTTGGTTGTACTTTCACATTAGTGGTTGTTATATTTTTGTTTTATTCTTATTTAAGTACAGGTTTTGGGCTTCACTGTGTTCTTTTTTTATAGTAACATTTGCTTTAGATCATCTCTGTTTGCGGATAGAGGCCTACCTCTTAAAAATTTACAAATCATGTTCCCTTCCTAAATTGGGAGCACTATGGATTATCTTGTTAGAAGTAAGCCATTATGAATCAGCATCATACTTACACAATTCTATAGGATAAGTGCTTAGTAAACAATTTATTAGAAGCCACTTCACTAGTGTTACCTTCATCATATAGGATTTACTTTCATTATCATTCTCCCCATAGTGTGAACACTAGTATACAATTCATGGTCATCATCATCAAGTGCCGTACCGAATGGCGTTAGCGATCATACCATCTCTGTTGGTGTCATCAATCGAAGCCATTTAGTCAAACTGTCCAATATCTTTTCTCTGGGTCTTCCCCTTGATCTTTTCTCTTCTATCTTTCCTTTTGTCACTATATTCTCAATGCCTCCTCTTCTCATTATGTGCCCAATAAATGTCTTTTTCTTATATTCTCAATAATGCATCTTTTCACATCCATCCTTCTAAGACATTCTTCATTAGTAATCTTTGCTGTCCAAGGTATGCGTAACATTCTTCGAATAAACCACATTTCTGCTGCCTCCAATGATTTTTGTGATGTCTTATTTATTGTCCATGCTTCACTTCCATAGAGAAGCACTGGTTCAATGTAGCATTTGAGGACACGTTTTCTAGTATCCATTGATATGGAATTGTTGCACAGGATATTTTTCATTTTATGGAATGCTGCTTTTTCTTGTCCTATTCTGCTTATAATTTCAGTCTTGCATTTTAACTGAGTTATTAATGTTCCTAAATATTTGAAACTAATCACACAATTGAAACAATTTATGGTGGTTGTCAATTATTGGAATTTTGTTTTGTTGTCTCAAACCACATCCATAGAAAATTTCTTGGCACAATACTCCTGTAGTTTGCCGTTTCTTTCAGGAGGAACATCCGATTTAAACTGACACTGAGGAAAACACATACATATATATTGAGAACTGCAATTTGGAAGAAGTGACTCATTTTGATTCTTTAGGAACTAATATAAACAATGCGGGGGACTGCGCAGTTGAGATCAAGAGAAGAACGGCAGTGGCGCTTGCAAAATTAAAACAGATAAAGAAACTATGGCAAGGTACTAACATAAGAACCAAATTGTGTTTACTACGAACATGTGTATTTCCTGTGGCGACATATGGATGTGAAGCATGGACACTAAATAAAACAGTGGCCAAGAGAATAACATCATTTGAATTAAAGTGTTATAGAAGAGTTTTGAGAATACCATGGACAACGAAGAAAACAAACCAGGAGGTATTACGAACAATTAACGTCCAGGAAGGCTGGCTTCTGAACACTATATTAAAGAAAAAGCTAGCTTTTTTCGGTCATATTAAGAGACATGATGGCATGGAGAGAGTGTTAATGGAGGGGATGATAGAAGGTAACAGGGGCAAAGGCCAACCAAGACCCCATTGGACAAAAGACATTCAAGAATGCCTGCGCATGTCACTGAAAGATGCAGGGTAACTTGCCCAAGACCGCGGAGAATTCAAGAGATCCATAGAAAAGACTACGTTCTGGAAAGAATATGTCACTTGATGATGATGTCTCAAACCATGAGTAATATTAGCATGCACATTTCTTGCTATCACCAACAATTTAAAAATGTATATTTGACACAATTTGCTTCCCATCATCCAATTTAGCAGTTTATCATCTATTCAAAATTGATGAAAATTATAATATTAACCTTTTTAACAAAACACAATCCACTGCCTGTGACATGTTTTTCTGCAGCATTAAATGTCTGTTGCTTTAAGAAAACTGGCTGTGTCAACACAATAAACCATATAACTTTAAAAAATAGTTTGTATATTATTTAAATATGCCTTAGAAATCACTTTTCTGAATTTTCACAATCAATTAAACTCTTCCTCTTTTCTATTTTATCTGCATATATGCCTACTCATTTTTAGGTAGGACACAAACATGAACTTAATGCAACCAAGGCGATTCATCTGGCCTTGGAATGACAGCTGAAGCTACTACCCTTACACTTAACAGCAAGTGTGAATACAATCAACCATCGTTCATCTGGAGACAGACAATAGACATTAATAGACAAACATAAGAATTTGGTTAGCAAACCTTTTTTCCAACCCCTTTTGCAAGTCTGTCATTAGGTGAATCAAGTATAAGATAATGTTTTCTACAATTTAAATATATATGAAAACATTGACTTACAGAATTTGTCATAGTCGTTGATTGCTGGACCATTATATTTGCCTCTGATTCTCCGGCCAAATTCATCTGAAAAAAAAATGGAAATAAAGCACTGATCATTCTCACATGCTTTACAAAAATTCTACCTGAAATTTCATATTGGCAGAAGTCAAGCTGTAATTTGATAAATATATATGTGTTATTGATAGAAGTCCACCTGTGTAACAACAGGGAACTAGACTTCTAGGTCTGGCTGCAAAGAATATGACCAATGTCTTCTTTCCAGGTATGTTATAGGAGGCGACTAAGGAATTTTTGGAGATAAGCTGACAACCTGTCACCTGTTAACAAATCATCATTGTCACTGGATGTTTTATCTCAAACCTTATATGTTTCTCGGCTTTGTCTAGGTCACTTAATTGAGGAGGACATGTGCTTTTGTCAAAAAGGCTATGCGTTGCTAATAGCTGCCTGCTCACAGCTAAAGGGACAATTCATCATCATCATCATTGATAAAAGTGAAGCTGTTATATGTGAAATGTCATGTTTTTAGAACACAGATTGTAATATGTCAAGGGGAGATTTACAGTAAGCGATTTATGTATAGTAAGAAAATAACACAAGTATTTAAGTAAACACCGCCGAAGGGAATGATACACAATACTGCATTACTCTCAAGACTAACTGGATATCAATTAATAATCAATGTTAACAAAAATAACACTATAATAACCACAGTTATTATATCAAATGTATCGGGCTATTGGCATAAATAAAATGTTGACACAATACATATCCATTCTCATGACTTCTTCCTACTGGAAATGTATTATGACTAATGTCCAGGTAAAAGAGAGCTCTGGTGGGAGTTTAAGAATGAAAGAAACAACAAGACTATAATAATATCAGATACATATTCTGTATAGAATATTGCTATTCTAATATTGTTGAATTTTGTGACCTACTAACACAACACATTGTTTATACAATGCTGATAATCAGTTTCAAACCACAAGCAATGCTCTTCTTAGTTGTCTTTGTGAGGTTGGCCCATTAAACAGTCTACCACAGAAACAATAAATAACACTACAAAAAACCAGACAAAGATGTGCAATCAGGTATGGCAATAATACTGTATGCATCACTTTATTTATCTTTAATATTAACTCAAAAATTCAGAAAACCAACTACATAAATTTTGAACTTAACACCAATCTTGAAATATGTGTTTATCCTGATGGATACAAAAAGGCACATCATAAATTAAATCTTCATACTAATATTGCGTTATGAATGTCAGACATTGACACTAACTAATGAAAAAGACAGAAAGCTTACTACATGTGAAATGAGGCATCTAAGAAAAGCATCAAACAAAACAAGAAGAAATCATGTGAGGAAATAGATTACAAGAACTGTTATTACAATAAATATATTGAAAAACTGAGACTGAAATCGTTAGGCCACTTAATGAACCCATGCTGGTCAAGCAGCAAGAGAATACAACATGAGAATGGAAATAGCAAGAGGCAGAAGAAGACCAAGAAAAAGGTGGATTAAAGTACCGTCATTCTAAGATGTTACAATATTACTGCATATTAAGAGAAACATGCAATAACCCTAAAACTGATAGTCATTGGTAACTGACGCATAACAGCAAAAACAGAGTAAAGACAATAGACAGACAGAACAGTAACTTACCCTCTAATTGCTTCTTCTTTCGAACAGACTCTGATTCATCTGTCTTGATAGGAGCTGTAGGTTCACAAGGCTCACTACGACCGTAGAAGTTATCTGCATACACACGGAAAGTATACTCTTTGTTGGGAGAAAGGCCTGTCACATTATGGAAGCTGAACCTAAAGAAATAGGTACAATAATGACAATAACTCAAACACATTTAAATATTTGGATTGAAATATAAATAATTAATTTCATTTTGTTGAAACCAAATGATATGTGTTATCAATTATATTTCTATGCAGTTTACATATATACATTATTAATTCTATTTCTATGCAGTCTACATATATGCCTATGTGTTACCAATTCAATTTTTATGAAGTCTACATATATGTGTTATCAATTCTATTTCAACAAAGTCTACATAGATGCATGAGGGGATAAAATGTCGCATAGTGGTTAGCATACTGGCTTTGCATATGTATGAGTGTCCTTGGTTCATTCTCCAGTTGAGGTGGAAATGTTATTCAGACTTCAACGGCCCCCACCGGGTCAACACAGCCTTAATTGGGTATAAGATTAATCTGGTAAGTAAAGACTACACGGGAGAGGAGATGGTTACTGCTCTCATAAAGCTGAGCCACTGAAATGTGAGATCACTAACATCTCACAAACCTTGGCATTAATAAATGCTATGGGTTAACTTTACTTTAACTTTTACATATATGTGCTACAAATTCTATTTCTATGCAGTCTACATATATGTGTTTACGGAAAGACATCTGTCAGTGATTTTTTTAGCTGACAGCTTGCTAAAGGTTAATATGTTCAGTTGGTAACATAGTGTAATTCAGCAATTTCTTTCTTTGTCTTCTGTCTCTTCTGCCCTTGATCAAGTTACTAAATGTTTAAGTTTTGTTATTCTCATCATTTGCCCTAAAAATCTTGACCGACTGCTTCTAATGTTTGCTATAATTTGTCTTTTTATTCCAGCATCTCTGAGAACTTTGACATAAGTTTTCTTGGCGGTCTATGAAAATTTCAACATTTTTCTCAAAAACCACATGTCAGTTACCACCAGCTCATATTGAGCTCTTTTATTTAATGTTATACTTCACATCTATAAAGAAGAATTGGTTCAATATAACATCCTAGCACTTAAATTTGTTTATGAATTGATAGTGCTACATTGCATGAATGTTTCTTAATATTTGAAATGCTAATTTATCATGTGCTATCCTTCTCTTTATCTTATTGGAGCACATGTGATGTTAAAATGGTGCCAAGATAATTGACTTTACTTTCATCAAACAGTTTCTCTTAAAGAGTTCAATGTCAGTGAATTCCATTATCCTGTGACTTGATACAGTGACAGAGCCTACCAAACTATCTGCTCTCTCATTGTCTTGAACACCTGAATGATCAGGCACAAAAATAATTGTGACACATTCTAACTTCAACCTCCCACAATATAACATCACTGTTTGTTCACCAATATAGCCACTTGTACATTTCTGATCATACTCATTGAGTTGCTGAGAATGCAGACATGAGTTTCCCCTCTGAATGCTCATCAAGTTTAAGGCCATCCACCTCCCCCTTTTTTCCATTGTCATGTTACTCATGGTCACAGTGGTCCACTCTCCTCTCTACAAATAGTATGTACAATATGTGATTTTCACAAATGTCCATATTTACATGTACAATATATGATCTCCTCCAGCTACCAGAAGAAGATGAAAAGCAAACAATATTGCAAGATTACAACAGTTGTTATGGTTAAAACAAGTTAATGTAAAGAATGATATTTCATTCTTTCATTCTTTCAATATTCAAAGAATATTAATGAGAAAGAATCATTTAAACAAACTTGTCTTACCTTGTTGATGCCACTCTGATCCATTTATCACTAGGAGGCTCCTGTCTTTCAACTACATATTCTGTGATGAAGCTTCCACCATCATTGAGTGGTGGTTTCCATGACAACACAACAGAGTCATCTCTGATGTTCTCCACAATAGGAAATCTTGGTGGATCAGGACGATCTAGATAATTTTAAATTGAAGAAATATGAAATATTACTACAATAATAGAGAATAATATAAAATGGGAAGTATTAAGGAGTTAAAGAAACAAATCAGAAAGCAGTAGATGGCATTTGCTAGAAAGGCAATTCCGAATTTGACTACGGAAAATATGTTGACTCAAGTTGTGAGGCGAATATGCGCTAGATGAACAAATCTGGTTCAAATACAATCTACTGCCTTCTGATTTTTCCAATAATAGTGAGAAGTCTTTATCTCTAAAGTTAGAAAGTTTCACATTAATCAAGATTGTCCATTATCAGTTTATAAAGTAACCACAGCCGTATCTACTTCCAACTGGATCGATTTGACACTCACCATTGACTTGAAGCTTCAGAACTGTGGAATCTGAACCCAAATCATTTTCCAGCGTTAGTCTGTATGGCCCATCATCCATCTTGCTGGCATCTTTTATTGTGAGGATAGCATGGCGTTCTGTCACCTCTGTATGGAATCTGAAATATTTATTGTAATTGGAGTACATGATAATGGATACTTGAGAAAAGGATGCACACATACATACAACCACAGCTCAAAAACACACAAATGGACTTTTGAGAAAAAAATGCTGCACAGACATGATCTTCGCCCTCAAACAACTATCAGAAAGAGCAACAGAACACAACCAAGACTTATACTTAACATTCATAGACCAAGAGAAAGCATTTGACAGAGTGGATAGAACAAAACTATAGGTAACACTACAGACCAAGATGAAGGTGGATTGAAGATCAATATTCTGAGTCATCACAATATTACTGCATATCAAGTAAACCTAACGTGCCACAGGACAAAAACTGATGCGTCATCAAATCCTACAATGGCTTACAGCAAAAGCAGAGAAAAGACAATAGAAAGATAGTAAGTAACTTTTAGTTGGTATAATTCTCTCTCAGTCCTCCCCATGAGGTTTTGAAGCTGTCTTTGGATTATCAGCATTATTCTGAGGAACCTTGTTTATGCTACTTCTTTATTTATTGTCTATGATTCACTTCCACATGACAAAAGAGGCTCTATTGTAGCATTTGAAAACTTTTTTCTACTCCTAATTATAAAGACAACCTGCTGGAAAGAATAATTTAAGTTAATGAAAAATTACTTTTCAATTCCTATATTATTGCCTGTTTCTGATGTGCTTTCAAATGAAGTTTCAAAATGGCATCATGCATACCAGCCATGAACAGTCTGTCATAGAATGTATGCTGTTTTTTAAACTTCCTACTCCACTCATATACTTTCTGGATTGACAGTCATGAATCATCATACTAGACTTTCATTTACCAATGAATTTCTATAGGTTTCACCCCGTCACTGACCAAAAAAATAGATAACAGAAGGCTGCTCCTTTTTGGTGCATGTCAATAGTAGGACAGCCATCTTAAAACTGCCTTTATGATATCTTGTTGTTTTTCTGCACCAAGATGGTATTTACATGAGTTGACATTCTAAAGATAGTGACAAGTGAGATGAAAGGTTTGAGGAAAGCTGCAGGAGTCACCAGGCTTGATAGATTATGAAATGAAGACATCAGGGAAAGAATAGGTATAACACCTTGCACAGAATACATAGAAAGGCAGCAGATCAAGTGGTTTGGCCATATTATGAGAATGCATCATGACAAGTTGCTCATTAAGGCATATAACCAAATGAGACTATGGTATGAAGCCAGAGGAAGACCATGAAAAATATGGATAGAAAACATCAGGGATAGATTGAACAAACATGGTCATAACACAGTCGAGGTGACATATCTGGCCTTGGAACACAAGTTCGAGCTCCAATCACCCCTATGCTTAATGGCAAGAGTGGATAACAAACCACCTAGGGAAAGACAATAGACAAACGTAACAAAAATATTGACGGGTTATAAGATAATGCAATGGTTAATCTATTCTCTATCACACTTATATGGTTTTAATTTGAAGCACCTTCATATAATTAAAATGATAAACAAGATGAAATATTAAAAAAAACTGCCAATACTGCACGTATCCTGTTAGGGAGTTGCAAGGAGGCTGTACATGGCCTGTGTGGATAAGGACCACATGTCCTTGCTGTCACCATGTTATGTAGGCCTACAGGGTGAGTTTTTTAATTTACCCCTAAAAAAACCCAGTCCTTACCAGCAGTTAAACTCTAGGCCTCAAAGTTGTGAGACCAATGCTCTAACCTTTTGGCCATGCACTACACTAATATCATATATTAGTTAATACACTAATATATGATATTAGTTATATACTAATATATATTAATATTATACTAATATATTATACTAATATATATATACAGATACTAATATATGATATACACTAATATCCTATATTAGTGAATATAACCACCGAAAAAATCAGGGGGAGAAGAGACAGAGGAAGACAAAGAGAAAAGTTGCTGATGTGTTGTCACTGTGGCATGTGAGAATGTCATCAGCAGAACCTATAAAAAACACAAGAGACAGAAAAGAGTTGTGGAGATAACATTATCACCTATGTCACTTAATTAGTCATGGTACTTGATTGATTGAATATAATACAGTTAGAAATTGTAAGTGGGACAAAAATAATTTTAGAATCATTGGTAATTAAAATTACTTTCAAACCAAATGATGTAGTATTCCTTCAGACCATCTGTTCTGATGTAAACTGAACAATATTTGTGTGTTTTATGTTTGGATTCAGTGGTACACTCATAAACATGGACATCTAGGAATTAATATACGAAAGTATCACTGACCTTGTTCCTCTAACTTCTTCATTATCTCTGATCCATTTTACTGTAGGCTTAGGATTGCCAGTGAAGGGAATCTTCAAAACCACATTCTCTCCTTTCTCAAATGTACACACATCACGAAATCGAGATGGAACATTTATTTTTGGAGGAGCTGCATTTGAAAAATATTAAAAAATGTATTTAATTTTCTCCAGCTCATTTTCTTCACAATCTCTATAATATCTAGTATAAAAATGTAGATTCCTTTTAGAGCTTTCAATCATGAAGCTTAACCAAGAAAAGATCAAGAACACAAAAAGGAACTTCTCACAACATTTGTAGACCTCACAAAAGCATTTGACACAGTAAACAGATATGAGCTCGCCAAATTTGGCTGCCACCCAAAATTTATAAAGATCATGTGACAGTTCCATGACAGAATGATGGTCATTGTTATCAATGATGTAGTGTCAACACCAGTCTTTCCTGTAATAAATGGAAACAAACAGAAATATGTTCTTGCTCCACCACTATTCAGCCTGATGTTTTTCAACCATGCTGACAGGCACATCTAGATTAAGTGACGCAACATGCATACAATTAAAATACAGAACAGATGGCAGACTTTTAAATCTTTTGCATTTGCAAGGCAAAACTAAGACATGAGATACAGTGGTCAGGCAACTCCTCTATGAAGATGACTGCACACTGTATGCTGATTCTGCAGACAGTATGCAGATAAACTGAAACAAATTTCCTGAAGCCTGAGACAACTTTGGCTTCACCATCAATACAAAGAAAACAGAGGTGATGTTTCAACCCACACCAAACAACCGACATTCAAATCACCTTACAAGCATCACAGAAGATAAGTTTCAAACAGTCAATAGTTTCACTTATCTAGGTCGCACTCTCTCACAAGTGTAAACATCAACAATGACAAACAGCAGAATAGCGAATGCTAGTGCTACATTTGGAAGACTGTGAAAAAATGTATTGGACAGAAGGGGAATAACAACTACCACCAAACACATAGTTCACCAGACAGCAGTAATATCATCACTTCTGTATGCCTGTGAAACATGGACAATATATGTCAGACATGATAGAAGACTCAATCATTTCCACCTAAGCTACCTTCATAAGATACTTAACATCCATTGGATGGGATAAAATACCAGACAGTGAAGTACTGATGGAATCTAAATCTGTAATCATATACACAATGTTGATAAGGCACAGACATGTTCAGCAGGACACATGGTTCGCATGAAAGATCATTTACCAACAAACGTTGGTAACTCCAGACTGGCTCCGATAAGGCCAGAGAAAAGAAGAGGTTTTTTTAAAGAAACTCTTACAAAATCACTGATACACTTCAAAATAGACACAAATTCATGGGAGAGTTTTGCACAAGACAGATCCAACTGGCTTTGCAAAATCAAGAGTAGTGTAGCAGTTGCAGAGAACCTTAGACACCATTTGCACAACAAAAATGCACTATAAGAAAGGCAAGTTCTGCTCAATGTTACACAGACTTCTTCTAAACATGCTCAGACTGTAGTAGACTTCTTCTTCTTCTTCTGTGTTCGTTCTCAAACTCCTGCAGATTAGCACGATGTAGTCCGGAGAATGGAATGCATTGTGTCATGGTTTACAGCATTTCTGCGATATATGCGCCTTTCGGCCTGACACATCCGACTTCAGCACGGCTTTGGGTCATTGACCCTATATGGGATGGGGCAGCCAACTCCATCCCATAACCTCTTTAGTCGCCTTTTACGACATGCGTGGAAGGTAAACAGTGTTGCTATTCTTTGCTCCCCTTTCGGGCCCCGGCTACACACAGGCGCGTTTGTAGTAGACAATTCCAGGCATACACAGGACTCATTAGTCACAGTCTGGCACACTTCAGACATTATCATCTCCATCATTATCCCAGTGGAGCTGAATTGTCAATGTTGAATACGACAAATGAATACCATAACCATCTAGCATGTACATTTCTCCTTGAGCTTTCAATCATCAAGTATAACCATGTGTATTTCTCTTTGAACTTTCATCAGCAAGTATAAAAAGTTGATATCTCTTTGAGCTTTCAATCAGCAAGTATAACCAAGTTGATATCTCTTTGAGCTTTCAATCAGCAAGTATAACCAAGTTGATATCTCTTTGAGCTTTCAATCAGCAAGTATAACCAAGTTGATATCTCTTTGAGCTTTCAATCAGCAAGTATAACCATGTAGATTTCTCTTTGAGCTTTCAATCAGCAAGTATAACCATGTAGCTTTCTCTTTGAGCTTTCAATTGGCAGGTACAACCAAGTCGGTATCTCTTTGAGCTCTCAATCATCAAGTTTTCTTTTAGATCTTTGTTTTCTCATAGATTTCTCTTAGGCCATAACTTTAAATCACTGAGAATAATTTAAATTGTGACATACTTTATAGCATGGCTCAGCTGTGTGTATCTGTGAATAAATCTTTGAACATTTTAAGCCCAAATCATTGAATATTATTTTATTATATATTTGGCTATCTCTCTCCTTTGACTATGAAAATTTATAGTTTCATCTCCATAGCCGCCAGTGTGTTGTCGAGGCCCGAAATAGGAGCAAAGAATAGCAACACTGTTTACCTTCCATGCATGTCGTACGAGGCGACTAAGGAGGTTATGGGATGGAGTTGGCTGTCCCATCCCATATAGGGTCAGTGACCCAAAGCCATGCTGAAGTCGGATGTGTCAGGCCGAAAGGTGCAGATATCGCAGCAATTCTGTAAACTATGACACAACACACTCCGTTCTCCGGATTACATCCTGCTGATCTGCAGGAGTTTGAGAACAAACGCAGAAGAAGAAGAAGAATCTCCATAGCAGTTCTACCAATGCAATATATATATATATATATATATATATATATATATATATATATATATATATAATATGATGCTCTTGTCCTCATTGAATATGCAGGCACCACATCACCACCAGTCACATGCAGATTGGAATACTGGAAAATATTATAAATGAAACAAAACGGGTCATCCTTGGTTGCACAAGGGACACACCCTGTGTGGCTATGAGAGTTCTCTTTGATTTTCTAAGCACATCTCAGATTTAGTATGTGACATGCTTGTGCATACCTCAAAGTGAGTTCTGACATAGACCACCCACTACACAGTAAGCTCCCTCATGTGAAGGGAAGCAGGCTCAAGAGAGGCAAATTGTGGATGGGTCATGCTGAGGATACCCTTATACAGATTTGCGCCACAGGAGGCATAACTCCTGGCAAGGAATGGATACCTATTCCTACGGTCTTTCAGGAGGCAGTCAAGACCGTCATTACACTCAATAGAGAGTGCAGGGAACACAGCCCCAAGCATAGATGCTGAGGTCAAGGCACTCATCTGCAAACATGCTGATGACACAGATGTTGTGATTTACATGGATGGATCGGTCATCCTTCACCACCGATGTGCATGGGTCTTTACTGCCAGATCGCAAGGAAAAACTGCACATGAAGCCAGTGGAGCCTTTATAGCAATATCAAGCAGTCTATCAATGGAAGTATTTGCCGTAATTCAGGCACTTAAGTGGCTGGAATTGCAAGCCTATTCTCATGCGTGCATACTAAGTGACTCAATGAATATGATTCAGTTTTGATTCAGATAGTCAAAACAGGTGATGTACGTAGGGGTTGGGTGGAGTCATTGGAAAGAGCTAAAATGCGGGCATCACTATGAAAACTCATGCCTATCATTGTCTCTGGTCACATGGGTGTGGAGAGAAATGAACAGGCTGACCAATTAGCTAGCCTTGCCATCATAACAGATGGTCGGCCTATGGACCAAGCAGACATATTCATTGCTCTACATGAGTTCGCACGATCAGTTGATTTTCAGATAAAAACAATATCGAGAATGTGCGTATTGGAAGTGAGAATGGGCACAGCCCAAAGAAAAAGATTTGAAGAAGAAAACACTTGAAAAAGATTTCAAAAAGAGCAGTGAACCAACATAGAACCGGAACCATCAGCTGTTATATCCAAATTTTTTAAAGTGGAGTTCTGAGCACCTATGGATGTGTCTGGTGTGTGAAGAGGATAATCAACATTCCCAATCCCTAATATATGTACAAAGTCTTAGATACAGGGAGGCAGGGTTTGAGGTACTAACACAGCCCCTCCTGTACATAAATAGAAAATCAAATCTTACATTACTCTTTCTAGATCAAAGAAATAATTAATTAGCAAATACCCTCCTTCCACACCTCCTAAAAAAACAAGACTACAAAAATATAGAGTGAGTAAAAAAAAGAGGGTTTCCAGAAACATCTGAGGATATTTCTTTCTCTTGTTTTTAAAGCAAAAAACAAACTATTTGTGTTTGTATCAACCTTAATCTACTATAGAATTACAATAAGGTTATAAAAGGACTAAATGACGTAGACTAGAATTAAATTTCAAAGAAAGAAACCGCAGTCTTATATGTTTTATGACCAATCATCAAAATAAACAATTCTCACACTAATGTATTAAAACTAAGACATGCTTACATCTAATTTCAAGCTCAGCTCGAGAAATTCGGCTTCCTCCTTTGTTGGAGGCACGGACTGAATACTCATCAGCATCTTCACCATAAATATCCCTTATAACCAAGATCTGCTTGTCTCCTTCCGTACTTATCTCGAACTTGTCGCTATCGAAAATCTCACGTACACCTTTGAACCTGAGATGAAAGGGAACAAACACAAAAATTAAATGTTTAAATTACCTTTATTTTATGATATAACCTTACAAGAATCATGAAATATTACTTGACATGTGGGCGTCTTTAGCAACATCGATAGCAATACCTATAGCAGCAAAATAATCAAGCATTGACTTTCAGGATGATTACCAAATGTTTTATACTGATAGTAACAGGTCTTTATACTGATCATATAAGGTTTTTATACTGTTCACAAAAGGCCTTTATACTACTGACAAAAGGTATTTATACTGGTAGAAAAAGGTCTTCATACTGCTTACAATGTCTTTATACTGATAACAAATGGTCCTACTGATAGAAAAATGATAGTAATTAATACGAGGCGTGTTCAAATGAAAACGGGACTTGTGGATTTATTTAAAAAGTATCATACGCAATTTAATATTTTCAACGGAATTGAACAAAGCAACCACTTGTGAATAAGAATGCACCTGGGTTCATCAGAAAAAATCTCCGTATGCATTTAGGCAAGCATCCCCACTGTTTAGGTAGACGTCGAATGCCGTCCGAGAAAAAGTTGCGTGGCTGTTCTCTGAACCATGTGGTCACCGCTGTCTTCACGTCTGCGTCGCTGTTGAAACGCTGTCCCTTTAGTGCTTTCTTCAACGGTCCGAACAAATGGAAATCACACGGGGATAAATCGGGACTATAGGCTGGGTGATGAAGAACTTCCCAATTCTTCTTTGCCAATGTTTCCTGCACAATTTTTGCGACGTGTCAACATCAATGCCGCCCATTATAAAGACACTTTAGACAAGCTGCATAAGGCCATCAAGGCTAAGCGACCAGGCAGACTTTCTCAAGGTGTGATTCTTCTCCACGACAACGCTCGTCCGCACGTCGCAAAAATTGTGCAGGAAACATTGGCAAAGAAGAATTGGGAAGTTCTTCATCACCCAGCCTATAGTCCCGATTTATCCCCGTGTGATTTCCATTTGTTCGGACCGTTGAAGAAAGCACTAAAGGGACAGCGTTTCAACAGCGACGCAGACGTGAAGACAGCGGTGACCACATGGTTCAGAGAACAGCCACGCAACTTTTTCTCGGACGGCATTCGACGTCTACCTAAACAGTGGGGATGCTTGCCTAAACGCATACGGAGATTTTTTCTGATGAACCCAGGTGCATTCTTATTCACAAGTGGTTGCTTTGTTCAATTCCGTTGAAAATATTAAATTGCGTATGATACTTTTTAAATAAATCCACAAGTCCCGTTTTCATTTGAACACGCCTCGTAGTTGAAAACATCCTTCAATGATATGTCTCATGATACAGTAATATCTTTGCATTGTAGAAAATCAGTAGTACCATTGAATATCTGGTTTTGGGTTTCCTGAAACCTGACACTCAAACCGTGCAGATTTTCCTTGTACTGCCTGAACTGTTCTCAAGCCCATGGTGAATTCTGGTATCTCAGCAGCTGAAAGAAAGAACCAAAATAATTTATTACAGATTAAATACTTCAATTCTCTTTATTTTCATATTAAAACATTTATGTATCACTTCCTAGAAGAAAAATTAACAATGAGGGTCGCAACAAAACTTGGAAGAAGAAAATAATAATTAAAGGAAATCAAGATTTAGACACATAAACTATTTTGTATTAAAAGACATAACACCTTGTTGAGGGTAGAGTCGAGGGGAGGTAAGTAAGAGGTAGGTAGAGATACAGGGGAAGAGAAACATCATGATAGGAGAAGGTAAATTCTAGCAGAGTGCACCACTAATGCAAGACACAGAGGATGTTGCAGATCCATTGTGGAAAACCTGTATTGCAGAGACAGTACTTGATGATAATAATGTATCCATTCCTAAAATATTTCTTGCTTTGCATTTTAAAGCATTTATTTAGTGATAGGTAAATGTAATCAAATTTTCAGAATATCATAAGCAATGTTTGGAGAATGTATATTCTTATGCCATAAATAAGGATGGAAAAAATTATATTGCATGCTTTCTATATGGATGGTTTAAACAGGAGTAATATTTATATTCTTTCATTTCTATCCTTCTCTGAACATGTACATTGTCTCTTTTTCATCATTTTCCAGTGTATTTATAGTTAGTTAATTATGGTAACTGCGGATACACTACAAATTATTAAAAGGCTGAAAGAGACAAAAGTACATGGTAGTGGACTATGAGTAACCAAGGGAGAAAATTAATTATCTCTGGAAAAATTTAAGAACCCACAATCAATAACTGACTGAGATGATGAGTTTACATACTCTTAGATGACTGACAGAAGGGAAAACATTTATGGGAATGTCCCTAGTGACATGATGCTGGTTCCTAATCAAGAATAAAGTAACATTGCAAAATTTCCTTGCATAATCATTAATAAATAATATTTAATAAGATTAAACTCATAAGTTAACAGCTAACAAGTAAGTATTACTATACAATGAATTAAATGTGCACACAAAAATGCAAACACTATAGACACAAACATCATAAATTCGTCCTCATGTCAGAGCTGCAATGTGCAGAAATGAATGTATCATAAATTCTTCCTCATGTCAGAGCTGCAATGTGCAGAAATGAATGTATCTTCCAGATTTTATGTTTCTTCAATGGTATGACTGGGATAAAAGACAGCTCCTGTTAACTTGATCTAAGGTATCTTAAATTTAAGAATCCTACCTCATATTGTTTTATAAAGATAAACCACTCAGGGAAGCATGGTAGCTAAGCTGATGGTGAGCTTGCTTGCTACCACTGGGTTACAATGTGCCAGTTTCAAAACAACGTACAGACAAAATAAAAAATCCAAGTTGTGATTTCTCGCTTGACACGACCACTTCTCCAGTTGACTCAGCTGCAAATGAGTACCTGATTCATGAGTTAGGGGAGATAAAGACAGCAAGAAGAGAACTGGCAACCCTAATAAATGGTGCAGTACATGAAGAGTTATCTTCATCCCCAGATGGCAGGCTACTTTCATGGGACATACCTTTACCTTTAAAGAGGACTTCCGCCAAAATGGCTGATGAAATTGAATGTTTTTCTTATGGCTTTAAATTGACAGATTTTCCTCCTGAAATGAACAGCAATTTGTAAAGTGTCTAGAAATTCAGATTGGATACATTGAACAGTGGTGTAACTATGTATGCACATGTCACTGGCCATTGCAGGCCTGCTTTCCCTAGACAAAGAACCATGTTCACAGTATCCACAATGAAGACAACGTTCTGGAAAGAATATCTCACTTAAATATATATGGTTTTATAATTCATATTTTTTATGATGTTTTAACTTTAGATGTATCTGCTACTAGAATTTTTTTTAATGGACCACCCACATGTTGTCAGGGTCCAAAAGAGAAGCAATGAATAGCAACATTGTTTTATCTTCCATGCATGTCATGCGAGATGACTTAAGGGGGTTGTGAGGTGCAGTTGGTTATCTTATCCCATATAAGGATCAAAGTGATCCAGAATCCATGCTGATTTTTTGCGGATGTGTCAGGCTGAGAAGTGGAGCTATTGCAGAAAAAATGCAAACTGTGACACAACACATTCCTTTCTTCAGACTGCATCCTATTAATCTGCAGGAGCATGAGAAGAAATGTAGAAGAGGAAAATGGACACAAAAATCTAAAAGGATTTGCATCACTGCACTTGGGTTCCCATTATATACTTTATTACTCTCAACAGTGCAGCTGTCAGGGGAAACACCCAGAGTACGCAACTCTATATCTTCAAGGGATATTCCCCAAGAACTTCCAAGACATTATAGTCTATATCCAACCACCGACCTCATGAATATAAGCGAAATTAATTAACCAATATGACCTCCTCTGCTACTAGACACAATACTACATAACTTCTATTGTCTAGTATTTAGAAATACAAGTAATTTGGAAGAAACAAAAACATGGGACAGATTATTTATTGTTATCACAGCTGTGAGTTGTTTCATAAATTTCATTACAAATCAATTACTCACCATGTGGGTCTTTGATCTTGACACTGTTACAGGCAAGTGATGGTTTGCTCAGTCCTGCTTCATTTTCAGCAAAGACACGGAACTCATAGCGTCGATCTTCAATGAGGTTAGGAATATTGATCATATTAGTGATGCAGGGGGTGTTGTTAACACGAGACCAGTTCTCGGTTCCATGCTCCCTCTTCTCTACCCAGTATCCATTGATTTTACCTCCACCATCTGACTTTGGTCTTTCCCAGGTCAAACTGACAAAGTCTCCTCCCACCTCTGTTACATCAGGTGTACCAGGTGAGTCTGGGGCATCTGTTATTTAATTTAAAATTGTTTTAGTTGTAACATACTGCCAGAATTGAAGAGGGGCAAACAGAAAAAAAGCATGACCTTACACAACTAAAGACAAAAATCAACCAATATTACTGAAATTTGCTTAATTTTTTAGAAATAGCCAAACCTTTGTAAAAACTGATGTTACTATAACATCTACTATCATTCCCTTTTTACTGAAACAAATACAAGCATAAACAATACTAAAGAAATGAATAAATCTGAAGATAACAGTTGAGCTTTGAACCTCGTATTCTGTTGTTTGTTTAGATCTCCAGGAGTTTCTAGTGATTTGCTTTTACTTCTTGTGTGCAAATGGGTGGTTTATTATGGCTTTCTTTCATACCCAGGATAATTCTGCTTAATACAATGCCTTTTGAAGATGCCTCCTACTTGGAAGAGGTATATATTGCGAGATGAGCTGGTCGTTTGTTTGAGTCACTAACTGAGCATCTTTCTTTAGATGAGGTGCTTTGCAGCTGGCAAATCATTCCCAGCATGTCCGTGGATATAGAACCCAATTTTCTCTGTATGAGCAGTGTTGGGTAATGGTGATAGTTGAGTTAGACTAGGTTTGTTATGTCCTCATATATGAGGTCCCTTTCACCTGCAGTGTCAACAAACACATCAGTCTGGGATTTGACCTGTGCATTTCTCATGCACTCACCTCATTCACCTGTGATAGTCTTCGACTTCATTGCCATCATGCTCTGTATTTCGACTCTTAGCCATTGTGTTTCTCAACCAAATAAGTAGATGTATTATCCTTTTCTTCTATGAGTAACTTTGCATGTATGATTGGTAAATTAATGGTATTGCTTAAATTAAGGCTTTCTAATAGTATTATCATTTCCCTATAATACATTTCAAGTAACTATGTTTCTATTTATATCTTATTAATGTTTGCTACCTCACAGCATATTAGGACTAATGGTCCATGCATCAGGAAGACCTAATGGTCTGTTTTTATTTAAGTGTTTATGGTAGTTGAGGAATCAATGAACTTGATCTTTTTCAATAATTCTTTGAAGCTTCCTAACAATATTCATTTACAAATTGAAACAGTTTGCTATAAATGAAGAGGACCTGAATTGTACACAGCAGTAACCTGAATTTAAAATAGTAGTACTTATTTTATACCTTAGCTTGTGTAATATTTGTAGATCATACATTTGAAAGTCACAAAAACTTACTGAACTGCATCTTTGCAATAATAGGACTCTCTGCCGTTAAGAAGTCTCCAGCACCATTCTCTGTGACAGCTGCTACTCTGAATAAGTACTGGCTATTTTCATACAGCCCCTGTACATCAATGCTTGTGTCCTGAAATTTTGAAGAAATACATCTCATACAAGTGCTATGATCTATGTTCTGGGATACACATTTCGGAATGAGTGTGAAAATGTAGACTTACAGACTTGTTGGTTATATCGCCTTCAAATGTTTTCTGATACATTTCTTCCAGTAATGCTACTGAAGGAAGAATCCCAGATGTCATCAAGAATAGATCTAATTTATCTCATTGGTTTGAATTTCCTCAATTTAATCAAATTATGCCCTATCATTGTTCTCCAATTTGTTGGAACAAAAAATCTAAAGGCAAAGATTGAGTGAGTAAAGTGGTTGTGGAAGAAATGGAGTGTTGTCCTTCATAAAAAGTGTGCTTTTTGTGACAATGAGGCACAATCCAATTGTCTGTGTGCCACTTCTTGGGAAAATGTCTGTGCACAGCACTGCTGAGGCATTGCAGGACTGTTTTGTAGAATCTGCATGGACACTCAATTCTCTTGGGATATTTTCATGATAAACCATTGATCAATGTCAAAGAACGCAATCAACATGGTCATGGCATAAAAATTGTGATCTGTCATGCATTTTTCAGTCAAGATGGTGATGTTTGCCACAGGAAGGACATTTGCTTTGTTTTTGTTTCATACACATACACTCAGCTTTCACCAACATTGTTATCAAGAATATGAAATCTGGTAATTTATGCTCACTACGAAGGTCAGTACAAATGAATAACCGATCAGCATGCTGTTCCTCAGTCAGGAGGTTTGGCATGTGTTTCAATATCTCCTGTCTTATGTTCAAATCTTCAGTTCCAATTTTATGGCATGTACAAATTGATACTTCAATATCTTCAGTAACCTCTCTGATAGTCAGTCAGATATCTGTCAGAGCATATGACAAAGAGCTGTGGAGAGCCATGACTGCCTATGCCATCCGGCATGGCACCTGATGATGATGAGCTGATGAAACAATTGCACCTGGGAGCAGGTAATGCCATCTGAGGGTGTCTTCAAACCTACTTATTCATTACATCTTGCTTATTACCACTATTACTTCATACATGGTTAATGTTGCATATATTTGCAGATATATTTTGAGTACTTTGCTATTGATAACTTTAAATGGTGTGTCGCAAATGTTCTGATGCAAGATGCAAAAGGCCATACATACCTATATTTTGCAGTACTATTTATTTTTTGTTCCTCAATGTGCAACCAATAAAAAAAAATATAAATATAATAATTCTGTCAGAATTCTAAAAAGACCCAGTGGACAATGAGTTAAAATCTAATAACACCAAAATCTCCATACCATACCTTACAATGGGATGAAACTGTGACCCAGTATGGTTTTCCCACCTCCTGTCTCTCTACCAAATAACTGGTAATCTTTCCTCCACCATCATCAGAGGGTGGTTTCCATGCCAGCTTGCAAGAGCGCTTGGTGATGTCAGAAACAGCCAGAGGGCCAGTTGGTGCACCTGGTGGACCTGTGGAACAATTCGAATGGATACACTTAGATACAAATAACTTCTTAAATGTATAACTTATTGTAACAGACAAAAATACTTTACATGCATGAGTGCATCTTTTTAAAACTGCAATTTAATTAACAGTTTTCAAGCCTAACTCAGGTTTAATATTTTTCTTTTACTTGACCAGAGTCCAACAAAACAGATTGATAATTACATTGTGTGGCATCTTGAAGGGCATCCACAAACTCACCCTGCTAAGTAAATGAACATTTCTCAGAGCACACTCAGTTCTTGCTCACCAGTTTCATTTCTGTCTCTTCGGATCTTCACCATGCAATTCTTGATCTTATTTGTCTGTCCTAGATATTATATTAGCAAAACGGTATTCAATCACAATAACAGCACTGTTTGCCTTCCATGCATGTTGGGAGAGGCAACTAAGAATGTTTTGGGGTGGAGTTGGCTCTCCCATCCCAAATAGGATCTAGGTGACCCAGAAGCCATGAGGAAGTCACATGTGTCATGTTGATCAAACTGCTGCTTTTCCCCTCTTCAAGCTGTCACTTGCTGTCCTTATGTCTTCTTTTGTTGGTTTGAGCTCCAGTGTTTCTTTCTATGTTTGGTTCGGCAGCTAAATTATTTTGGCATGGCTCTGTGTACATTTACTGTACTGAAGCCTTATTATAGTGGTAACCACTCTTTGTTATGAATTTATTATTCATGATCTCCACCTTGTTGAAGTCCATACTTGAAGGTAGATTTGAAGGGTGGCAAACAGAGGTAGGCAGAGATAGGAAAGTGGGAGGAAAACATTATGAGATAATTAAGATACAGTATACAAGAGTGTATCACCAAGGCAAGAGAAAGGTTGGAGGACCATTGCAGCCAATATTTGATGCAGAGACTTAATGATGACTTCTTCCTTCATCTATTGGCATATTTATCTCTGAGATCAGTTGTGTTCACAGATCAGTTCACAAACAATTGTGTAAAATAAATATTGGATGTTGACTAGAAACTTACTGACAACTTTAAGTTGGAATGGTGCAGATGCTGTGCCACTTTCATTGCTGATCTCAATGGAATATTTGCCAGAGTCATCCCGTTCAGATTCTAAGAGAGTACACACACATTAGTGAATTATACATTTTAAAATAAAGCATGGTAAACCCATATTTCCTGGAGCATGATTCTTTTTATAGTCATTATGTCAGATCACAAATAAATTAAACAAATTGTATTATTTCTACTGTTATATCCATGGAACACTCCAAGTTCTAAAGTAATGAAGTCATGGTAGGCCATAATTTCACTCCTATGTGTATATGTGGAAGGCATGTTTCTCCATTTTTTAAGTAGACATTCAAACACATGAAAGCTTAGAACTATTTAGTGGTATCAATGTTGGTCAAAGTCCATATGTCTACATGGTGTCAATACAGAGAATGCATGTAAATAAACTGCAAATAACTCTAAGTGTTTCAAACATTAACTAGAAAAGGACACAATATTTCTTATTTATTTTGCATATTAGAACCATCAATATTGTAACACCGTTCTCAGATCCTTGAGGCACCAGGTTCAATCCACGATTGGAAAATGAGTTTTTCTGTCGGAGGTACAATCAAAATCCTTCCTGTACATGTCATGGCCTCTGCTATGGCAAAGCGGCCGTTATTTCCACAACTCATAGAAAGCCTCCCTGCACTCTTTCACAGGAAGACCTGCATTAATTAAAGTTTAGTTTTTTATTATTGCACTTTCTTTCAATAGCCATTTCTTTTTTGACATCTTTCTTACACAAGAAGATCTTAACAATAATACACAAACACTGCAGTACATACACACGTTTCTGATGTTACATAATTTTATTTTATTACAGTCTTATTTGTAGCGATTTTAAAGCTTATTTAATTTGTGGTACTCTTCATCATCATCATCAAGTGCCGTCTCCGCAACGAAGGTTGGCTGCAACGTATCTCCAACATCTCCTGTCTCTTGTCTTGTGAAGCACTCTGCTAGACTGTAACCTGTCCATCGTGTAATGTTACTCTCCCACTTGTATCTCTGCCTACCTCTTGCTCGCTTCCCTTTGACTTTACTCTCAAGTAAGGTCTTCAATAAGGTGCCATGTCTTTTAATGTGTCCAAAGTATTTTATTTGCCTGATCTTTATTTCTCTTAGTAGTTCTTTCTTTGTGGTACTCTTACTCATTTTTAAAGTGCTACGGGTTATTTAAAATTCACAAATAGGATATGGGAATTTTGTGCATATCTCAAAATCTCCAATAGGACTAGGCACTTGACCACACCTACCTATCATCAGGGTCACTTAACCAGTAGCACACTATTGGTGAAAAAAAAACGCCAATGGATGTCTATCCATATACAGCTGTTGGTAAATCTAGTCATCCATTGCTATTCACTGATTAAATGAAGAGGAACTACATGATGTTTAAGGTTCATGTAACCAGTAATTAGCGCTTCTTAAGCAAGCTAAACAGAACTTCCTTTCTGTGCATATCCCTTCCAAGTAGGTTGTACATCAGAGTGGCCATTTAATTTATACTTGTCTGTTTGAAATGAGAAACATCTGTTGAAATGGAAACCATTTTTCATGACATTTATATGGATTCTGATGATGCAGAATTCTTGGGACTTACAGACATAGATCCTGCTCCATTAGCCGATATGATTGGTGATGTCAAAGAACACTAGTTATTTGTCTGGTGTATGTGGGGAAGCCAATTCTGTTGATTGCCATCACTGTCCTTCGGGTTATAGCCATATCTGGCTTCACAACTTTTCTGAAGTTGCAGTACCACTAGGCCAAGTCGATAATGTTACTGAGGTAGACGTGTTTTAAAAAAAAAATTTTATGAGCAGGTTTAGTTTCATTATAAAATGACATCAGAAATAAAAGGCAGAATATACTGATCTATTGACATTGTGGACTACTAACTACTAGACCTAGCAAATTGGATTGACAAGGTTAGTGATCTCTATATATTTTATTAGTTTTCACAGACGATATGAGAACATTAGCATGAATATGAAATAACATGAATACAATTGAATAGGCCTAGGTTTGTAGATAACTATTATAAGGGATCAGAGAAGTATAGGTGAGTCAGTATTTAAAAAAAATATTTTTGTTTCATGTTTGATCTTTACCACCTTCTCACATATCATACATACATCAACATAACTTACAACATTATATGCAGTATTCAATTTTTTATTTATAGTTTTAAAAATTATTTAAAATTATCTAAAAACAAAAAAAATTATTGCGTTTTCCAAATGTCTACTAAAAGTGAAGCACAATGTCAAAAAAGAATCTAGTTGCAGAGGGAAATCTGTGTAATTTTAATGCAGAGTGATAAAGGTTATAAATGTTTTTTCTAAATTGCTTTAAACCCACTACCTTCAAAATAAGAGGCAGGTGTTGAAACTCAATACTTGGCTGACCAAATTATTTCTAGTACTATACATAAAATATTACCTTTGATAACGAAGGTGACATAATCATCGAAAGGTGAGATTTTGATACGATCATTCTCTGGAAGGTCCTTGCCATTTTTCTTGATCTTAAAATCAAAAGGACCTGTACCACTGAATGGAAGTTTTACTTTGAACTGCTCACCAACACTGATCTTTTGATCTTTAAGTTCTTTATCTACCCTTGGCGGAGCTGAAAAAAAAGAACACTTTTATGAAGGATTCATAGAGAAATGAAAAAATTACAATGAATATAACAGAATTCAAATATTAAAGAAAATGAATACTTCAAGTGTCATAGTTACATAGAAATAAGAAAACATTAAGATAGATACATTTTCTAATTCATTAACAGAAATTTCATGATATTGGTAGGATCATTTTATTATCTCTGTCTATTGGTGCAAATAAAATGGCGACACAATGCATTTCTATTCTCTGGACTTCTGCTGGAAATTTAGTAAGTACATTGCCCTACTACTAGATGGATCCAGTGAGAGTTTAAGAAGCAATAACAAATATGTTAATGTAATATTGTTACTGGTAACTAATAAATTAACAAAGAGTAAAATTAATGTAAAAGAGAACTAATAAAAAAAAAGAAACAAGGACTTTTTATACGTTATGGTCCAATAGAGACCTTGAAGAATGCCTTAAGAGAAGGAATCATGGTGTTAAATCCAAGTGAAAGCCTAACATCAATGATGACAACTTTACATACAGACTATACAAACACATTAAGTGGTGTGCATGTGTAAGAACACACAAAGGCACACATGGAGATGGGAGATGTGAACAATTTTGGGAAATCGAGGGGAGGGAGGGGGTCAGTGGTTGACAAAGAGAATGGAGGCTGAATTTAATAAAAAAATTGATAAAATCAAAACTGATTTTACTTATTGTGTTTGTATGGTCTGTGTGTAAAGTTGTTAACATTGATGTGTGGCTTTCACTTCGTCTGATTTGACACACATGATTCCTTCTCTTATGGTCTTTCTCTTATCTTTGTTCTATTTCTATTTTTATCTATCAATAGTCCATAAATCAAACTGCTGCACACTGATGTGGACAGTTGCCAGTGACTAAACATGATTGCACATTTTTCTCTTTTTTGTCATCTCTAATGTGGAAAGATAGAGTAATGAGACCATTTCACTGCATTAATAATGTAATAATTGTGTGTGTTTATTTTTTGTTTGTACCGTAGTTGTTTCTTGATAAAGGTCTCTATTGGACCATAATGTAGAAAAATCTCTGTTCCATTTTTTTTATTATTTGTCTTTTACATTAGTTTTTTGTTAGTTATATTAGTTACCAGTATAAATATTACATAAACATAGTTGTTATCGCTTTTTAATTTTGTTACAGCAACACTGTCCCCCACCTTGTCGGATATACTCTGACAGTTTGGCTATTTATATATGAGAGTTTGAGCACAATTGAAACAAAAGCTTCCTATGCTCTGAAGTTTATACAGGTCTGCAATAAGTCAGCTGTCAGCAGGAGAAGTTTATACAGGTAGATGGGATGTCTGCTTGAAGTCAGCTGTCAGCAGAAGTTTATACTGGTAGATGGGTTGTCTGCATGAAGTTAGTTGTCAGCAGGAGAAGTTTATACAGGTAGATGGGTTGTCTGCTTGAAGTTAGTTGTCAGAATGAGTTTATACAGGTAGATGGGTTGTCTGCATGAAGTGAGGTGTCAGCAAGAGAAGTTTATACAGGTAGATGGGTTGTCTGCATGAAGTGAGGTGTCAGCAGGAGAAGTTTATACAGGTAGATGGATTGTCTGCATGAAATGAGGTGTCAGAAGGAGAAGTTTATACAGGTAGATGGGTTGTCTGCTTGAAGTTAGTTGTTAGAAGGAGAAGTTTATACAGGTAGATGGGTTGTCTGTACAAAGTTAGTTGTCAGAAGGAGAAGTTTATACAGGTAGATGGGTTGTCTGTACAAAGTTAGTTGTCAGAAAGAGAAGTTTATACAGGTAGATAGGTTGTCTGTACAAAGTTAGTTGTCAGCAGGAGGTCCTTGTGTGTGTCCAACAGCTTCACTTCCACTTTTATCTTTTGGAGTCAGGTTTTAGCTGTTTCAGGTTTTAGGTTATGTACATGTCTGCTGGAAATATTCTGGGGACACTTTCGACATGGACATTGAACAATGTGAACAACCTTTGTTTTGTGGAGATGTTCTTGCAGTCCAAAGTCCAGTGTGAGGAGACTAAAGTAAAGATAGTACTAGTAGTTTGCTGTGATCTTTACAGCTTTAGGATGAAGTCTTGTGGAAAATTGTCTGTTCTTTAACTCTACATATGTTAGTATTTTCTTGTAGTAGTTGCACATGTTTGCTTCTTTAGCTGATACTCTGTGATAGAATTTAACCTTTTTGTGCCTGCTTTCGGCAGTCTGCCAGTTGCCTTATTCCCTGCAATTCTGCAAGGTACATGGATCCACTGAAGTAATAGATTGTTATTAGCAGGCAGTTGGTGGATTGATCAAGCTTTTAACAAGTCTTATCGGTTGTGGTCTGGCAGCTGGATATCAATTATATAATAATAATACTCATAACCCATTAGGGTTGTAGTAGTGTCCCATTAAGACATTTGGTGCAGAAAGATCTCCATGTATCACTGTCCTCTACCATCCTGATGAGTTTTAGAAACTTCACACCGAGTCCTTGATATTATCCAGGCATTATACCAAGATACGTTTGATTTTATTTATGCTGTCAATCCATAGTGATGATTGTGGGAGAATTTGGAGATTAAACTCATTTTTAGTGAGGCACATTCTTTATACTATGGCTTTGAGTACTCCTTAGTTATATCAGGGAGTATGAACATTTAATAATTTGGTTGATCAAAACCAATGGTATTTACAGTCAATACATCTCTCACTGCCTGACCCTTTATTTTATTTGATGAATCAATAAGCCAGTAAAAAATATATGAAAAATGAACAATTGAAAACCAAAATTTAAAATCCAGTTTTCTAAATAAATACAAACATTAGGATTAATTTTGTGAAACATCAATTCTTTGTGTTCATTTATAAAACAATATTTCAATCATTTCTTTTTTAGTTCATTATTTCTTTTACTTGCACATATTCATGAATGAATGTTTTATCAGAACAAAAAATTGTATTATGTGTGCACATCACAATAAGATACATGGTGAGATGAATAACTTGAAAATGTATGAATGATAGACCAATAACCAAATATGGGTTGTTTCCTTCTCCATGACAACAGCATCTCTTGAAATAGCCTAAACCAATGATTCTAAACCTTTAATATCAGCGACTCTCAGGCAAAATAGTGTTTGCTGCCTCCCTGGAAGATATAAATAGCTTTAGAACTTTCTCCAACAATTATTATTATGTATCTATTATAATGAGTTCGATACATAATACTGGAGATAGAGAGCTGTGGAGAGCCATGATCACCTATGCTAGCCGGCATGGCACCTAATGATGATCTATTATACAACTGCATATTAGAAGACCAAACATGCCATAGCCTGAAATCAATCATCATTCAACCCTGCGATGCCTAACAGTAAAATCTGAGGCAAAATATTCAAATAATTTCAGACTGGTTCTTTTCTGTGATCCCAATAGAACACATAAACTAAAATAGATGGTTCTGAAACATGGAAAGGTTAATAAACAACATGAGAGGAGATGGCACATTACATCTAAGATATCTTTATAAAAATTATGAAAATTATATGGTAAGACACTGTTATGAGTACTGAAAAACTACATCATGCTCAGTTATCAGCAGCAACATGTGTAAAATGTCAAACTGCAAGTAGTATTTGGTGAACTTTCATATGACTCACATTGAGAATTAATAGTCTTAATGGCAATGACTGATTGAAAAGTGTACACTCATTTTCTACTGTTTACAAAGAATGAAGATAGGTTTTATGTTAATAATACCAACAAAGCTAATATTAGTTAGTCGAAAAGTCGTTCTTATTGAACATAGAACCACAAGGGCTCAGGTTTACTCCTCAAAATATCCCTCAGAGTGTAGCGACAGATCACACATACTCCAGTTGGTTTATCAGTCTCCTCTGGTTACCTGCATAAAGTTCATGTTTAGCTACACCCCCTTGACATGATATACCTCACATAGAAGGAGAGAGAGAGAGATGAATTAAGCGAACAATAATCATTTTAAAGTGAACTTATAAGAGGGGAACCTTACCAAGAACAGAGAGTTGAACTGTACATGATTCTCTACCCAAAGGATTCTTTAATTCACAAGTAATCTCCCCAGCATCCTTGTCATGGATCTCATTAATGATCAGAGTATGCTTATTTCCATCAACTTTACTACGGTTACGTCCAGCAGAGCCAATTTCAACCCCATTCTTGAACCTGAATAAGACAACAAATATGAACAATTATATTATTAATATAATGAAATAAAGCGGAAACAAGGGTAGAATCGATATCTGTACATTTAGAGCATTCCAAAAGATGTTAATGCTCTTTTGTTAACTAAAAGTCAAGAGTTCTACATAGATGCTCAGACAACTAAAAATTCTCCAAAACTCAGGTCTAGGTATTTATTTACATGGGTAGACTAGAAATTGATCATGAATTGAATCCTTAAATTATAATTAAATCAAGCACACTGCCAATGAGTTGTCCCAAACAATTTCTCCCACATAACTAATATGTAAGTCTTCAGTTGACAGTGCAGTGCAGTCAAAATCATAGCATCTGCAGAAATGTCACAGCGATCCCTATTCATATGATGCAGATAGTGGTATAATCTCTGTTGGACTATGGTTTTGGTTTACGGACACTGTCGCAAACACAGGTGGATAGATTGGAGAGAGTTCAAAAATGAGACCATGAGAGCTGTTCTCAAGAAATACACCTATTGTGACCATGAGGTTTCTCCTAGACCTACCAAGCATCAGACATAAAATAGCTCAGGTTAAAGAATACTTTAAGGTCGCCAATATGATCATCACCTCTTACACCAATCTTTAGACAACATAAAAGGAAGGCATATTAAGAGAGGAATGTCTTGGATGGCAGAAGATACCCTACTCAGAGTTTGTGAGCTGGAGGAAATGGGAAGAGGCTGTGATTGGGTGACATTTGGCAAAGAGAGAAAGTTATTGACAAATGTTTGGGCTGCCAACAGAACAGAGGGAATAATCCTCAGCACTCGAAGCCACATGATACAATAATTTACACAGATGGCTCAGCAACACAAAAAACAAACATGTGTTGGTTTTGTGGCCTACACAAATGGCAAGAAATTAGCTTAGAAGTCAGTTGCTTACTACACTAAAACATTGACTATGAGAATGGAAATATAAGTGGTGACAGCAGTTCTCCCTTGGCTGGTGACACAACCACCAACAGACTTAGTGATTCTATTGGACTCTAAAGTATGCTGCACAAGATAGAAGAGTTTATGATCAGAACTGAATGGGTCACTGTGCTCAACAACACGCAGAGCATTACATGGATCTACTGTCCAGGTCATGCTGGGGTCAGGGGAAACGAAAGAGTCGATGTGTTGGCTGGTAAAGCATTGGTGAACAGCACTAAGATAAGAAAAGACAGGCTTGAAATGATTAGAGCAGTCATGGATACCCTACGAAAATATTAGGAGGAGGTCGAACAAGATAATGTACACATTCAGAGAATGGTAGAAATAGAAGTGACTAGAGGCAATGGGAGAAAGTGCTCCCTCTCCATAAAGATCAAATGAACGCGTAATCAGCAACTGACTGAGACACTGAGCTTATAAACTTTTAGATGGCTGATGGAATGGCAAGCAGGGCATATATGGGAATGCCCCAGTGTTGTGACACTTGTTCCTAATCAAGAATCAAGTCTCCAGTTGACTTTGTTGTTTCATTCTGTGTTTGTCTGTCCTGATATAGATCTTTTGGTCAAAATGTCCATTCTGTGTATTTGTTCAACATAGAACTACTATTCGAAATTTGTCATAATTTTTAATACTTATTTATCGGATGGTGCACAGTTTTACTGCAGTCTTCTGTTAATTCTAAGTTGGAACAATAACTTAGTTTTAAGATTTAACTTTGGCTTCTCTTAGAAGACATTATACAAGATTAAAACAGTTTTGTAGTATGTAAAGATTCTTTGAGAGGGCTTAGAACTAGAAATATATATTTTGCATAGCATATATGAACACCATCTCAATTATGTACATAAACTAGAAATAAATTTTGACTTAGCATATGAGAGTACCATCCAAATAATTTACATGCTTTAGAACAAAATCATACATATTTGGCAAAACATATTGTGAGCACTTCAATGATGTAAAGGCATCTATTAAAGGTGATGATAGCAACAGTTTCTAACTTGTATTTTAGCATCTCTGTGATGTGTACAGAGATGACTGAGAAGTACCATCATAGAATCCCCTTCCACATTTAGGACACATATGATCAGAATTTAGCATCTGGATGTTTGTTGTCTTTTTGGGCAGCACATTTTCTCTATGATTCAGAGTTGATGCTTCTTGACAATGCAATCACTGTTGTTGGTGTTGCTGCACCACACTGATTCTGAGTGACAGACCTAGGATGTATTATTGATATTGAAGCTCTTGAGAGAGAGTCCTTGAAGCATTTCTTCTCTTCACTGGTCAGTCATTTTCCCTTAAGGATTTCACCATAGGCCCTATGTAAGTTGCTTTGGGATGCATTTGTCAGGCAGGCATACAACATGTTCAGTCAATTTCATTTAGGCTTTCTTCAGCATTGTATGAATGCTTGTAATATTGGTTCTTGTGAAGACTTCAGCATTGTATGAATGCTTGTAATATTGGTTCTTGTGAAGACTTCAGCATTGTATGAATGCTTGTAATATTGGTTCTTGTGAAGACTTCAGCATTGTATGAATGCTTGTAATATTGGTTCTTGTGAAGACTTCAGTATTGTATGAATGCTTGGAATATTGCCTCTAGTGAAGACTTCAGCATTGTATGAATGCTTGAAATATTGGCTCTAGGGAGGTTCTCAGTTTAAAATATTTCATCTTACTATTTTATGTTGAGAAGTTTGTAGATACAGCATGTGTCAACGATGTACTTAACCTAGAACTAGAACGTACATATTTGATAGCAAATATGAATACTACCCAAATTATGTAAATTATACCAACACTATTTCTGCTTTTCTTGTTGAAAGCCCAAAGTGAAGATTCTCTAAATGTACAAAGATTGAGATGAACTACCAGTTAGAAAGGTTAATCTTCATGACTCAATAAATGTGGATAATTAAAAGTGCCAAAAAACCCCACTAATTTTCATCTCATGTAATAACCATATCATATGGTATTAGTTCCATTAGGGGGAGTGTAGTAGCTTAGTTGATAGTTTCCTTACTATCACGGGTTACATGGTGCCAGATTCAAAACCACATCAGAACAAATAAAATATTCAGGTTGTGATTTCTCGCTTGATAAGATCACTCTTAAAAGATGATTCAGCTACCAATGAGTAATGAGTAGAAGCATGAGTTAGGGGAGGAAAAGACAGCAAGGATGGGAACTGGCAACGCCACCTAATAGTTGCTACAGCTTAGTACATGAAGACTTATCTTCATCCCTGACAGCAGGTTGTTGCCATTGGACATACCTTACCATTATGGTATTAGCTACAAAAGAGCTACCATCTTGGTAGCATTTATTCTCTTATGTTCACTCATACTTACCAAAGAACTTCAGGAGCTGGTGATCCAGAGACTTCCACACTAAATACTGCTTCACCTCCAAGAGGAGCTTTGACATTTTGGGGTTTCTTCACAAAGTCAGGAGCATGGCCAGCTGGAAAGTGTTTTAAACAAAACAATATACAAATCTATTTTGTCAATTCTTTTCTCAAGTCACAAAGAAAAAAGATAGAAATGAAAGCTGCTAAGATGAATATTTAGTACTGAAGATCTTTAATATTTAGTACTGAAGATCTTTAAGGTGCAGAAGATTCATATTTAATACTGAAGACTGAAGTTCTCTATGGTGCAGAAGGTTTATTTCATTAAGCTCATGTTTCTTCATTTGTGTTTTATCTCTTTTATCAGAAAAGCATACTAGGTATACAACTGACATGGTATAGCTGTGCATGATTTTACAATATCATAGGAAGCCACAACTCAGTGGATAGTGCACTGGGCTCTTAGTTGGATGGTCAAGAGTTAACTTCTAGTTTAACTGAAAATATTTTGAACACAATAGATTCCAGATGAAGCATGTCTTATGAAGTGGATACCAGATAAATTCTTGGAAAGTAAATGTGGACGATGTGATGTTGATCACATTGTCCCAAGAATTCTGTTGGTAACTGAAAAAAGATGGTTTTAATATGTATTCCAGGTGCTTTTCAGAATACTCATTGAAGAACAGGGACTTGTCTGTTTAGAGGGATGTAACTTTTTCAATGATTCTGTATAGCAACATGACATATTTTTAGGTCACAGTGACATCTCCTTGACCTTTCAATCACATGGAAAAGTAAATTTTATTGACAAATTCTGAATTCTATATCTCTGCTGAAAATTTACTGATTGTATGTGGGGGTTGTTATCACCATTACTATGTTAAAATATTATGTCTTTTGTTAAGTATTAGGTTCAAGCTCAAGTGGCAGTATCACCACCAATCACATTTGAGTAACAACAATGTAATTATGGAAGTCATTGCAACTGGATTACCAGAACTGTGACTTCCCTATTTATTTAACTTTTGTAAAGCTCTGACTGATATAACCAAATTGGAGTGTTGTATGCAATAAAATAGAGCGTACATCACCATAAAGGCACATTTTATTTAATTACTAACATTTGAGTGTTAAAGACAGTGTCATTAATGTCTGTAAGAACACACATGACAATGATGCAACATAATTTCACCCTGAAGGAATGTAATGGATGCATTTTTTGTATCTTCAAGACATCACAGAAGATCTTCATAATTAAGTCACATAGCGGTAGAAATTTTTCAGAATGTTTTAACATATACTTTAACACCCCTCTAAATGGGCAAGTAAATATTGTGCGTAGGGTATATAAGCACCATAGTCCACATATATCTCAATGGTTGGTGGACTGAAATTTTCAGAGCGATCCTTGAAAAAAATAATAGCATTTAACTCTTTCAGGACATAATTTTTTCTGGGGTTTGGACGTAATTAATTTTAGGCTTAATTTTTGGACCGCAACATGATTTAGGCACAAGCTTCCTGAAGGCAAAGTATAGGCCTAAGCTGTAAAAGGTCATATAAGTTATCAAAAGAAAGATAATTGATAGTGGAATCCATACATAATATACACAATATAAAAATATAAGAATTGTAACAATACAATACAATACAAAAATTACACCACAAACAGGGATTTCAGATGGATAAAAAATTTTTTGGCACGCATTGTGTTACACTCACCTTCAATTTTACTTATCTTGAAATGTTGCCATCCAATCTTACTAAAGTTGATGTCTTGGACTGTCCAATTACTGATTATAATTAGTTTATTTGAAGTAAATCTATCCACTTCCTAGTGTTTTATGCCATTTTTGTGTGTTTCATATAAAATTTCAGATCTGAACAAAATATTGCAAAACCAGACCCAGTCGATCTAAACAGAGATGACCCAATAAAAACATTCTTTTGAACTTTATTACATGAATATCATCATTAGGCCTAACTCTATTTTCTGTAGAGTGAGATTAATATTGCTGTCACTATGCCTATCAGATTCTTTGGAAACAATAACAGTGGGAACAGTTTTAGAAGTTTTTAGCTGTTATTTTTCCATTACCAATAATATTAGGTCTAGACCTGTTTCATTTCTGATTTTCAACAAGTCAGTAATCGTCAAGTAGTCACTGTCAAAATCAAAACAACTGTGTACCAACACATCACTTGAAATAATATCTCCAGCCGCCCGTGTGTTGTCGGGGCCCGAAAGGGGAGCAAAGAATAGCAACACTGTTTACCTTCCACGCATGTCATGAAAGGCGACTAAGGAGGTTATGGGATGGAGTTGGCTGTCCCATTCCATATAGGGTCAGTGACCCAAAGCCATGCTTAAGTCGGATGTGTCAGGCCGAAAGGCGCAGATATCGCAGCAGTGCTGTAAACTATGACACAACACATTCCGTTCTCCAGACTACATCCTGCTAATCTGCAGGAGTTTAGAATGAATGCAGAAGACGAAGAAGATATCTCCAGATATAAAACTCTAAGAGAATAATAAAGCCTGATGTTTGCTAAATCTTTGAGTTCTCTTACTAGTGAATGATGAAGAAATTTTGCTAATTTTATAAAAACTGAACCTACCTTTTTCGTATTTTAATTTAAAATAAATGTCACATGCATCAAATCACACATTACCACGATGGTTTCGCTTCGTTAGCCAGATTTCTAAATTTTAAACAGTTAAATAAGTTAATACTAATTCATTTGCAATTGAAATGAAGCAAATTTAGATGGCATATCTTCAAGAACGTATAATCGTGGATAGGTCCCCAATGGATTACTATCTGCAACGATTAATCGTTTTTACGGGCGGAAAGAGTTCAAATTGTTCAAATAATTTCAGACTGGTGATTTTCTATGATCTCAATAGACAGCTCTGAAACATGGACATGCTACTTCAAGCATTAGAGAAGGAAATACATTTCATCTAAGATGTCTTTGTAAAATCATGGAAATTATATGCTAAGACAAAGTAATGAGTACTGTAAAACTGCATCATCCTGAGTTACCATCAGTCACATGCACATAGGATGTTGCAATGTGGTCCTGAAAACTAACATTATTACTGGCCCACCAGTATTTGTCCCAGTGGATCCTAACCACACCTGATGACAATGTTGTGGAAAGAAACTTTTTGACTAAAATCTTTACACAATAGGTATTTTAAGTTGATCGATACAAGCACTTACTAATCTTTTCCTTAATCTTGACAGGAGCACAAGGAAGGCTTGCTTCTCCAGTACCAGCAACATTAATGGCAGCAATACGAAATTCATATTCAGAGTTTTCTGGCAGCCCAGAGACAGTAAATTTATTGTCTTGAACTGGAAAATCATTAGCCTTTGTCCACAGCGACATACCCTTTTCTCTCTTTTCAACAGCATAGCCTAAAAAACAATCAATTTCAACAATGAAATGACGCTTGTAAGTACTAACATGATGCTTAAAATAACAGACTATCACTATTCATCATTAGTCTGATACATCCTTGGCACTTAGGGCAGCAACAAAAACATGGTACTGCTCTCTATCTGTAGCTATTTTGTACATAACAGGTTCCAACATTTTTCAATTTTCAACCCCAATTTATAGAAGCAAAGTGACTCACTGCTCCGATGACATTTTAAAGTGGCTTTTTAAGTCTGAAAGATAACATAATACAAAAAAATTTCTTATTTGGTAATGCACATAAACTGGGACATGCGCAGATGAAGCCTATTCATTTCCACTTTAGATAGAGGTAATTTTAGTGACACTGAGTCTTTCGGAAGCATGGATATGGACATTTTGAAAGATGGAAAAGTTGAAAATTCGCATGTCCCTTCGGCATATAGCAGTGATTGGCGTAGTGACTTCGATGAAATTGTTGGACATATAGGCCTAGCTGATAACGTTAGTGTGTTAGATGTGTTTTGAGAGGTAAGTTTATTTTTAGAATAGCATATAGTATTGATCACGCTGCTTTCATGATTTAGACGGTGAATATCAACTGCGTTGGAGCGATAAAAAATGACTGGGTCTATCTTTCAGATAACGATTTATGGCAAATCTATGAGGTTCATTCATTCTTACCAGTGGCAGTATGATGATTTGACAATGAAACCACATAAATACTATTTGAATTAGGTTTATCTTATAGGGTTCCCACTTCAGAAAATATGAAAACCATAGATAAGTAATTTTTTAAATAATTTTTTTCCTTTTATCTGTTATAATTTCTTTATTTTTTGGTGAAAAATCATCTTTACTACTTTCTAATACGTCTGGTATCGCACACACACGTGAAGAAATTACACCAATATATGCAGTATTCAATTATTTATTTATATGTACAAATATTAATTAATTATCTCTAACAACAAAACAGCTATTGAATTTTTAAAACAGCCACAATCAATAACACAAATTCTCAAAAAATAATTCAGTGGCGGGGTGAAGTTTTTTTATTTGTACACAGATTACTAAAGGTTAATTCTGCTTTCTCTCAGATGTCCATCACAGAACAATAACAAATTATATTACCTACAACTGATACGTGATCACTGCAGTTTTTGCTATTACAAATAGTAAAAGATCTACAAGATAATCCAGATGAGATTCATTTTTCAGGGGACATATTTTTTCCAGAACAGTCTTCTTTATGAACTGCTAATGATTCTGGGTGAGATGATCTGCTGCAGTCAAAAACATATTCCAACACTGTTATGTCGCTTGTCCCCCTTATCTTGGGCTGCTATTTCCAATTACCAACAATCATACCTTCCAACCATTACATTTCTTCACATTGCACAGGGACCCAATCGTCATAGGCAGTATCTGTGTAGGAGAAATTCATATTTAAGTCCAAGTATATTCCAACATACTGTTTGGTATTATGTCGATTCAGAAGATTCCAAGTATACATCTTGGTCAATACATGTGAAATGAATTGAGCGCCTTCCCACAAGTACCTTCTGTACAGCCATTAGGAAAGCTCAAATGTAGTCAAAAGTCTTGTTTGAATTCTACACTGTCTGGGTATGCTATTCTATTTCTTTTTGGACATCATTTCACAATATTCTGTCCAATTGTGAACTTTGATTTATTTTGCCTAAAGCCTCAAATTGCAGCTGACCAGTAAGTTACAGTCTGCATTTATATATGAATATGCACACACAAAAAACCACTTCAAGTCTAATGACCTATTGAATAATATAAAACTGCCTAGTGAAGACAAAATCAAGCTGATTGGTGTTCGTCTTCAGAATTTCTGCATGACTTGTAGATGTACGTGAGGTCATAGTATGTATGGCCTTTTGTGTCTTGTAGATTGTCATTAAGCAAAAAGAAGTGATCCATTGAGCATTTCCTCAGGAATAGGGACTTTTCAAACAATCGTATCACAGCAACAGAAGAATTTTATTTGTGTCTTTTTCTTCTTTCTTCCATATTTTTAAACATATTGTTTCTGAACGTTGTTCCCGCATGCAGGTTGTGCCTCTACGCAATCTGAGTTTCAGCCAAGTATTTACAGAATTTAGGGTCTATGAAGAAATCTTTCATTGAAGATTTACAGATAACTTTATACCTCAGCATTGGTCTACCGCGGGCTCGCTGGCCTTCAGCCAGTTTTCAGAATAATACTTGTTTTGGGATGTGGCAGTTTGGTATTCTGCAAACGGGCCCAGTCAACGCAATCTATTTCTATTAAGTACTTCCATGATAGATGGTAGCTCAGTGTGGCATAACACTTCCATGTTGGTGATTTGTCGTGCCATTTAATGTTTAAGATTTTACGGTGACATCTTAAGTAAAACATGCTTAGTCTCCTTTTGTGTAGGAGGTCATAGTATTAACATAGAATATACAGTCATGGACTATTCTTGTTTATATTCTGGAACCAAACTATCAACCCACACCTTGCAAGTCAATATGTGCTCTAATCCTCATCTCATTGAAGCAAATCTACCAGAGTGTAGTGGGTGTACTAGCAGATAGTTTATAATTGGTAAATGGTGTTTAGTGTTGTGTAGACAGCATAAAATCAAAATTGTCATCTCCTGGGTAATTTCTTTGCATTTGATAACCCTGCTGCCAATCCAACATTTTCCTTCTTCAAGAGTTACTGAACCCTATGGAACAGCATGAGATAATATTAGATGCTTTAATGCATCTACTTAAGATCATCAGCCATTTAACATATTTTCTCTTGAATCATTGATGAATTGACATGAGGACCAAATTAGTGAAAGATCAGTACAGAACCTCAATGCAGAAATCATATGTGCTGGACCAAAAATAAGCATAAATTAGCACCACAATATGCTCATGCTAACGAACACAATTAAATTTTAAAAACACTCAGGCGAGTCGTACCTGTAATCTTTGATCCTCCATCATTCCTTGGCTTATCCCACTTCAGCTCAACAAAAGTTCTACCAACTTTCTCTGCCTCTGGAACACCAGGTGAAGATGGTTTGCCTGAAATCAAAGTGTAAAAATGGTTACAATATAACACTGCTCTGAGGTTTTTCTAAAGTACAGGAAAAAATCATGCAAAATATACAGAAACATGAGATCATGTACAGAAACATATGATATGGCGATGGTAGCAATACTAAACTCTACAGCAAGAAACTGTTTTATTGGACTGTTCCGAAAAAAATGACAATTGACTGGACATATATAAATTGGCTTGAAAATCACTGCAGCTAAAACAATGCTCTGTTGATCTCTATGAACTGAGTAGGATATGCTAACAATTTTTTTTTTTTTAAATGACAAATAATAGAAAATCACATAAAAACAAAAGAATAATAAGGACAAATGTGTGGATGACACAAAAACAAGGCAAATAATATACAATAATGTGTATAGCTCACAAAAGGGAAAATGAGGTAAAATAATCTGAAAATAACACACAAACATAATAGAACTGATGTCATAAATTTGTGAACACTTGTTACATTTGTTGGTAGATGTGAAAAAGAAGTTAGAAAGAAGATAGCAATGGTTAAAAGTATTTAAATTACATGAGGAACCTACTAATTCTAACAAATCTAAAAATTGGAATTGTAAAGTGCTACATCTACTATATATTAGTGTATGGTTTAGAACAGTGTTTCCCAACGTGGGGCTCACACCCGACAGGGGGGCAATATGATTGTTCCAAGGGGCAATTTGAACAAGTTGTAATTATGCTTCATTAGGGAATAATTCAATTTTTGAATATTAAAAAAATATGAATATGTTACATAGGAGGTCAGCTGAATTTGAGAAAGATGTATGTGGGACACGGTACAAAAACACTGGTTTAGAAACACTGGTTTAGAAGCATGGATAATGAACAAACAACTAAAAGATATAATTTATGCTTTGAGATTTGGATATATAGAGAAGAATAGGGAGAGCTTCTAGGAAATAAAAGAAAACAAAGAGGTTCTTGGCAACATTTAATAAGAAAATAGAAACTATCAAAGGAAATAAAAATAAAACAAATACAATATTTTGAACATATAAAAATATGTAACACCTTAATGAAGACCTTACTTGAAGGTGAAGTTGAGGTGAGGCAAGAAAGACATAGGCAGAAACAAGTGGGAGGGAAATGATATGGATGCAATATAGACTATTAGAGTTCACCAGCAGGGTAAGAGACAGAGGATGTTGGTGGTCAATTGCAGCGAACCTTCAACTCAAAGACGGCACTTGATGATGATACAATAATTGAAACAGCAGCATTATATGCACACTTTCTCAAGATTATCTAGGAGCTGACGATGGCAAGCAATGTCTTCTGAATGTCTTGGACCATCCATTTCTAGGTTATCCACACTAATCCTGTAAGTTAGGAATTCCTCATTAAATATTAGTATCCATTTCCATCTAGATGGTTGAATTTTGGTTGCACAGAACTCAGAGACTTACAGAATGGCAGTGAGGACAATGTTCTGTAAAGGACATGTCACATAGATAGGTTGAATTTTCCAATGTAAATGACAATTATCTTTGATTGTTTCCTAGTGTAGAACAAGACACTAGCAAATTCTCCAGTTTCAATAATGTTTTGAAAGAAAGTCTAGCAACTTCTAATCATTTGAAATTTCCTAGCTTCCTTTACTTCATATATTTTTTTTCCATAGATCTACAACCAAACTTTCTGTAGGCTTCCTGTTCTGTTGAGAAGAACAAATTATATATGAAAAAATACAAGTTCAATTAAGTTAATTATCTATTCCTTTCATCTAATATTTAATGAAATATAAGATGATCAAATATTAATTACTGAGCAACTTACTGTATTTTGATTTAACATGAACTGGTCCTGTACTGTCACTAGGATTGCCCAGGCCAGCAACATTCTTGGCTCGCACCCGAAATTCATATTCTGTATCATTTTCCAGACCTTTCACTGAAAAGATATATTGTAAAATACTCACAGTTAGTTAAAATTTTTTCAGAAAGGAAATGCCCATATTGAGTTGGATTGTGATATGAATAAATAATTTAACATAATTCAAAAGCAAATAAAATGAAATAGGGTGAAGTTGGTTGATTCAACATTTAAAATTATAATTCAGTACATACAAAATACACAATACTGGAGATAGAGAGCTGTGGAGAGCCATGACTACCTACGCCAGCTGAAATTGTACCTGATGATGATGATGACATACAAAATGAACTGGTAAAATAGCTACAGAAAATGAGTGATGCTGAGAATGTTCAAAATCTTAAAACAAAAAGCTTGCATTAAAAGTGATTCTACCTACCTCTACCAAATGTTTCCTTAATTGGTACATCATTGTATGGCTTCCATCTGTTTGATGAAGGTTCCTTGTACTCAATGACATAACCATCCAGTTTCTTGCCTCCATCAGACTTTGGTTTGCTCCATTTTAGTGTCACACTGGCTTCATCTATATCATCAACCTCCACTTGCAAGGGAGACTCAGGTGCAGCTGTGAGAGATTCATTAAAAAGAGCTAAACACAGGTTTAGACCACCAGCATCAGAACAGAAATAAAGACAACAATTTCAGGTTATTCTCTATAATAAGACATACCAGTAATATTACATTCGATGATCTGTAATTTGATACCAGCAATACTGAAAGCAGAAGTAGAAAATGCAATAAAATGTGGAAAGTCTGCAGGCTCAGACAACATTACAGCAGACATAATAAAAACTCTAAATGAATTTGGTGTAGGTATTATCACAGAATTATGCAATGACATATTAGAAACAGACCACATACCAAAAGACCTAACATCATCAACATTTATACCACTACCCCTAAGAAGTCCAGGGCTGTGGACTGTACAGAATATAGAACAATAAGTCTAATGTAGTTTTTTTTAGTTTTTTCATATAAATAAAATACTTCTCAAGATAATACATGAAAGAAAAATAAGATAGACATGGAGGTCGGTGAAGTACAATTCGGTTTTAGGAAAAATAATGGAACCAGAGAAGCTAAACTTAGTATCCGACTAGTGATAGATAAATATATACGTCCATAAAAATTTTATTTATATTTGCTTCATAGACTACAGCAAGACCTTTGACTAACACTACAAACACTAACAGATCAAGTCGATAAATCAAGTAAAGAATATGGACTGGATATCTCTCTCTCTATGTGATGTGTCCTTTGCAGAACATATTCCTCACCGTCACTCTGTAGCCTCATTGTTCTGTGCGAGCTGCCCAGCTTCTTCCAGGGCCATGTTCAGAAGGTCTTCGATGTCATGTGCCCATCGTAGTCTTGGTCTGCCTCTTGTTTTCTTTCCTGGAACTTTCCCCTCCATGAATAACCTTTCCAAATCATTGTGTCTTTTTATATGTCTGGAATATGCAAGTGTATGATTTCATGCTAATTTTTAGGGGCCAGTCTTCTTCTATGTTCAGATCTTTGCGGACATCTGCATTAGTTCTTTTTTTCTGTCCATGATATTCTTAAGACCTTTCTATAGAATTTAATTTCAAATGCAGATAATTTATTTTCAATTGTGAATGTCATTGCCCCTGTATTACATCCATATGTTGCCACTGGAATGATATAGCTTCTTAGTAGTTGTAACTTTGTTTTTCTGTTTGTTCCTTGCCATAGATTTTTCATCTGTGATGTTTTTTTGTAGTGCCATTGCTAATCTATTTCTTATCTCTGCTGAGAAATCTCCTGCAGTGTTGATGATTGATCCTAGATATTCAAAGTTGTTAACATTTTCTAGTTGTTTTTTGTCAATGGAATAATTTAGGTGAAATTTAATCTCTGCTTACATGCATTATTTTTGTCTTTTTTACATTGAGAAAAAGGTTTTGTGCCTTGCTGTGATGTTTGACTGACATAATCATTTGTTCTAAATCTGTGGGGCTCCTTGATATTAGTGTGATGTCATCTGCATACCTAATTTCTGGGATTTCATGAAGATGTGATATGTGGTGCTTATGTCTAAAACCTGCCTGAACTATATTTATTCGTATGTTGTTCCTTCCATTCTTTTCATGATTATCTTGAGAAGTATCCTGCTGGCATGACTGATCAGTGCAAATGTTCTATAATTCATGCAGAGTTTATAATTGCCATTCGTTAGGAGTGGTATATAGGCCTATATATATATATATAATATATCTGTAAAAGTGAATTAGGCCAAAATATTGAAAAAGATCAGTATATATATATATATATAGGCCTATATACCACTCCTAAAGAATGGCAATTATAAACTCTGCATGAATTATAGAACAATTGCACTGATATATATATATATATATATATATATATATATATATATATATATATATATATATATATATATATATATATATATATATATATATATACTGATCTTTTTCAATATTTTGGCCTAATTCACTTTTACAGATTTTTTTATATGATTCTATTTCAATTGTGAGGGGTACAATCAGTGCAACAAGTTGTACACATTTGTACTACAAACTAAACTTTTGCTATGATTCTTTTCAACTTGGAGTGGTACAACATAACAAGCTGTACACATTTCTACTCCAAACAAGACTTTTACTATGACTCTATTTCAGCTTTGAAGGGTACAATGCAGCGAGCTGTACAAATTTCTACTCCAAAGAAGATTTTTGCTATGATTATATTCCAACTTTGTGCAGTGCTGAAGATGAAATGTTCTTTCCCATCCTATTTGTTCAGATGTGTGTTTAAAACAGGATTATATAAAATCCAGTAAATTCTAGACTGAGTTTACAAACTCTTGGATAGTTGTTGAAACAGACAGCAGATCACTTATAAAAATGTCTCCTGTGCCATGATGCTAAATTTTAACCAGGAAAAGGAAACTATTTGAAGTAAACAAAGGCATACTTACTGAATTGATTTTGGGCAATTGTTGAAAGCGCTGTCTCCAATGGTTCTCCAACTCCATATGCATTCTCTGCACTAACCCGGAAATTGTACTCATGACCTTCCGTCAATCCTAAGACTTCATATTTTGTACCACGAACAAATTTGCTGACAGGTTCCCATCTGCCAGTAGCTTTGTCCTGTTTCTCAACAATATAATTGCTGACAGCACTTCCACCATCCTCCTGTGTGAGCACAAGCAGAAACAATGATTATGTGTACTATATATAGAAACTATAATACTAAATAAGTTTCACACACAAAATATGAACTAGTCTACATTAGGTAATAGACTACAATTAAAACTCATGCACTATCATGTTATCACTTTGCAAATATAGTGCTAATGAGCAAATGAAAGAGATGATAATAAATATGATGATTTAATATCTGTATTATCTGTTATTAATTTTGTTTATGGTAAAAATTTGTTGATATGCTCATGTATTGTTCTTCTTCTTCTTTCGTTCACTTGAAACATGTCTATATCTGTAATTCTGTCTCCTTAATAAAACTCACTGTCTTTTGTAGTTCATACAGTGTCCCATAGAGCTTTGATTCCAGTGTTGTTTCCTCTGGCCAATATGTCTGCCTCAGCGTTTCATGCTCAGAACACTCTTGAAGTATATGTTTGGCACTCTGTGCTGCCTGTCCACATGTACACATGGCCGTGTTGCCAATCTTGAACTTTGTATACATGTGACTGCGGAGTCGGTTGTGTCCTGTTCTGAGACGTAGAATTATAACTTGTTCTGGTCTGTTCATAATGTGATAGTCATCTTGTGTTGGTGTTTGTGGCTTTCTTATTGACTTGATCATCTGTTTTTTCTGATGGTAGGTGATTGGTATATCTGGTTGGTCTTCGGCAGCACCTTCTTTAGCCAGTTGGTCTGCTTTTTCATTTCCTGGTATTCCACAGTGAGAGAGTATCCACTGCATGGTTATCCTATACTGGTAAGACAATTCGCTAAGTAGTTTTTTTAAGTCTGTTAGTTTTCCAGACTGGAGAGCTTGAAGCACTGACCTTGCATCTGTCAGGAATACCACAGGCTGTAGGCCAGAGTTGGAGTTCAGCAGTTTTTTAGCTGCCACACTAATTGCCTGGATTTCTGCATCATAATTATTGCAGAATTTTCCTGTTGGTGTTCTGATTGTATCTCTAGGCTTGTGTGGATATTCTATATATACACCTGCACCTCCATTCCTCACAGCATTCTGTGCTGACCCATCTGTGTACACTCTGACCCATATATCTTGTGGATATTCCTCATCCAGGAAACTGAGGGTGACTGTCCTTCGCTGCACACTGTTCTGTTCGTCCTCGCTTAGTATTCCTTTCACATGGGTATGAATGTATATTGGCATTCCATGGCTTTCACTCCACGGGGTTTGTTCTGGTACAGACCTTAAGGGGCTGTCAACTTCAGGTAGGTCTGTAAGTTGTCTACGGAGTCGTTTAGCTTGATGGATAAAGCTGCTCCTTTTCAGTCGCCCCATTGCTAGATTTTGGAATCTTTCCTTCATTGGATGACTTGGCATACACTGAAACTTTTCTGCTTGAATTAGTACTTTTGTGTCTCTTCGTTCGCCAAGTGTTTGCATTCTTCCCATTTTCTGCATCTCTGCTATGGGTGTTGATTTCATTGCTCCCAACATTATTCTAAGTGCCTGGTTTTGCACTTTATCTAGATCTTGTAATGTGGTGTTTGATGCAGGACACCACGCAGCTGAACCATATTCCAGGTGTGGTCTTATGCCTTGCTGGTAAACTTTACTGAGTATATTTCCACTGGCTCCCCATGTGGTTCCACTTAGTTTTCTCAGGATAGCTAACTTCCTTCTGGCTTTTGTTGTTGCTTTGTTTATGTGCTGCTTCCATGTCAGCTTATCATCAAAAGTAACTCCGAGGTATGTGGGTTGTTTGTCTTCTTTCAAGAGCTCTCCATCTATCTTGATATGACCAGCTTTTTGTTTTGGTGAGAGGGTAAAGAGTGTAGTGCTGCACTTATCTGTGTTAATGCTGACGCACCATCTATTTGCCCATAATGTTAGGGCATCGATAGCTCTTTGTATTTGTTTAGTGGCCACTGTTGCATGTTCTTCCGTGCACCAGATCACCAGGTCGTCAGCATACATTGCCACTTTGATCCCGTGTGGTAGTTCAGCAACTAGGTCATTGATGTAAACCAAGAAAAGTGTGGGTGACAGGACTCCTCCCTGGGGGACTCCATGACGCAGTAGAACTTTCTTGCTCTTGCGACCATCTAATTGTACCCTGGCTCTTCTATTATGCAGGTATGCTTTTACCCATTTGTACATTCTTGAGCTAACCCTGCAATTTCGCAATTTCTTTAGGAGCCCTTCTTTCCAGACCTTATCAAATGCTTTCCTGAGGTCTATCCATGCTGCTAGTACCAGTTTCTTTTCTTGGAAGGCATCCTCAATCTCTTGGGAGAGGTAGGTTGCCTGATCTTCAGTAGAGTAGCACTGTCTGAAACCTGCTTGCTGTGATACCAGAAGGTTTTCACTTTCAAGGTACCACTGCATCCTAAGATTGATAATGCGTTCCATTGTTTTACATAGACAGCTTGTGAGGCTGATGGGCCTGTAGTTGGAGACTATGTTGCCATCTTTTCCTGATTTGAGGAGTGGTATCATTATTGCTTCTCTCCACGCCTGTGGTACATTACCTGTGGACCAGCTTGTGTTAAAGATCTGCAGTAGCTTTGCTCTTGCTGCAATTCCCAGGTTTCTAATCATTTCATTGGACACTCCATCAGCTCCAGGGGACTTTTTCATTTTCAATTTGGATATTGCATGCTCCAGTTCTCTCATTGTGATTGGTGCCTCCATGACTTCAGGTATAGGTTCACCTTGTCCAATGTTTTGCTGGTTCTCTCGAACCTCCTGTTGTTTGTCTGGGCTGACTTTGACGTTATTGTCTTCTGCAAAGGAATCTGCAAAGTAATCAGCTGCATGTTTACCTGTTAAAATGTCTCTATCTTTATAAAGTGTGATCCTGGTATTTCTCCCTGTACCTTCATCATTTAGTTGTTTTACAAGTTTCCATAATTTCCTAGTATCTCTTTCTAGGTTCAGCGACTCTGTTTTTTCTTTCCAGCTGCTCCGTCTGGCTTGTAACTTGGCTCTTTGAAATTTAGCCTTTGTTTGCTGATATTTGTTGTGATGTTCTTGGCTAGGTCTGTTCTCAGCCTGCTGTCTTGATGTTTCCATCTCATTTTGCAGCTTTTCCAGTTCATCATTCCAGTAGGGTTTGTAGTTTTTGCGTGCCCCCCTGGGTATGGTTTTACTAGCAGCATGTAGTATACATCTATTAAACTCACTCACTGCTCTATTGATGTCTTTGTCCAAGTTCATGTCCTTAGCTAGAACACTGGTTAAATGCTGGTACATTTTCCAGTCTGCCCTTTTATAATTCCACCTAGTGAGCGTGCTGCTGTCCTTGGTAAATTCATTGTGGATTTCCAGAAATATTGGTCTGTGGTCACTACCTCCAAGCTGCTTTCCAACAACACGTGTGATGTTCCATTCCAAGCCTGGTGAGTGGAATGCCAGATCTGGTGTAGAGGTGGTGTGCCATGCTCTCGAGTAGAAGGTTGGCGAGTCTGCTGGCTGGTTAATAAGAATGAGATTATTTTCATCCTGCCAGCTCTCAAGTTCCTCACCTCTCTTGTCGATATGATCGTAGCCCCAGCTCTGAGAGTGGCTGTTGAAGTCACCACACACCATAAGTCTCTCTTTGTCTGGAATTGTGTCTAGTGCCAATGGTTTATCATTTGGGCAGTAGTAGTTCAGGAGATGGAATTCTGCACTGTCTGTTTTTAGGTGGAGCATCTGGTATTCTGCCCCTTCCATATATACTTCCAGCTGACATGCGCTGATATTGTTTTTAACAAGTGTCAGAATTCCACCCTTTCGCCTGTCCTTTCTGTCAGACCGGTAGCACTGGTAGCCTCTGATTTTGAAGGCTATGTCACTGCTGAGGTGTGTTTCTTGGATACAGCATATACTAACTTGTTCTTCACTGAGGACATTTTCAAGTTCCAATTTTTTGCTGTATCCATCTCTTTTACTGTTGACACCCTCAGCATTCCAGTGCATTATTTTTATTGGTCGTTTGTTTATTTGGCCAGTAGCTCTATTCCCTTGCCTCCTGGCTCCTCGGGGCAATTGAGAAGGACTTCCAGTAACTGAGGTTGGGCCCTTTCGAGGTATAGGGCCCGGCACCGTCCCTGCCTGAACGTCCGCCACAGGGCAGGCACCATAACTATTTATAGATGAAGACATGTTTCCATTGTGTTTTGTGCGTGGCATCCTGATTATCTGTGCGCCTTTTGGCTGGATGCCTCCGTCTTCAGCACTCTGCTTACTTGGGCAGGACTATGGTCCTGCTCGAATGGGACTGCCCGACCAGTCTTAGTTTCCAGCCCCTGATGGCTGAACTAAGCCCCATCACCTCTGCACAGTGCTGGTCTCGATGGGGGCTCATGTATTGTAATTTAAAAAGTATTCAACCAAATTAAGTCTTAATAACAAAATGTTTGATTAAATATATATATATAATTATCCCAAATTTAATAAATAAATAAAGTGATCATTGTTAATCTGTTATCAGATAGATTCAGGAATAGGGTAATAAAGTTTTGCTAATTAGAGACAAACATAATAACACACACAAATCGATGTTTCGACCAAAAGGTCTTTATTAAGACAACAATTGAAACAAAATTAAAACATATAACAAAAAACGAACATTAATGGCATCGATGACCACATTAGTATGTGTAGTATGGTTTGACTGGATGAGGTGAAATGACACTGGACAAGGAAAATACAAAAATGATCACAAACGTGACACGAAACAAACAGAAACTATGGATTGACTAGAGTCATACATGAGGCAGGTGCTCATTAATGCCGTTGTGTTTAAGAGTGCAATATTTGTAAATGTAGCGGTTCTCAAGCACCAGACTGGTCCAGTCATCAGAAAAGCACGACTTAATGGCCGTAACCTGAATGTCCTGGGCGCTTCGATGGCCTATACCATTGTCAGACTGAAGAAGGGAAAGGTGATGAAACAGGACATGGCAAACAGTAGCACTATGGGGGTGGAAAGTGAGAACAAGCTTGACCCTGTCAGAAGAGGAAGACTTCCGAGTGGTTGAGAGTGTGTCCTGACGGGAAAGACTGTCCACTCGAGGAAGGGTAGATCTGATACACTCTCAGGGTACAGGCGACAGCAGAAGAAAGCTATCATCTCGTAGGCCTTCTTGAGAAAGTCATCGTTGCAACTGCACAAGCGCCGAAGAAGTTGGGAGAATGGAAGGGAATCATAACAGCTGAGGGATGAGAAGAAGTGTATAGAAGAAAGCTATGGGCATCAGTCGGTTTGTAGTGTACCCATGTGCTAAGACAGAAGGGTTGGATAATGATGGATATGTCAAAAAAGTTCACAAGGGAGGTGGAGATCTCTGATGTGAACTTAATGGTTGGGCGAAAATTGTCAATGAATTGTATGAAGTGTGCCAGGTCAGCCTCAGACATGTCAGTGATGCCAATCCCATCATCGATGTACCCATGGAACACCAATGGGAAGGGTCCCCCATATGATTCCCATACCTGGTGCTCAAAGTGGCCCATGAATAAGCAGGCATAGCTAGGCCCCATCTTGGTGCCCATGGCGACCCCACTGATTTGGTCAAAGAAGTGTCCATCAAACTCGAAGGAATTGAGGAAGTAAGCACGAGTTCAGAAAGACAGATAAGGGTAGAAGTAGACACAGAGGGGTGAGGATACTGGTCGAGAAAGAACTTCACAGCCTCGAGACCCTCTGAGTGCAGTATGGAGGTGTACAGGGAGCAGATGTCCAGCAGAAAGAGACGATAAGTGTGAGCAGGGGACAGTAAAATAGAGGCAAAGATGGACAGGGCATGGTTAGTATCTTTCAGGAATGTAGGAAGTTGCTCCACTAATGGTTGGAATACACTATCAAGGAAGTCAGAGATGTGTTAAATGGGGCAGGAACACGCAGAGACAATGGATCTGCTGGGGTTGAAAGGTTTGTCAATTTTTGGCAGCATATAGAATGCTGGCCTACCCACACTGCTGCCCTTGAGGCATAGAGCGGCAGCTGAAGCGGGAGAAGGTTGTCAGCTATTAAACCCTTCATGGTGGTAGAGACTGTGTCGTTGTGGGCAACAATCGGGTCTTTCTTGCATGTGTTCGCCCTGTAGAACAAGGGATTAGATAGCTGAGCCTGACCCTCTGCTAAATAGAGGTACTTGCGCCAGACAACAACAAGACAAATGTCATAACCACTATGCCACAGAGATACTTTAACTGTACTGGAATTTTAGGGAAACACATATTTAGTTTGAACAATAAGATAACAACAGGTGGCAGGAGCAGCAAAGAAATACACAATAGATGTAGTAAAGCATACCAAGTCCTAGTGCAAATGACACCAATCTTCAGAAACAAAAATGTTGATTTAAACACCAAAATAACACTATTCAAAATGATTATTATGCCAACGCTGTGCTACCAATGTCAAATATAGACAATGACAGCACAAGACAAACATAAACGTGTGACAGCTGAAATTGCATGATTATGCAGAATCCTAAGAATATCGCTAAGAGACAGAGTGAGAAATGAGGACATTAGAAAAAGAATTAGCACCACCAAAATCTTGGAGTATATTAAGAGTCAACAGATCAAATGGTTTGCACACATCAGCAGACTACCATCAGACAGCATACCACAGCATAGGGAGTAAGAACTAATTGCTCACAATTTCTGGGGTTCTCAAACAAACCAACCAGTTCACTGACATAGCACATTACAGAGTAAAAAACCCTGACAAGAAAATCCTTTGAAAATTTATGTTTAATTTAATTGTTATATATATTTTACCTTTGGAGGATTCCATGTAAGAATGCAGGATTCTGGAGTAATATCTTTGACTTCAAGAGGTCCTTCAGGTTTTTTGGGAACATCTAAGAAAATAAAAGAGAAATGATTGCCAGAATATAGTTACTTAATAATAACAGAAAAAGACAATCTTTATTTTTTGGTCATGTTGTGATATCATGGGAAAAGTTGAGGATGACAGCAAGATAAACTGTTAGAAAATCTGACATCACTGCATAGCAAAGAGTCAACAATGATCCTGATAAAAGATACTGGAAATAGAGAGTTGTAGAGATCCATAATCGCCAACGCAAATCAACATCACACCTGATGATGATGACTTGTGTACGATTATGCATCCAATCTTCATGGTTTAATATTCTTTAGTATAAAGTCCATATTTTGATTGGATATAATCCAGGTCAGCATCAATTGTATCTTCTATTAGGATGACTATTATAATTATCACTTTCATTGATTTGACTACATTGATCAAACACATAAATGTCATTATGAAATACTTATTTATTTCCTCAGATGCTTAAAGTACACTGTTTCCATATTATTGGGGTCTACAACACAAAAAATTGAAACTAAATGATAATAGGATGTAGTCACACAATACAGTTTTGTCTTCATTTGATGTCAGCAAAATGCCCATCTACGAAATGGATAGACTATATTCCCCAATATGGGGTACAGATGAAAGTTTTAGCATTGGGTAACAACCTGAAACAGGAAATGAGTGGCTGGGGTAACACAGAGGGAATATAAAAATAAACAGAAATAGGTATTCATGCTACCAAAATAAGCAGATAAAGCAATTTAATTAAAACATTGTGTCTCGTTAGGTTGCTTTATCGACTTAGTTTGGTAACAAACTGTTCATTCCACAATATGCGTCAATGGTATTAACACATGGATGCTATTTTTACTACATTTATCTGTGCACCTAATTTGAAATCCTTTTCACCTCTACATTTCTTGGAGTGCTTTAGCAAGGCTATAGCATATGGCCAGTGTGCATTCCACCACAATTTTTATATACTGATAATTTATATCTAGAACCTATCTATGTTCCTTTAGAACCAAGTAAGATGCATAAGGCATAAACTAGTGATCTCAAAATGAGCGATATGATGCTGCTGCTGCATGTAGTTTCTACATTTTGTTGAGACCATTAGTTATACCCTGCAAAGAATTTCTCTTGGCTATCGCTCCTTTATTTGTTGATACCTATTTTAATGCTTGTAGTGGCAGTCTAATTTCATTATTTCTAAGCACATATCTGATGAGTAGCAAGGGACAAAGTATCACAAAGGGAAAAATGTTGCAGCATGTTTTTTCCCCAGATCTATGGAGCTTCTGGTTAACACACTTGACTAGGACAGATGCAGCATTCCAATCTTTGACACAACAAAAGTTTGATAGGTCAAGGACAATTCAATTTTCAACAATACAGAGTAATATTTTTTCACTATGTTCAATCTATTTATTTTTACAACTCCTCGCACTCTGCCAGCTGTTATGATTAATATTATGATTTTTAAAAATGTTTAAACTGAAATATATGTTGTGTTGTTTAGTAATTAAGCACATTGTCTTGTCAGGCTATTTTGTTTTTTTCATTGGAATTTATGATGGTGCTAACAATGTGATTTTGTGGTAAAGTGTCGCATGTTTATGGTTTAAAATGTATGAAACAAATGCCAATGTCACAAGGAAGTTCCAGATGCTGATCTAAAGCTGGGAGAGATTGATGTATATGGTTATAATGATCATCCAACTTTACAAAGACATTATTAGTTTTAAAACGGAACTTACAAACTATGTTTATCCAAACTAATTTTTTTTCCAGATTAAAGTTACATAACTAGGTCTATCTATTTATTCAATCTATTCTTAGCAAACAATTACACACTACCAGTGTTCTAGACCTGTCACACTGGCAATCTCCATCAATTTTATAATGGTTTGTATCACTTTTTTGCCAGAGTCACTTTGTCCCAAAATATGGGGCAAAGTATTTTTTTACATATTTTCATAAATTCTCGTTATATTTTGTACACATAACTGTATGTTTTAAACAACTTCACTAATGTAAGATGGATGGATAAGTTATACACTGATGGCAATGTGTTCTCTTGTAGTTAAGTCTAGTTGTAAGAATATGCTAAAATGTGAAAAGTGCAAAACTTTGCGCCCCCCCCCCCCCGGCTACCCTAAGTACGCTGTTTTCTTCTTATTGTTGTAGAAACATTGTTGTTTGTGTCATCTCTTATTTGCTTATTTGATCTGAATTATTTCCAGCCAATATTTAAAATATGATGTCATGACAGAAATTACAACTCACATTGCCTTAGTATCAAGTGCATTTAACAGACTGTATAATATCTGGAATTCAAAGTCAATCAGCACACGCACAAACATGCGCTTATTTAATTCCTGCGTTATTCCGGTGCTATCATATGGATGTGAGAGCTGGAAAAGCTCTTTATTTTCAGAAAAGAAATTAATGATTTTCGAGAACAAATGTCTTCATAGGATAACTAACACCCATTGGAGTGAATTCAAATCGAATAAAATCAGAGAGGAGACACATCAAAATTTCATCACAGATGTTATAAGAAAATGCTGTTGGTCCTACATCGGGCATGTCCTATGCACAGACACAAACAGAATACACCACCAATCTCTTGAATGGATACCTACAGGCAAAAGAGCAAGGGGTAGATGAAAAGAAACACTCAGAAGAACAATACTTAGAGAAAGTAAAACAACCAATATTCATACTATTCAAGAACTGCACAGAATAGCTTTGAACAGACAGAATTGGAGAGATCTGACCTCTGCCCTATGCGCTAACTTCAGAGCAAAAGTAAAATGAATGAATGAATTAATATTTAAAAGTTTTATAAGACATTTAATTTTTTTTAAATGTAATTTCTTCTCCAGACCTTTTGTTACTTTCCAGCTTTCACAACCATGTATACATTTGTTACTATATGATAAAATTATATATATATATATATATAATTTATATATTTATAAAGTTACTATATGGTGAATTTCCACACTCATCCGCACCGCTGAGGATAGAATTCGCTGGACGACTCTGTGTGCTGAAGCATCCAATGTGGTACCCCTACGACCCTGAAGGGTTATGGGTTTATTGATTATTGTTTGATATGATAAAACATCATCTCAGGCTGAACCATATACATCAAATAAAAAATGCATTATGAGAAGTATAAAGTCACATAAAGACTTACCAACAACAGCCACATTCATGGCAATTGTGTCTGACCCTTTCTCATTAGTCAAAGTAAGGTTATATTTTCCAGCATCCTTCAGATCTGCACTCTTGCACTTTAATGTAATTGAGTCTGGCTTGATCTCAAACTTTATGCGATCCGTCTCATGGATTGGCATACCACCCTTGTTAAGAGAATAAAAAGAATTTAAAATAATTTATTTGACATAACACCTTGTTGAAGACCTTACTTGAGGGTAGAACTGAGGGGACGCAAGCAAGAGATAGACAGATACAACTTGGGGGGGGGGGAACCATGGATGGGACAGGTTACAGTCTAGTAGAGTGGATAAAGCAAGAGATAAGTGAATGTTCGAGGTACGTTGCGGCCAACCTTCATTGTGGAGACACACTTGGTGATGATTACTTTGAGTTATGGAAAATGATTATCAACATTGAATTCCAGACACCTATGTAGGTGCACTAATATCAATTAATATTATCAAATAATATTATCAATTATTATTATTATTAATATTAGCTCTTACTTCCTATGAGCAGTGGGATGGTTTTTCTGAGTTTTCTTTCATACCCAGGAGACTTCAGCTTTTGGCTTAGTACAATGCCTATTGAAGAAGCTTTCTACTCAGAGGGGTCTATAGTTGTATAGATGACATGCTATACAAGGGAGCAGCGTGGTGCAGTGGTTAGCGCACAGACTTCGCATATGGGTGGTCCTGGGGTCATTACCCAGTTCATGCGGAACTGTTTTTCAGATCGCAATGGCTCCGGGTTGACGCAGCATTAATTGGGTACCGGATTAATCCAGGAAGTAAAGACTGCGAGGGAGAGGAGATGGCTACCACCCTCATTTGAAGAGCCTCTGAAATGTGAGATCGCTAACGTGTCACACCCCTATAGCATTAATAAATGCTATGGGTTACTTTACTTTTACTAGATGACATGTTACAAAGTTTGCACAAGAGACCTTCAATATAACGGTATGTCATCTACTAAGGTTTTCTGTTGCATGGGTTGTTTGTCTATTGGTCCATTGGCGAGACCTACAGATGCAACCACATGCATACTATGACTGTATGCTCAGCGACTCAATGAGCATGATTGTGATAGTGTAAGATGGGTGCATTCGGGAATAGTAGATGGATGTGGTGAAGAATTCCTGTGTGCGGAAAGTGACTTTTATTTTTGTGCTGGAACATGTGGGAGTCCTGGGTAATGAGAGAGTAGATAGCTTGGCAGAACACATGGCTACTACAGACAGCTGTAGATGGCTTGATGGATCACGCAGACATCTGAACGCCCTACGGGAAAATACATGAACAAATGACTGTATAAGTGATGGTGGCTCTTGTTCCACGACTAGAATAAGGGAGTTTGGTGTGAAATGTGGTGTTACTAGAAATGAGTGGGTTCATTGGCGAGGAAGAATGATAGTCAATCAACAGCGTACAGGGACAGTCAGTCAATGTGTAATGTCGGATACACTCAAGGAGAGATCTAAGTCCATGAACGTCTGGAGTACAGTGACAATGATCCAATGACTAACTAACTAACTATTAGTTACAATATTGTTCAATGTATCCATTAAAAGGTGTTAGTCATTTTAAATAAATGTCAGTTTCTATTCATTATATTTACCTGAGTCCATGCAACAGTAGGAATAGGATTGCCTGTATAGGGGACAACAATTTTGAATTCTTCTCCAACCTTTGCTTTGATATCTTTGACTGATGGCATCAAGTCTCGGTTTATTCTTGGTGCCACTGAAAATATAGTCATGCAATATATATATATATATATATATATATATATATATATATATATATATATATATATATATACACACACACACACACACATAATTTCAGACTTTAGCTCTAAGTGTTATTTTGTTATTTCAATAAATGAATAAATGCAGCTCAAACAACATGTATGTTTGTTGAATGTTTGAGAGTTGGAGGCTGCTACCTCTATTTGGTTAGATATATCTATTCTAGCCATCAACTGAAGTGCAAGTTTAAAAAAATCAGGGTATTTAAAAAAAATAATAAATAATTTAAGGATATCCATTTTTCACTATTTTTAACTATTGTCAAATAGTACATAAAATATAATTGTACAATATGGACACAAGGATTATCTGCACTTCTAAATCTTGATGTAGTTTGGCCAGTGAAGTGTTTGTGACACTGGCTCACTGACTTTACTGGACAGTCTTTGATTCTTAATGGGACTTTGTAGAATAAAGGCCTGATGCCCTCTCCGCATTCCAGGCATAGATCTTAAGCAAGCTTCCTCACAGTTGAGATCATGGCATCACCGTTTAGGTAGTCAACTCCTTGTCCAACATCCTTGGTTGCCTCCTATGACTTGCATGGCAACCAGAGGTAGGATAATATTTGCTCCCTATTAGGCACTGACAACAAGCAGACAAAGGAAGACAGTGTTCAGTAAGAATGTCAGAAATATTATATCTGAAAAAATGCAAATTTAATGCAAGTATGTAACAAACCTGGAGGAGGCTGTGCCTTGATGTTTCCGCTACCGTCACTGAAGTCACCAATACCAGCATTATTTACAGCTGCCACACGGAATTCATATTCCTTGCCTTCCTGCAGACCCTTAACTGTGAACTCTGTATCTGGGATGTCTGAAACACTGGCCCTGCAGGAAAATAAAAGTATTAATTTAGCTTAAAAGTAGTGTGATTAGTGGCTAGCTGAACCAAAATTACAACACTCCGGATACTCTCATAAGTGTTCAAGCTATTTCAGCAAACAGCAAAGCATATGCACTATGATAGTTCTCACAATTTATTGGATGCACTCACTCTTGAATATTTCTCTTAATCTTACCATTTCTCCATATATAATTTCTAATTAATGTTTAAATTATAACTGGTAAAAATCAGAATCTTTATTACTTGCATCCTCATCTAGCTAGTGCTCATGGAGGATATGCACTTTGTTTCCTCTATCCAAATTCAATGAACCAACTAGTACCCTTGAAACCAGTTACCAGCTCCTTCTTTACCTGGTAGCATAGCTTGGCCAGGGAAATGCCATCTGGTATTATACAGAGCAAATTAGATCACTTGTCATCATGGTGCACTACCTACAATAGTGATGTTAATACATCAAAGGGAAATGTCAATTGAATAAAAGATTAGTCACAGGCACACTGCCAGATGCCAGATTTATGGGCTCCAATATCGATATGGAAAGCACCCTGAAATATCTATGGATAACTATCAACAGAAGTATTCAGAAAACATATTGCAGTGTTTCAGAAAGCAAAAGGGTCAGTGGTATCAAAGTTATGGTGGCTGCGGACATACAAAAATGATCACTTGTTCTGCTTCTGCAAGCACGTGTTATCTGCCATTTATTATAGAGTTGGTGTGCTCACACTTTATGCAGACACGGGTAGATTAGAAAGATACTATGAGGGCAGTATTTGGATATTGTGTTTGTTTGTCCATCACAAGTGATGATGACCATTTGTTACATCCACTTTTGAAAATTCAATTTTAGTTATGTCCTTGATTATGAGTACGTAGATGGGTAATGAGCCCTATTCGAGCTGTAAATGTCCTTGGACAGTTTGGACATGGATTAATGACTGTAGACGGATCTTGGTCTATCCGTGACTTTCTAGCGGCTCTCTGCTGTTGAGCTGCTGCATTTCTCTTCTTTTCACAAGATGATACACTCTTTTTTATTTTAGAACGCCATGTAGATCTATTTTGTGCAAGTTCTTCCTATGTATTGTGGTCTATTTCAAAGGCTTTCAGTGAGTTCTTTAATGAGTCCTTGTAGCGCTTCCTTTGGCCACCTTGAGATCGTATATCCTTCTCTAGCTCACCATAGAGAAGTATCTTTGGCAGACGATGGTCTGGCATACGCACCAAATGACCTGCCCAACGAATCTGTGTCTGCATCAGGATAACTAATAATGATCATGATCAACACTAACATAACTAATAATGATCATCTCCCCTTACAACAATGCCTAGATGAGACGAAAGGTAAAATAAATCTAGCGTTGAAAGACATGGATGACAGTAGCAGAAAATACTTTGCTCAAAGGGGTATGAAAATTACGAATTTAAGGAGTGAATTTAAAGAAGAAAGTGATAGAGAAATTCAGGTGAGGTACCAAAATGCAAATGCTGTAACACACCAACTGTCACCGCTGCTTAAAAACCGAGCGATCAACATGACGACCAAATGACAGATAAACACCATCTTTATTCCAATGTTATGTTACCAGTGCCAGACATGGCCCCTGACAAATACACTCTTGAGAAAGATTACAACATGCAAGATGAAATGCCTGAAAAAGGCTATTAAACGTCACAAGAAGACACGGAAGGAGAAATGAAGACATCAGAAAGAAAAGACCATATCATGCAAATAATATAGAAAGACAGCAGATGAGCAGATTCGGACACCTTATGCAAATGGAGACATCACAACCAGCCAGCCAGGTGTACAACATCAGAAAGAATAGCTACAAAGCAAGAGGAAGACCAAGAACAAGATGAAAAAATTCAATCAGAGATTGTTAAAAACCATAGCCTAACCATGACAAGTGCAACAAGATGGCCAAAGACAGAAAACTTCAACTCCCCATAACGCCTGACAGCATTTATGGAAAAGACAATAGATAGATAGATTTAAAAGAGTATGAAAAGGAAGTGAATGTGTGGAGGTGAATAAAAATAAATCGTTTCTTCATTATCAAGTGACATATTCTTTCCAGAACGTAGTCTTTCAATGGATCTCTTGAATTCTCCGCGGTCTTGAGCAAGTTGCCCTGCATCTTCCAGTGACATGCGCAGGCATTCTTGAATGTCTTTTCTTGCTAATGTAATAATACAACTGGGTTGAATGTGTTAGGAATGTGTCACAAATGGACTGCTATCACGACAGAAATTTTAATGGTGCAAGAATTTGTCCAACTTCATTCAAATCCACAAGATGGCTCATATATATACTCAGTCAACAGAGAAATGAAGAAGTGTGAATATAATGTTATTACTTACAGGAATATCAGGAAGGTGCTTGAGAGATCATCTGTCTCCTCTACCACATCAAGCAAGAAAATGGAGATAGAGGCAGTGACAGTGATATCCAGAATGTTGGTGTCAGAAATACGAACTCACACAATGACATTCTCAGACTCCCAAAGCATGTTGTTTAAGATAGAAAGGTGCATATTAAGAATGGAGTGGGTCATCATACTAAACAACTCAGCTGTTCAAAGTATTACATGGATATACGGTCCTAGTTGTGCAGGAATCGGAGGTAACAAAAGAGTTACAAAAGAGCAAACTCATTGGTGGGTAATGCAGTGGATGATGGTACAGTATTGAGGAGAGATAGATAGTACTGAGACCTAAAAAGGACAGTCATGGATTGAGTACAGAATTAACAAAATAATACTGGAAGTGAGAACATGCACATTCACAGAATGACAAAAATGGGAGTAACCAGTGGTGAAGCAAGAATGCATATCCTCTCTGGAAAGATCTGAAGATCACATAATCAATATCTGATTGGTCTTTTGATTGTGTATGCTCTTGGAGATCTGCTGAAATGGGGAGCAGAACAGCTATGGAAATTTGCCATGTGCTATGATGCTTATTTCTAATGAAGGATGAAGGTTTGCCACTTGTCAAAGGAAAAATTTGGGATTAACACTATATCACCCAACACACATCAATGATGTGAAAAAGGAACGACTTTATTTGTAAATAACTTTTACTTTGTAACTTACTTTGTCCATTTACTATCTCCTTTATCTCTTTTCTCTAGCACATATCCTGTTATAGGTGATCCACCATCTTTCTTTGGAGGGTTCCAGGACAGAGTAATGGAATCTTCCGTTGTTCCAGCACATTTAGGAGTACTTGGTGCTTGTGGGGCATCTGTTGAAAAGTACAATTTTGGAAATCTTGTAAACAAATGGAGAATATTCTTTTTCTTCTGTGTTTTTTTCTCATATTAGCAGAATGTAGCTGGTAGAATGTAGAACGATAACCAGAGAATGTGAAATACTGTAACATGACTTACAGCTTAGCTGCTATATTTTTGGCCTGACACATTCGGCTTCAGAATGCCCTATGGGTCATTTCACACTCTATGGGATGGGACAGCTAACTCCATTCCTCAAACCTCCTTAGTCGCCTCTTACATGCCTGAAAGGTAAAAGTGCCACTACTCTTTGCTTTTCTTTTGGGCCACGGCAACACTTGAGTATATACAGCATATTGAATTGTAAATATTAGATATCTGAGTTGGTTAATGAATAGAACCAATAATATTTCTGGAATAATAACTCTGGAAAGAGCAATAAATGCCCAATCTCTCTCAAACAAACTCATACATGATCAGGACAATATATTCATAAAAGAGCTGAAATGTATAAGACTACCACTGCTATAATCTACTCATATTACAGCCAATAGATTTGGACCTTGTTAGAGCTGCCATGCAGGTACTATTTCTACATTTATCCCTGCTGATGTTAGATCAGGAGAACAATATCATTGAGGATGGCTTCTTGTGACTTCAATGTGACAGAAACCTGAAGGACATCCATGTTATAATTAATTCAAGGTTTATTCTTGTGAGTTTGTGATCTAAACTAGCACTTTTTTCCCCAAGGCTGCCTTCAATACCTTTGAGAGTTCCACTCAATATATCTCCATTATATTACACTTTACTACTCTCTTATTCCCATATCTGTCACTTTCCATTAAAATATTTTTTTTGTCTGACTAGTTTGTTCCCTTCTGTGTTTATGTGTCCTTATCTTGATAAAGACCTTTTAATTGAAAATTCTGTGTATTTGTTTAACATAAAACTGCATTAGTTCCCATTTTTTATTGTGGATATATTTAAAATTTCATTGTTATTTTCATTTCCATTTGGTATCACGTCAAGTTCCCTATATTTCTACTATAAATATTTAAACTGTGGCTCATAAAACTATATCATAAACATTCTAATATTAGTATAAAAGATCATTCACAGACTTGCACCACAAAAGACAACAACTAACCATAGGGAAGTTTAGCCAGTACAGGTGTTTCAGTCTCCAAATAATCACTAATACCCTGTGGGTTCTCTGCAGCCACTCTGAACTCATACTTGGTACCTGGTTCCAAGTTCCTAACTTGACAGGTGGGTTTTGGCAGGAAGCTGCTGACCTTCTGCCACCTATTTGTTCCAGCCTAATAGAAGGAAGAGAAAAGTGATTCAGGAAAACTGATAAAATAACTACTTAATAAGTATAGGTCTACTTATGGAATGTAGACATCCATTTTAAAATATATTTTCTATGTTTATGCTATAGAAGAAACAGACATTTGCAAGTCTGACACTGGGAGCATGCAAGTCAAATATTTATTGCAGAAATACTCATTGTTCAATTATCAAAGAAACAGAATCTGACTGCAGAATATCGTTTATCATTTCATAATAAATTGTAGAATTATTTGAACAGACTGATCCTTTCTTCAAAAACATCAACCTTGGTGTCTGAAAATATTGTATAATTTTAATCCTTAAAGGTTAACTTATTTCCTTTTACTTGAATTGTGAGCTAATTTATGATGGCTGATTAAAATTCATGGAAAGAGTCTCAGAAATGAGCACAGAGAAACAGAAGAAAGAGGAGTAAAGTATATAGGCTTACTGTCAGCAGTTAACACAGACCACGGAACAGGCACTGTATATTATACGTAGGTAAAGGTATGTCACATGATAGCAACCTTCATCAGGGATGAAGATAACTTTTCATGTACTAAGCCACAGCAACTATTAATGGGGTGGCCAGTTCCTTCCGCGTTGCCTTTACCTCACCTAACTCATGTGTCAGGTATCCATTTACAGCTGAATCGACAGGAAGAGCAGTTGTGTCAGGCGAGAAATCATAACCCAGACAATTTTTTTATATATATAAGCAAGCTCACTATCAACTAGGCTACTGCGCTCCTCCCTTATAGGGGAGCCAGGGTCCTTAATGTTTAATTAGTTCAATATTAATGATAGGATTAATGATGTGTAGACATATTAACTATAGAAATATATTAGAAATATATAGATGTGTAGAAATATATTAACTGTTTCTTTGAGAATAACCACAAATTCTAACCTTCTTCTTCTCTACAATGTAGTTGGCAACATTTTCTCCACCAGCATCTTTAGGTGGCTTCCAAGTGAGAGTGAGTGACTCCCCATCAATTTCACTAGCTTCAAGTGGTCCCTGAGGTGTTCCTGGTTTGTCTGTTGAAGTATGATTTAAACATCAAGGCACACTTAATATTTTCTTTTCAGGTGAACTCATACCCTAAACATAATGTGTAAATTGTCACTCATATATGAGACTTTAATTTATGAATAATAATATAAAAGCCATGAGTTTCATGATGTGTCTGTAGGCCCTTATTTCTTGAGGATTATATGTATGTATTTTTGTCTGTTAGACTTTCATAATCTGTCAAACCGATATTTGGTAGATTCTGCTCTTAGCATTGTCTCTTATACATTGTCTCTTATATTGTCTCATCTAGTAAAAATTGTCTGTATTAGCACAGGTATTATCAGGTTTCATTAAATATATAAATATTAGTCATTAGTATTTCTCTTTAGTGAATAGTTCTTTATACAGAATATGGACATAATTTTGGTTAAAATACAGAACATTATGGTTATTTTGTACCTGAAGTACAGAATGATCCATCTGGGAGTTGACAGGGATGGTTTTCTTTACAGATTTGTGAAAAATGTTCTAAGCACATTTAAAAAATCATAATCTTAATTACTTAAAATAAACTTACCAAGTTTAACTTTTAATAAACCATTATTTCACTTATAATTTGTGATAAACATAAGCCTTTTATTCATGTAATAGCTTTTAACAGCTATTGAGGATCTCTATTGTGAACCTATAAAACGATTTGCTTCAGTTCACTAGGTTGCTTGTTCAAAATGAAAGTATGATTTCTTGATTTTTTGTCTGAGATCCCTGAAAATTATTACTAGAGGTATGGAGTTATTTGTTCTGATTGATACTTTTGGTAGATAGCATGCGGTTCTGTTTAAAGGCATAGAATACATACTAGAGATTATACACCTGAGTACATTGTAGTCAATCCTCTGCACTATGAGTGAGACATTTATCAGCTACCTTCCGACCTCAGTTAAAATAAGTTTGTTCTTGTTAGTTAAAAATTATGCAGCAATTGGTTACACTAACATACTAATTTCAGCTTAAAGAGATTTCACTACTTCTAAAGTGCTTACCAAGTATGCTAACATACTAGAGATTACATACCTTAGTACCATATTTCTTAAGTACTTACCAAGTATGCTAATATACTAGATAACTGAGTACCATATCTCTGAATAACTTACCAAGTACATTAACATTGACATTAAGGCTATCAGTTCCCTCGCTATTCTTCAATGTCAGTTGGTACTTGCCAGTATCATCTCGTTTGGCTTTGGCACAGTGTAGTATTGCATGGTCATCAGTCAACTAGGGAAAGTAACACTGTGCAGTCATTTATTGGGTTCGTAGAGATAATGCTAAGCACACCTCAGGTCCTTAGATAAGGAGGTGAGGTTTAAGGGTTATTCTTTTTCTTCCTCTTCTATATTCATTCTCAAACTTCTGAAGATTAGCAGAAAGTAATCCAATGATAGAAATCAATTGTGTTATGGTTTACAGCTTAGCTGTAATATTTGCACTTTTCGAACTGACACTAATGACATTAACATGGCCTATGCATTTTGACCCTCAATAGACAGCTAACTCTATCTCCCAAAAATCCTTAGTCACTTCTAGAGACATGTCTGGCAGATAACTGTGTTACTATTCTTTGCTCCCTTTTGGGCCCTTTCAGCACAGTGGCTTTGGGGTTTCAACCCTCTGCCCTTAGGAATTTAGAAAGTGACATTCAGTATTAGAAAGCATGCAAAAACATGGGTAAACAAAAAAACAACAACCCCCCCCCCCAAATTTTTATTTTTTATTTTAGAATTCATAAAAACAAGGTATTTAAAAAATTTTTTTTACCACCCACTCCCTTACTACAGTAAGAGGTTTAACACATATTTATCTACAACCAAAGCAGAATTGATTTCTTGCAATCATTTGGACAAACCAAATGGTGCTGACTCTTTCAGAAGATAATCATGGCTATGTTTTCTGATAGTTCCTGAATCTAGCTGGTTATACACAAATTTCAGCCTTTTCTTAGCTTCTTCTTTCTACTTCTACTCATGATATAATCTTAATTACCCAGTTAAGATTATGAGAAAACCTCAATGAAACCATTGACCTGTTGGCTATAAAATGCTCTAATGAAATCAAACTAGTATGTCATTCACAATTACATCATTCATTTACGTTACTTTACAAAGTCTGCTACCAACAATAGAAAATATAAAGCAAAGATGTTTCTCTGATAATATATTCAATATGGATACATTTAACTGACTATAATGGAATAACGTGAGTAATATGTTATAATGGAATAACTTGAGTATCACGTTACAGTGGTTATGTTTAACAATTTTAAGTCCAGAATTTCAATTCTTAGCTGCAATTTCTGTAATAAAATAAAATTATTCTACTAAGTTTATTAGAGAATTAGTTTACAACTTGACTTCATTTTATTAATGAATAACATGTAGTATTGCATGTGAAACCTGACATTTGGTAAACCTGACCTTTGGATTTAAGAATCATCAAGAACATGTACTAGCAATAATACTGGCAACAAAAAGCAGCAATAAGAGTAGGAAATCAATTTGGCGCCTTGCAATAAATAAAACAAGGAGTTAGGCAGGGATGTGTACTTTCATCAGACCAGACCTGTTCTCTTGATATAGTGAAAACATAATGTGTGTAATAGTTGATATTCCAGGAATATCAGTGGGAGGACATAACATAAATAATTTAAGATATGTGGATAACACTGTTCTGATTGCTAAAAGTGAGGAAGACCTTCAAGAATTAATGTAGTAGTGACAAGGCAAAAAGTACAGAGAAAGGTCTCTTCCTAAACATGAAGAAAACAGAATGGTTATTTCAAAGAAACAAAATACCAAAGCCAGCAAGATCATGGAAAAAGAAGAAAACAAACAATCAGGTTCTAACAACATATTATATTAAGAAAGAATTATTAAAGGAACTAAAGATCAAACAAATAAAATATTTTGAACATATTAAAAGACTTGACATCTTGTAAAGACATTACTTGAGAGTAAAGTCAAGGGAAGATGAGTAAGAGGTAGACAGAGCGAAGTGGGAGAGAAACATAATGATATGGACAGGTTACAGTCTGGCAGAGTGCACCACCAAGGCAAGCAACAGGATGTTGGAGATCTGTTGAAGCCAACCTTTGTTGTGGAGACGGCAACTAATGATGATGAAACTATCACTCTTGGGCTTTAGATATGCAATAGCTTGGGATACAAATAATTAATCCATAAACTTGAATCATCAAAGCTATTTCAAGTAATTATAGAAATTATAATGTGAAACTTATGGAATCAATCATGCAGCACTTTGGATGAACTCATGGTGCTAAGTCTCTCCAGCCGATGACAAAAGGTATGCATGCAGATACTTAAGAGTCACTGGTTTAACAATTGTGTCATATTTTGTTTATAAATGCTAATCCTTTAGCAAGTGATTCCATGCAAAATGTGATGAAGAATGAGTTAAAATGAACCATATCAAAATGTATTTACTGTCATGGTAATTCTTGGGGCATCAGAAATATCATCACCTCCCAGTGTCCACTTAGCTGTAGGTTTTGGAGTTCCACTGAATGGAATTTTAATAGTGAATTCTTGACCGGCTTTCACATTTATATCTTTAACTCCAGATGCATCAAGCTTGGGTTTTTCTGTGCACAGTACAAAGCAATGTATCACACATTAGTTAGAACAAAAAAAGTTAATGAAGAAATGTAAAATGAGATTTAAATGCAGACTTACATATAAAAACCATTGAAAAAATGAGTGAAACCTTCTTCTGTCTTCTGTGTGACATATCCTTTGCAGAATAAATTGTCCTTACTGCAAACCTGTAAGCCTCCTGGTTCTGTGTAAGTCATTTAATTTCCAGGATCATATTAAAGAGGTCTTTGATATCCTGTGTCCATCACAGTCTTGGTCTGTTTCCTGTTCTTTTTCCTGGAACCTTTCCGTCCATGAATAATCTTAAATCATTGTGTATTTTTTATATGCCCACAATATGTTAACATGAATTTTGTAATATATTTTTTGAGAAGCCAATATTCTATGATCAGGTCTTTATAGATGTAGACCTATGTGTTGAGTCGTCTTTCTGTCCATAATTTTCTAAGGACCAGTCTATAACATTTCATTTCAAATGCTGAAATTTTAATGCTGAGATATCATTGCCCAAGACTTACAACAATATGTGTTACTGCAAAAGTACAGCTTCTTAATAGTTGTAACTTTGGTTTTCTATTTGCCCCTTACCATAAATTTTTAATCTGTTTTGTTTTTTATTGTGCCCTTGCTAATCTCTACTTAAAAATCTCTTGTAGAGTTAATGGCAACCAAGACTGACATAAATATCTCATAAAAAATCACTACAGCCAAGAGATGCTGTGTTGATTGATACATCTTCATAAGATATGCTACCAACTTAATAATACACATAAAATGTAAATAAAATTAAAGCGTTGATTAAAAATCTTATCAAGATAAGGATGAATAAACACAGAGAGAAAGAGAGAATAAAGTCTGATTTCACTACATCTGTCACTCATGTGATGATCAGGGCTTGGGTTCCTAGTTCTATGTGCAAGGAATATATTCACTATTTTCTTTTGATGATAGGCTGTCAACTTGTAACTTGTGCAAAAAAAAACATGTTTGTTACAGGAAGTGCAATTGAAAGCTCAAACACGAATGGCGTGGAACACCTGGTGAAGAACGGATGAGAAAGAGATAAAATCAAATGGAATTTTATGAGCAGAGATGAAAAAGACATCACAGTTCAGAAATAATTGGAGAGGGGCAGTTGCAGTCATTGTTCTACTGGGGAAATGAAATTAGAGAAAACACTACAGTACATCTATAGTAGAAGATAACAGTAAGATAAAGAAACAAACAAACCATAAGTCAGCTACAATTAAAGTGTACTAAATTACTTTTTAAAATGACTACTATAGACAAGAATAAAAATGGGATAGCTATAGAATGCAACTGAATGAATGAACCAGATGGCTTGCTAATGAGGAAACAGCGTAATAAATAATAGGTTGAAGGAAACAAGAAAATGGAGTGGATGTATATAAATAATGTGGAAGTTGGTGAGAAAAGGAAGGAGTGAATGGAATTCAAACCACATGATTTCAGAGTATACATGAAAAGAAATTTGATAATATTATAAGACCAAGAGATTAAGGAATGCTAGAAGAATGAGTTTACAATTTACTGCAATGTCCACAAACAGAAATAAAAATAGTACCTGGCTGATCCTCTATTTTGATAGGATTTGTAGGTTTGCTTGGTTCACTAGGACCTGCAGCATTCTCTGCAAGAACACGGAACTGGTATTCGTCACCTTCTACCAAGTTTGGTATGGTGGCAGTAAGCTGGTTGGCAGGTAGGGTGCTACATTCTATCCAATCTTCACCTTTCTTCTTCTTTTCAACAACATATCCAGTAATTTTGCTGCCTCCATCACTAGTTGGTTTGGCCCAGGAAAGGGCAACTGAATTCTTTGTGATTTTGTCCACATTGGGTGTATTTGGAGCACCTGCAGGAACTGAAATATATTTGTGAAGTATAATATTATTAGCTTCAGAATAAAATATGTCAGATAATTTGTTGGAACAATACGGGATCAAGGGTCCATGTAGCATTTCCTGTTTAAACTATTTTTAAAAATTCTCTCCCATCATATTCTTTAGAACTTGCTAACGTCATCATGTAACGCACAATTTTGTTGATGTCACACTTCCGTTACTTCACTCTTCCACTAAATATCTTTAGCAAAATGGCTGCTATATGCATGTTGAATTTGCCTTTGACTGACAAAGACGCAGTACAGTTGCCGCAGCCATGAGGAGTATTTGCGAATGGGAAAATATGCACACAGGGTCATACTATGACATTGAACTACTATTGTGATGATTGGATTCGATATCTGATAAAATAACACCCTGCATTCAAAACCACAGCATGTTTCCACTCATACAACCCTCAAATTAAATACCCCCTTCCCCCATTTATTGTCTTGACATATCTATATAGGCCTATGTAAAACTGCTCAATAATTGTTAAATATTCACACATAAACAAATAGTAAGCAGATATCATTTGTCTCCCTTTCAATGTAGTTACCAACTTGAATTTATTAAATCGGAAAGGGGATAGTGTTAGAATTAGTCCTAACACTGAGTCTAACCATCCCCCCCCCCCCACCTCATGATTAAATTGTTGCAAGCTTCAATCTCCACGCATAGCTATTATTAGCCATTTTGAAATCCAGTGACAAGGTCTGCAGATGAAATCATTTCATTCAGCGCAATAAATGTGCGTGAACCAAATAACACAAATATTGACTGTGTGAAATATATGTTAGTTCATTTCACATCCTGCTAATTGATAGTATTTACATGGACCCTTGATCCCATATTGTTCTGATTTGTTATATATTTCAATTATGTCTGATTAAAAATATTCTGATAATTTCACAGCAATCTATTAATTTTATTCCGCTGTTTCAAACATGGTTTGAGCTCTACTATTTTGCCTCAACTTTGTAATGAGAAGAACTGAATTTCTTATCTCATAATAGTAAGATCATAAATTTTGAGTCTAATGTAGTCAACTTTGAGTAGAAGCACAAGATACAAAACATCAGATATTTGTAGTAAAATACAACATTTTTTAAAGGTCAGGCATTATATATTTAAAATGTTCAAACATTATATAGGGGTCTACTTCAGAATATCAAAAAATCATGGTCTTCAGATAATTTATATTTTAGTTCAATTATTTAAAATTTCAGAAGTTCTCTCTTAATAGTCCATATCATGTGGTGTTGGTTATCATGTCTGTCCACAACCTTTTTGTTTCATTTGCTATCAAATATTTTTTATTCTAATGTTCTCCCATGCCGTAATGTAAAAGCTGTCCAGTTGTTCAGACATAATTAATTTTATAAGTTAATACATAATTTTAGATCAAGACGATGTACTAAAAGTCAGACTTTATAATCTGAAGAACAATCAGACAGTATTCAAACACTTATGAAAAAATAATGATGCTTCAGAAACTTTCTATTGCAGGTGTATACAGGTTGTTGAATATAGGTGTTATAGACAAATGTTGTGCATTTACTATAGATAGCAAACACCAATATTGGAAACAATAGACTTAAACAAGTGACAGAATTCACATACCTAGGAAGCAATATAATAACAGACGGCAAGAGCAGCTAAGAAATACACAATAGATGTAGTAAAGCATACCAAGCCCTAGGGCAAATGACACCATTCTTCAGAAACAAAAAATGTAGATTTAAACACCAAAATAACACTGTTCAAAACAATAATTATGCCAACGCTGAGCATGCCAAACATGGACAATGACAGCACAAGACAAACGTAAACTTGTGACAGCTGAAATGGCATACTTACGCAGAATCCTAGGAATATCGCTGAGACAGAGTGAGAAATGAGACATTAGACAAAAACCGACACCGCCCCAATCTTGGAATATATTAGTTAGTTAGTTATTCCTCTAGGGCCAAAGATGGCACATAGGGTGGATGTCATAGATTTCCATGTCTCTCATTTCATTGCAATCTGCTTTAGATCTTCATTGTTTCTAATACCGATGGTGAAACATTCCCTTGTAATAGTTCTATGTAAAGTTTCTTTTGATCTTCCTCGTTTTCTCTTGCCTTTTGGTGACCACATCAAAGCTTGACAGGGAAGTCTTTCAGTATCCATTCGTAGTGCATGTACGATGTAATTCCACCGACACTTTCTAATATAGGTGGATATATATACTCTATATGGAATATATTAAGAGCCAAAAAATCAATTGGTTTGCATACATCAGCAGACTACCACCAGACAGCATACCCCAGCAACCTATATTACACAGATATAGTGAAGGCCGACCTAGAGACCGACCACGAAAACGATGGACCACCTAAACAAAAGAGGCAACAAATTTCACAATATACTCAGCACACATGAAGGCCATCTCTAGAGAACTCTTCTACCCCTGACAATGAAAGGCAATAAAGGGTTTAGCAAATAGACAGATATATAGACTATAGATAGCATAATACGAATGTGTTGGTAAGAAATAATGTAGAAAGTCTCACAGGTTCACAAGAATAACTACTTTCAATAATAAAATTATCTGTGACTAGGTTGAGACACTAACAGCAACAAAAGGTCATGCAAGTTTGACCATGATTTGCAATGAGATTGACGACCAGTGTGCAGTATGAGCAATACTTTTATAGTGATATACTGCCAGCCTACTTGCAATATGACTATGGACATCTACCAGTCAGTCAAATTGGTAAAAACAGCAAAAGTGTTATTTATGAATGTGAAAGTTAGATGTGTCATGCAATTGCCAGAAATGAATTGTGACACAACTGATCTCCATTCTCTGGATTACATCCTTCTGGAAATCTAGTAGGACCACTGTCTTGCTACAATAGATATCCTGCGGAAGTTTTAAAATGAGAGAAGAAAACCAATAAATATAAGTATTTTACAACTTTAGGTTTAAAACAAACTAATATACTTACAAACAGGATCTCGTACAATGTGTTTAGGTGTGACCTTGCTTGGCTTTCCAGGACCACCATCATTGACTGCCATAACTCTAAACTCGTACTCAGTTCCTTCATTCAGATTTAGGACACTGTGTGTAGTTTCTGGCACTGGGAAAATAGTGGACTTTGTCCAATCTTTACCTTTCTCTTTCTTTTCAACCAAGTAACCTGAGAAAATAAAAAAGGTGTACATTCATCACTGTGTTTGTTTAGATCTACAGGAAATAAAAGCGATTTCCTTTTGCTTCATATGTGCATTGTGCACTCAGTATTCATTTTCTATAAATGCATATCACTACTATACAATGTGTTCATTATAATATGCATGTGCTGGTAGAAGATCTAGGAAAAGATGGATAGGCAACATCAAGACCATCCTGAATAAACATTACTACACTTCAACCAGAGCAACACATCTGGCTCTGAAAAGCAGACTATATCTCCTTCACAAACCCCCACACTCAACAGCAAGTGTGGAAGCTACAACAACACCACTTGGGGATAGACAATAGGTAGCAGATCTTATCCAGGATGTGTAGCAATTACTGGATCATTTTTGGGATGTAAAGATTTTCTAGGAAACATCTTTGTAATAAGATCTTTGTCACAAAGCCAAATACTTTTCACATACTATACATTAACATATGTATCTTTTATTCAATGATCTTCAAAATATATATATATATATATTGGAGTGCATATTATTGATGTATGTAAACTTTGTAAAAATAATAAAGGATGAGTATTTTGTATAGAGCATTATTTTTCAAATATTGATATATTTTTTAGTGAAACATATTTCTTCCGTACCACTGCCAGTACAACTTGAACGGCATGGTATTGCTGCACTCAAGCTACACATTTTCTACACAAAATTTAGTTTCTTCCTTTGGTGTCAAGGACATCATATAGGACAAAAGTAATGTTTCTCCATGCCATGCATTCCACTGTAAGATGTTGTAGTTCCTGGGTGTTAATATCCATTGTCATTACCTCGTTCTTAATTGATCTTCATAGTGTTGTTCTTTGTCTTCCATGTTTTCGTTTTCCTGTTACAGACCATGACAGAGCTTGGTGGGTACAGGTTTGGATTATGAAAATCCTTAGTAATAGCTATGGCAGTGAAACTGGCTGGTTGATGGCAGCAATGATATTGATACAAATCTGAGGAAGTATGAGTTTATCACTCATATTCCCTATGTCAGTTAGTGGGGCTTTACTTAAGCTGAAGACTTTTCTGGTATTTATTGTAAAGGAAAGGTTTCCCAATCTTTTGCAAGTCCTAGATTAGTTTTACTCAATGTGCTTTTAGAGTGCTGCAATGTCACACTCATTCTTCTGCTATGTGGTTTTATAGTGCTGCAAGGTCACACTCTGGGCCTTCTGCTATGTGCTTTTAGAGTGCTGCAATGCCACATGCTTGGCATTCTTCTGATATGACGGTGACTTTCCCATTACTGTCTTGCAATCTCAAGACATTAGTCAGTCAGTTCCTCTTTTGCCAAGTGTGGCACATAGGGTGGATGTCATAGTTTTCCATGCCTGATGGTCAGTTGCCAAGGATTGCAGGTCCTGTGCATTTATGCCTGTTGATTTTAATTTATTCATAAATGTTGATCGTTGTTTTAGGTCTTCCTTGTTTTTTTTTCCCGTCTGGTGTCCACATGAAGACTTGTGAAATTATGTTTTCCTTCATTCTAAGTATGTGGCCGATATATGTCCAGCAGGTTTTCTGATGATGTTCATCACATATTCTTGTTATGTCTCCTCTATAATCATCATCATCATCATCAAGTGCCGTCTCCGCAACGAAGGTTGGCTGCAACGTATCTCCAACATCTCCTGTCTCTTGTCCTGGTGGTGCACTCTGCTAGACTGTAACCTGTCCATCGTGTAATGTTACTCTCCCACTTGCATCTCTGCCTACCTCTTGCTCGCTTCCCTTTGACTTTACCCTCAAGTAAGGTCTTCAATATATAGGAGGATAGATTAATATATAATTTGATTTGAAGTCAAGATATCATCAGGTGATATATTCTTCCAAAATGTAGTCTTTCCTATGGATCTTTTGAATTCTCCACGGTCTTGAGCAAGTCCTTTCTCTTTTAGTGACATGCGCTGGCATTCTTGAATGTCTTTTGTCCAATAGTGTTTCAGGTGGCCTTTGCCCTGTTGCATTCTATCATCCCCTCCAGTAACACTTTCTCCATGCCGTCATGTCTCTTAATGTGACTGAAAAAACTAGCTTTTTCTTTAATATGGTGTTGTAAGCCAGCCTTCCTGGATGTTAATTGTTCTTAACACCTCCTGGTTTATTTTCCTTGCTGTCCATGGTATTCTCAGAACTCTTCTATAGCACTTTAAATCAAATAATGTTATTCTTTTGGCCATTATTTTATTTAGTATCCAAGCTTCACATCCATATGTCACCACTGGAAACACACATGTTCATAGTAAACACAACTTAGTTCTTATGTTAGCACCCTGCCATAGTTTCTTTAGCTGTTTTAATTTTGACACTGCCATTGCTGTTCTTCTCTTAATCTCAACTGAGCAGTCATGTACGTCTCAAGACATACCACAGAGAAAATGTAAAAATTGTTTTCAACCAGCCTATTCAATGATCTTCAGCAGGAATCATCACAGCAGAGCTCCTGAGGGTTGATAGTTAACTTCACTTCCAACCTCATTAGTCATCTTTTATTATATGTGAGTTCTATTCTTTGAGCTCCTATATGACACTAGGCAAGCAACTGCAGTAATAATACTAATAATGATAAAGAAATGTCTACTGAAATTGATTCAACATCCAGCATGTTTAACCACCTAACAAACATCTGAAAATCAAGAACAATAAGAAACTATGACAGTTTTACTTCAATATAATATATATGTTAACATATGATTTTGGAAGCTAAATAGTAACAAAGGCACTGAAAAGGAATTTAAATTCATGTGAACATAAATGTTTTAGTCAACTCATAAATAATGGCTAGGAAGAATTCAAGTCAGACAAGCTAATAAGAGAAGACATCAAACAGCAATATTTTTCTACAACAATAAGAAAACAAATAGTGGACTTATATTGTACATGTACTTAGAATAAAAAAAATAAACTATTATTAAAAGTATCAAATAAGGTACCAGGTGGCAAAAGAACAAGATGAAGAGGAAGAGACATTCTTTGCATAATAACCATCCAAGAGGGTTTTACTAAGGGTAACAACCACATGCAAGCATCATATCACTCAAACTGGAGCCCTATGCACTGTGTTCGCCACTAAAGAAACATAGATATTTAATAGTCATTATACAAATATTGCCCAGGAGATGATTTAAGAAATTTTCTTATCTCAAGAGAATGCTGAAGTGTCCCAGTATCTTCTCTCTAATAGGCCACATCCATCCTCTATAAATATTGTATCATTGTGTTTAGTATCTGATATTTTACGAAAGGTTATGGACAACATTTGATGTATAGAAACAAATGTTTAAAGAAGCTAGTAATTATTACTTAAATTCACATATTTTGTAAAAACACTTTGTCATAATGTTAACATGAATTTAAGATCTGTCACACTGTGCCTTCATAGATAATAATTCACAGGATTTCCACTCTTAATTATGTAGTAGTGTAAGATGTAACACCAAAGACGACCAAGAACTAGATAGATGGAGACAATCAAAGAAACCTTAAAAAGACATGGGCTGACAAATGTGACCCAAATGGCCAAAGACAGACAACTCCAACCCTCCCCCCTCACAACGCTTAACGGTAAAAGTGGAAATTACAAAAGATATATAAATTATATAAGATGTAACAGATCTGAAACATCCCTATTTCATTGACTAATCAAAAGTTATAAAACATCACAAATGATGGAATATAATTGAAAGTATGGACTTCCCACACAATTTCATATTACTCTATTGCGTAATATCAAGGATCTAAGAGTATCATGGACAGAGAGATGATGCAACACAGATGTCAGCAAAAATCTAAACATTAAAGCAGACTAGCTCCTCAAAACAAATAAATAAAGCAAGCTAACATATTTTGGACACACACAAAGAAACAATGTGTTTAAAAGATTAATCTTAGAGGGAAAGGTTCCAAAAAAGAGAATATCCAAGACATTGATGGACTTAAGATGTTGAACACTTTTTTACAATATGGCACTAGGAGAAGTAGGACAGCTTGCAAAAAATAGAGAGGCCTACAGGTTGGCAGTGAGAAAATTCTGTAAAGTACACATTACATAAAAGAAGTTACAATAGATTGTACATACCTTTGATAGGATTACCACCATCACTAAGTGGCTCTTTCCAGTTTAATGTCACTGAAAATCTATCATACTTGCCGATCTCAAGATCTCTTGGTGCATCAGGTGTTTCTACAAAATTAGAGGAAAATATTTAAAGACAAATATGTGTGAGTTTATGTGTACATGTATCTGTATGACCTTTTTTCCTCTTTCAGATGGTCATTAAGCAAAACAATAACTTGAGTAGCATCTTTCATAACTAAACTTTCTATGCTACGAAGTCATAAAAACAGAGAACATTTGTGTTTGTGTCTTTTTCTTGTGTCTGCATATATTTTATCCCTGGTTTACTAAATGAAACTGAAATTGTACATAGAATGTGTTTCCAGGCAGTGCGGTTTTGTCAGTAAATTTTAGGGTCAATAGAGAATTTCATTAAAGATTTACAGATCTCTAACAATAAAGGCTTTCCTAATGCCTGCTGTTGCTCTGAGATCTGTAATGTGTCCAGGGCACATAGTTCGAATACACATTTATATATGAGTGAGAAAAAGATAGCAGTGTAAGTGAAAAATGAAAATCACAAACATAAAGTTCATAAATACAATGATTACACAGAGCAAGACTAAATATCTTTATTTTTGAGAGAGTAATGGAAGTTTGCAAGAGCTATCACAGAACTTCCCAGTAGCAATTTCTCTTTAGTACTGTCTATTGTCTGCTGTATTTCAAATTATATAGCCATTATTGTCTGCTGTATTTTAAACTATATAGCCACCACACTGATGCAAGCTACTTGACGCAGAGATGGGGGGGCTTAGTTCAGTCAACAAAGACTTGAAACTAAATTTGGTTGGGCCATCATTTACAATACGTAAGATCACAGTCTTGCCCTAGCAAGAATTAGGTGATGAAGTCAGAAGTGAATTTTGCTGCTGTGTGGGTCAACCTGAATACAAACACTCACACAAGACATTACAGGTGAGATGATTCACTGAACATGTTATATAGAGATGTCCCTTATCCTATCATATTGTCTATCATCTTTTCCCAGGTGGTTTGTTATCCACTCTTGCCGTTACGCGTAGGGGTGATTGGAACCCAAACTTGTGTTCTACGGCTAGATGTGTCGCCTCAGCTGTGCTATGACTGTATTTTTTCAAGATGTCCCTGGCGTTTTCTATCTATATTTTTTGGGGTCTTCCTCTAGTTCATACCCTGATATCATTTGGTTATATGCCTGTATGGGCAACTTGTTGTGAATACATTCTCATAATGTGGCCAAATCACTTGATCTGCTACCGCTCTATGTATTCTGTACAAGGTGTTATACTTATTCTTTCCATGATGTCTTCATTTTGTAATCTATCAAGCCTGGTGACTCCTGCAGCCTTTCTCATGCATTTTATCTCACTCTCTTTCTGTAATCTGAACATATTACAACTATAATATTTCAATTCAACTGAACTCACCGAAAGGGTTCTTAGCTGTTACTCTCTGACTTTCCAAGGGTTCACCAACACCATACACGTTTTCAGCCTTGACCCTGAACTTGTAGTTTTTCCCTTCCTTAAGACCTTTAGCTGTTATTGTCTCCTTGTTAATAATACCTGGTACTTTCTCCCAAACATTGGAGCCTTCTTCGCACTTCTCAACAACGTAACCTATTAAATGAGAAGCAGATTTTAATAAAAAGATTTATGTAAGGAATATCATACATTGCTGAGAAATTTTAGAAAAAAACACAGAAAATGAAGCAGATCTGCTCAGAACAATTATTTCTGAAAATCTCAAGATTCACATTGATATCAGTCAGAAAGATAAACATAATTGTGATGATATACATAAATGTGATAATGTACACCAGGCTATCAACTTGCAAGGTATTCCCTTACAATGTAATCATTTCAGCCTGTATTTCAAACTGTAACATCTTATATCATTGATGTCATCTTTTTTCTTAATTTCTTTGCTGTGTCAAACTCACTACATTACCTCATTACTGATCTGTTCTGTGGGAGTTTGATGGTTTTAATTACTATATAGGGTTTATATTGTTTTAATAAAATTGTTATCATCATTTTCATCTGTTAAGTTCTACTATTGATAAGGTACAAGAAATGTTGAATAGTCTTTTCATCTTTCAAAATAGTGGCCTTCGCATTAATACTTCCAAAACTAAGATCATTCATTTTCCAAATTTAAATTTTAATATAATTCTCAACAGAGAAACAATTAAGAAAGTTGATAACTTTGGGCAGCAAATTGACACAAGATGGAAATACAGCAAAATAGCTTTCTACTAAATATGCTTTGGATTCCAATACATTAAATCACCTAACAAACATCTGGAAATAATTTTTAAAAACCAGTAAGTTAATGTATAAAACTATGACTGTTTAACTCCAATATAATATCTGTATTAACATATTCTTTTGAAAACTGTAAAGAAACAAAGGCACTGAAAAAGAAGAAATTAAATTCTTATTAAAAGAAATATCTTTGAAAACTTAAATATTGGCTGGCAGAATTAAAGTGAAACAAGCAAGTAAGAGATATCTAACAGCAATACTTATATATCTACAGCAATAAAAAGAAAACAGGGGACTTATATTAGACATGAAAGCCGACTAAGGATAAATAAAAATAGACTGCTACTATAAACATTAAAATAGGTACCAGATGGCAAAAGAAAGAGATGAAAACCAAAACCAGAATAGCCATAAATGAGGATGTAACTATGGGTCTCAACAACATGCATGAACAACACACATATCCTTCAAACTAGAGAGCAATTATTTTGTTGTATGCAATATATTCTGTACCTAACCCTATATTACACAGTGTAGTGTTTTTGTTTACAACAAACTGATTGTACTAATATATTTAGATCATTTTTGTGTTCACAATTTTAAAAGTTGTCTCTATGTAAAGCCAGTTGTTTTTGGATAGATTTCTGAATCTTTCAAGATTATACATGATGTTTATGACATTCTTCATGTATATTTATTTGTAAAAACTATTTTTGTAAAAAAAACTGTGGAAATAAAATTTGTTACTTTTACAAGGTATATTTTTCTTATTTTTAGCTTCACTTCAGTTGGTTCCTAAAATGAAATTTTCAGTATTGATACCACTTTAGTTAAATTATGCATTAAAATTTTTGCCAAATGAACTCCCTTCTTTCCAAATCACACATTGTAGAGAAATGGGTAGCACACCCATAGAAACATTATTGTAGACCTACAACTTTTTCCTAAAGTTTTTACATATCAGGCCCTATGCATACTTGAACATAATACATGTCAAATATATAGTGAACATATTTGTATCATGGAAAACCTTAAGTGAAATAATAGAAGATTATGTAATAGGTTTCTTCATAGATATTATTGTATTGCTATTGTTTCTGATGAATGTATTTGACTGGCATGTTAATTTGTATTGTCCTTTTTCTACATTATCATTTCTTTCATTATCTCATCAGGCCCAGTAATTATTTCTCATAGCAACATGGCTGACATTGTCATTACAGTAGGTTTTTTATTGACCCTGTGCCTAAGCAATATAATACAAATATTCTTACAACACAATATACAAGGATTAAAATTAAATGTAAACACCATACACAAGTAAAGAGCCAGATATTAAGGAACTGAAATATGATTGACTTAGAAATATGATTACCTGTGACCTCAGCACCACCATTATCAGTAGGAGGTTTCCATGAAAGTTTGCAGGTTTCAGCTGTAACTTCTGTTGCCTCTAAAGGTCCTTCAGGTGCCCCAGGTTTGTCTGAAAATAATTGTGGAAATGAATATGTCATCAGACTATAAACAAAGATTTCTCACAAAAGAATCCAAGACCATAGATTTAAAAGGGGGGGAGGGGGAGGGATTATTTTAAAATAAAAAGCCCTCCTTTCTTTAGGAAATCAGAACAAGACATTTAGTGTTCGGATGGAAGTCGAATAGAAGGTAACAAATTGACATCTAAAAAAGGTCACAAATCTCACTAAAATAAAAGAGCTATCCATCATAACTGGGAAATGACCTTTTGTTAACACTTTGCTGACCAATTTCGATGCTAGTCGAATTTCTGTTACAGAACCTTGCTGACCAAGTTCGACGCTAGTCGAATGAGCTATGATAGATCAGAAAAATGGGAATACCCATTGCAATAATGTGCTAAAAATATTGTTTCCAGAAAATTATGTTCTGTAAAAATGGTGGCACGTCAAGGATAACGATATAGACATAGTAGGTGAGTTTTTATCAAGAAATATCATATGATATATAGAAATTAATGTAAATCTATGCCTAGCATTATGATAAGTAGCATTTTTCACTTGAAATAACTCTGGAGTATTCAAATTCATTCAGAAAGTGCAAACAGTCATTACAACACACAGAAAGTTTCCAGGCTTTCTTGTGCAAGATCAATTTTATACAAATTTTTAAAGACAGCGATGTCAATGTATACAATTTTGCATGCACCCTCGGTAGTGGCAGACAAGTACGCTCTGGATTGCTGGTGAGCAAAGTGTTAAAAATTAAAACCAGAATTGGTACCAATGCTCACACTCTGGGAAAGTCCAAAAATGGTATCATCATTATGGAGTACATGATAATTGTTAAATTCATCAGATGGCTTCTGGTCAACACTGACTAGGCAGCTAAGCACTCAATGGTAAAACTGCATGTTATAATGCTTATTCATAACTGATCTTATTCCTACCTACTTTATATATATATGTCATCATCATCATCATGTGACATATTCTTTCCAGAATTTAGCTTTCTTTTTATACCTTCTGAACACTTCACAATCCTGGGCGAGTTGACCTGCCTCCTCCAGGGACATGTTTAAACAGTCGGATTTATCATTTCTCCATCATCGTTTTGGATGGCCTCTTTCTCTGCTGCAATTTACTCTGTCTTCTGTTATTAGTCTTTCCATGCTGTTATGTCTCTTAAGATAATCAAAAAAGTTTAGCTTTCTTGTTATGATGTTGCTTAAGAGCCAGCCCTCTTAGATGTTTAATGATTGCAATACTTCTTGGTTAGTTTTTTTGCTGTCCATGGTGTATGCCAAAATTTTTCTGTAATTATATAAATTTAAATATATATATATATATATCCTCCAAAAACATAAGTAGTTAAAAACACAGATTAGAAAAATGAGACAATATATCGATTAAAGAATAAATGACAAACTATGAACATTTTTACCTAAAACTATGACAGAAATCTCAGCTGTATCAGCACCATGCAGGTTTGCCACTTTGACTTGATATTTTCCTGTGTCTCCTCTCTCTGCCTTAGGAATGTGAAGTTTGGCCTCCTTGTCATCATTTGCTAACTGAGCCTATGAAGACAATAAAACTAATAATTTACATGTTTTTCTATTTTATTAATTTGAACTACATTTTTCTTTAAAATATTTAGCAATTGTGTACTCAAAACAGCCACTATTATGTGCTACTATCCCAAATAGCTATTAATATTTTAAATAGTAATAGTTATATTTTTATTTAACTATAATTAACAATATTATTTGATAGTTAAATTTTTTTTTTAAATATTTAACAATTGTGTACTTGTGCTCAGAACAGCTACTTGTATGCGCTATTCTCCCAGATAGCTATTACTATTTTAGTTGAATGTTTCTAAACTAGATAAATAGTCATACAGATCTTTGCAATTTATATATTTTTGGTATAATTATATATGTAACTGACAAGCTCGGACTGTGACTTATATGTTTTATCTACTGTGATGGTGTTTGTATACGAAAATTAATTACAATAAATTACAACTGCTTATTGAAACTAAAATTTGTGTGTGAAATCTTTTCATGTGTTACAGTAATTTTCATGTGCACTGTATTTGTCTTTTTTCAAATGTACATGTAATGCAATTGAGATACATGTGACAAATGGTTCTACTATTCATGAATAGAAAATTGTTCACTTCTTGCCGACATAATGGCTTCAATACACTCATTTAATGTCTAGAGAAATCATTGTCTTTATATATTGGTGATCAAAGGAGTTGACCAGTATAAAATTTTGTGAATGTGAATTATGATTTAGTATTGTTAGGATATGAACCTAAACAACACGCAACAATTGAAAGACCTGGCAACACAAAGACAGAAATGAAAGGCTATGGTTTCTGCCCTAAGCGCCGCCTATGGCCCTGGAGGAACATAACATAACATAACATTGTTAGGATATAATTAATAATATTTTACGTATGCACATGCAACATAATAATAGTGCGTCTATCGAAAAATATTTGATTATGGCATCACTGCATGTATGTGGATCGGCAATGTTTGTATGAAGATTGATTTGTATTGAAAGAAATTTGAATATTTCACTTCATGTGTGTGATAGCTCGTTACGTTTGTATGAAGAATGGTTTGATGCACATTCAAATTTTATAAATTATCTTTAAAAAAAAGGACTACATAGCTAAATGATTGCAATACTTTTTTTTTCAATAATAAGACATTAGCTCTAGTGATTTCACAGAAATTGACAGTACCACACAATACAAACACTATCAGCTGATTTGTGAATCCAGCCCACTTCTACTGAACTACGTTGAATTTCTTATATAAAGAGAGAAAGAAATGAGCAGAAGAAAAAGACAATATCCTGGAAAGCTTACCCCATGACACAGAATAAAGTCAGCAACAGTGATCAACAGTTCTAGGCATATTAACTTGTAGTGAATCAGCGGCAACCTATTTGTAGTTTTTTCCTATTTGCTGATTCTGTCCCTGGTCCACTAAAATTTAAGTTGTGAAGAGCTATCATTGTCTACACCAAATGGTATGACACAAAAGAAGAATTAATAACAATAATTAAAATAAACTAGTGTAAATGTTTCATCTACTTACTCGAGAGTCCAATGGTTTCCCACTCTTTTGCCACTCAACAGTCGGATCTGGAGCACCGCTGATACCTAGATTAATGTTGATAGGTTCTCCTGCTCGAACACGAATCTCTTTAGCTCCAAACAGGTTCTCCAGGTTAACTTTAGGTGCTTCTATTATATCATAAGGAGATATAAAAAATAAGCTATAAAATCCACACTGTCTATTTACTTGCAAAGAATTTTTGTAAGACAAATATATACCTATTGGGGTGCAAAGGGAACGCATTGCTCTAGGCGGACCCAGGGTTAGCAGATAACCAAGATCCCAAATGTACCTCCCCAAGGGTTCCGAACCCGATGGGCTTAGGCAAGAAAGGGACAAAGATGTCAGTCCTGGCCCAACTCTACTGGCAAAATTTCCTATGCCGGAAATACACTTGCAGAGAGAAAGGGTTCAGTACCTGATGGGCTCAGGTGCTATTGGGACAAGGTCGCTCAGCTCGTGAACGCCTTGCTCTCAAACGCGTGGTGTGAGACTCAAACTTGTGTGAGGGGTTCACGAAGTCTGTGAATGACACCTCGGGTAGGAGGGCGAATGAGCCAGGGTCCAACTCTTCTGGCGAGTTCTTCCTTATACGGAACCAGGCTCGCGAATGAGAAACGGTTTAGTACCTGACGGACACAGGCAGAGTTTTTCCAATTGCACGAGATGGATTCATAGATGGTGGAACACCTCGTACCAGATAGACGCGCTCGAAAAGCGTCTTGGCGAAGAGGCACTACACACCAGCGTGCCCGGTGACAGATAGACAGGCTGTCACAGACTAGGGACCAAACCCGAAATAAAGGAATGACGAAAACGGATGTGCTGGACCTCGGACATCCTGACCACACGTGGCCAACCGGGGTGCAAATAATCACAGTTTTCCTGTGGAACTTGCAGCACAACGTACTTCATGCTCTCTGGCGGAAATCACATGAAATATTTGTTGTGGTTATTTGAGAGTGAACACTGAAGAAGAAGAAGAATATACCTATTAGTCGTCACATCATCATTATTGTACACTGGACAAATCCTTAGGTACTCCGATCTCATATTCTGTATGGCATTCATCATGTGGTAACTGCCTGTTCTGGTTCTGTGGTGATTAATAATTCTTTTGATTCCTAGATACCACTCTTTTCTTGCAACACCACATTTCCATCCGAGGTCCTGCATTATAGCCATAGTCACTGATGAAGAAATACACCCCATTCTGCCTCACTCCTTCATTGCATATAAAATATCAGCTAGCACAGTCCATTGAACTACTATAACTCACTGCGGCCATCCTGACAAATCTGCATGCTCTTTCATAACCCTTAACACACACATACACCCCCCCACACACACATCCAGGTACAAAATATACATGTAATACTGCAGCAAAGATTTCGTCATCACTCAAGCCACTGACTAAGTAGATAGCCAGAAGAAATCTTTCGATACATACTCATTGAATTAGTTAAAAAACTGACACCTGCAGTTCTTTAAAACTCCAGCCATATCATTTCCCTGGTCTTGTATTTTCTCAATAAAAACCTAAAGGTTGAAATTTGAGACTGTCTTGTGTACTAATTATCTATATTTTTTAATATCCATACCTAATAATCTGTGCATTCATTGTAAAATTAATTACCTTGTATTTTATGCAAACTTTAGCAAAGAAGCTCTGAAATGTATCAGATGTGTAAATTGGAGCTGACATTCAACCATGAAAAACCTTGACATTCAACACAAGCAATAGATAGCAACATTATTGCCTGCCATGCATATCATAAGAAGCCACTTTGATGGTTTTTGAGGTGGCTGATTTGATATACAGTCACAGTGACCCAGAAGCCATACTGAAGTCAAATATGTCAGGCTGAAGGCAGAGCTATCACAGCCAAGTTGTAATCCATAACAGAAGGTTTTCTCTTCTCCAGAATCCATCCTTAAAATCTGCAGAAGTTTGTGAATGAATGCAGAAGAAGAATAAGAAAAAAGAAGCTGACATAAAGATATGCAAACTATGATCTGGCCAGCGCCCACCGGAACTTGTCTTAGAGGGAATATAGACTTTAACGTCAGACACTTTCTTGTACTTCCTGCTTCTAAATCTACGAAAACAATCTGTGAACAAGTGGACAGTTTCTTGGCATATAGTACATAATGTTCACAGTTCACATGGCACCAAGATATAATAACACTAAGGATAATGTACTCGTTATTGCCATACTAATAAATTGATAAACAGTAACAACACTAAATGTAACATATTGTAAATAAAAAAAATATCAGACAAAAAATAAACAAGGACTTATTCTACATTGTGGTTCAATTGGGATGTTTATTATGAAAATATAAAATAAAAAAAGAATTAAAAGAACAAGTACACTGGAGCACTGCACCAGAGTATTTGAAAAAACAAATGTAAATTAAAAATAATATAGCAAATGTGTGAATCCAATATGAGATTTCCAGCAAGATATATTTCTATTTTATCTCATGTATTAAACATTACACACTACTGACCCACCACAATTCTGCATGCAATAGCTTAGGAAACTAATATTTTAACTCACATCTTTCATCCTCGTCCAGACAAAATAAAAATCAGGACCATACTTTCTCGCCTGACATGACCTCTGCTGTGGTCAACCCAGCTATAAATGGGTACCTGACACATGAGTTAGGGAATGTAAACACAGTAAGGAAGGGAACTGGGTGGCCAAAAATTAATAGTTGCTGCAACTTAGTATGTGAAGAGTTATCTTCATCCCCAATGGAGGTTGCTGTAATGGGACCTACATTAACCATTACATTATGAGGTGCAGTGCTGACAGGCATAGGTGATCATAGATCTCCACAACTCCCTATTTCCAGTATTTTTATAATGATCATTGGTGACTCTTTGATGTTCCAGGATGTCAGATATCTCATATTTTCTCATGCTGCCATCCTCGATATCTCCTGCCTTCTATCTGTCCCATTGTAACTATGTTCTGCAGACCTACCTGTCTCATGACATATCCAAAATATATTGTCCTATTCTGATATTAATAAGTAACCCCCATATCACATTTGACTCTTTAAGCATTTCTTCCTTACCTATCTCAGCATTCTTCTACCACATTTTAATTGGCTCTAATTTTCCACTATCCTGTTTATCTATTGTCCTAGGCTAACATCTATTTATTAGAATCTGTGTTATGTAGCTCTAAAGACTTCTCCCCCTCACCTATATTGACAGTGACACATCACACATTATATTCTTCATTTTTAAGGAATGCTGTCTTTTCCTGTTCTATTCTGTTTCTTATGTCAGCTGAACTTCTATCTGATATCATTGTTGCTCCTAAATGTTTTAACTACCGTTAAATTCTGAATATAAACCCATCCGATTGTAGGCCGATAACCTAACTATCCCTTCCCAAAAGTGGAGAAAGTCGATAGTCCGACTATAGACCGACATCCCCAACTTAACAAAGCCGGCAATAATGAACTTCATCATCATAAGAAAGAACCGACATGCTAAATGGAAATTAACACAAACTTTTGCAACTCTAAGAAAATAGCATTCCTTTCATTTGCTTCACTCAAGTAACTTGAATGAATCAAGGAATGAAACCCGGGTGGCTACTGTATTCTGGATCAATATATCCGAAAATAATGAATACCCGGTAGGCTGACTTCCCTATCCATGACTATAGACGGTTTATGAGGTGGCGAGACTTTGGGGAACAAAGTTTTTCCTGAATGAATTGTCTGTGTTGGGTGTCTGGACGTTATGACGCGGAACAGCGCTAGTGAATAGTAATTACTACGTAACTATTATGTCACTGGCTTCTGACAGTGACGTTTAAGTGGGAAATGATGAAAGGCAAGACAGCAAGATCACGTTTGTTTTTATAAGATACAGAAGAGTTTGAACTTTGTTCCTGGTTATGTTTACCATGTGGGGAGAATACGGTAATAAAATAAACATAACAGAGGATTGTGAAATTGATCTCTTCTTCCACTAAATGTACAGTGGTTGGGGGAGGGAATCAATTACGGTGCAATTTTACTACAAAATGCCTATGATGTGTTGTGATTTGGAACCCGTTTCAAATCTTCTATAAAGAAAGATTACATTTTAGTCACTTATCTGAATGGCATCACATAATGTGAGGGAAACGTGGATTGGTTGAGCCGATTGAAATGGGTAGGGCCAGTAGTCCATCTTCAGCCTCAGTGGGCTGGACTAATTAACAGAATATACAGAGTACCAGTATGTAACTACCGGTATTTGCCACCGAGTTCTCACAAAAATATTGCAGACAGTCATTCCCCGGCTTTGTTTTTAAAAGATACAGAATCAACAGTTTGAACTTAACAACGAGTTTGAACTTTGTGTGACCTGTATGTTTACCTTATACAGTAATATAAACATGAGGCACAGCTCAGACGAGTTTCACTATTTATTTCTCTCCGCCATCCCCCCAACACTGCCTAAGTAGCAAAGTTTTGGATGTCAGTTACATGTTTGTGCAAGACCGTGTTTGTGCAAGACCGTTGAATGTAGAAAAAGACCTCTGTACAGAATTAATTAGGACTTCATTCTTTATGTTTCTGATTATTGTCTTGGTCCCTATTTATATACTTGGAGTCGCATGTTAAAAATTGGCAAGGCCGACCAACACATGCACGGAAATACTCAATGCCTTTGATGTGTTTTTACATTTTCTGTACACAGGTCTTATAGCCTAGTAGACGGTCAGTAACTGTTGTAACATTTGCTTTACCCAAAATGAAAGTGTGTGACAGTGTTTAGACTACTGGTAGTCGGTGTTTCCCTACACAAACAAGACTGGGCCTTGATGATAAACATGTGTTACTGGTAGATCAGCTTAGGCTACCATATTTCGTTTTTTCACAGACCATTACCGTATTTTGGTCAATATATAAAAAACGGTAATACCCATTGCTAAAAATAGCATTTCCGGGGAAATTAAGCTCAGTAAAAATGGCGGGCATGGCATGTCGGAAATAACGATATAGACCTAGTAAGTGAGTTTTATCAAGAAATATCGGAGGTTTCGAAGGAAATATTGTATGATATATATAAATTAATGTAATTAGAGGCTTAGCAGTATGGTAGTACGCTCTAGATTGTTGGAGAGCCCTAGTCATTTTATCCTGGCTTAATATATCGGGACATGTGAGTTGTCACTGGCATTTTTTTTAAAGTGTTTTTCTCCTTTTTTACTGTGATTTGGACGTAATTTTTTTTTAAAATTTGATGTTACTCGATTATAAGACGAAGAGTATGAAGACATCTCTGTTTATTGTCCAAAAATTCTCGGGTTATACACGGAATTTAACGGTAGTGTAAATATTACATAATTGACTATAATGGTCATAGCAGTAAAATAAATATTTTCCCCCAATGATAATTACATAAACATTCTTTTATGAAAAGGTCCACCATGCTTGATTGTGGTTAGTTTTCAGGTTGGTGTCCAGTGCACAGTGCGAGAACAAATTCTCTTGTATGGCTGGTCATCCAGCGATGTGATTATTGAAGTCCACCATTCAGTGGAAAGTGGTAAAAATACTGAATGTCTTAGTTACTAAGCAACAGTCAGTTGTGTTGGGTCATTAGTGAAAATAACAAGGGCACACAATGCATTCCTATTTCCTGGACTACATCCTGCTGAAAATCTAGGAGGACCATTGACCTGCTACAAGTGAAATTCAGTAGGACTTTGAGAACAAACAAAAAGAAATAAACACCCACCTTTAAGTGGTTTGGCAATGATGGGTGCAGAAACTGTACTCGGTTCTGATGGTCCAGCTTCGTTGATAGCATAGACACGGTACTCATACTCCTTGCCCTCCTGCACTTTCTCATCTTTAAATTGTGGCTCCTAAAATACAAGCGAAATTGGAATTGGGAGATTGAAGATTCATTTTGGTGAAACACAATTTATGTTAACTTTTTTTTAACAGAGTGTATTTCTTCAGTTGTAGATGCTAGTCTATTTTGGCTATATCATTAAAAAAACTATGTTTAAAAATTGGATTGCAAGAAGTCCCGAATTATAGAAACACTTGGTTTTTGCTCCAAAGTTATTTGTTTATTCGATACCCATGTATCAGCAAAGACTATCTTTGTTGTCTTTATGCAGTGGAGAGTTTCTCCAGTTTTTTTTAATAGACAAGAAAGAGCAGAAGGATGCAGTAAAACTGTGCACAGTGTGGTATGTAAATATATATTTGTGGTATATAAGTAAATATTTTATATACAGGCTGCATGAGGGAAGTCTGTGGGTTATACCAGTGACCTACCAGGAACATTGTACTTCTAGTAGATATTATAACTATAAATAGATGTTTTTCTTTGGTTAAATTATCTCAAACATTCATCTTCATAGATATAAATGTTTCATGTTGCATATCCCTGTATGTGAGTTAAATGTTTCATGTTGCATATCCCTCTATGTGAGTTAAATGTTGCATATTCCTCTATGTGAGTTAAATGTTGCATATCCCTCTATGTGAGTTAAATGTTTCATGTTGCATATCCCTGTATGTGAGTAAAATGCATGTCTTGTCTCAATATCATACTTTTGTATGCAATGAAATAGTCTCCATGGTTAACAAAGAGATGTAAGCTAGTGGATATTGCACCGTTGTTTTTTTGTGAAAGTCCCCTAGGAAGGTAGAACATGAAAGATACCATAATTGATGATATTTTTTGATGATACCATAATTGTAGATGGGTCAGCAAATCTTATGGAAGAATGATGAACTAGTTGGTCCAGAAGTATGTGTTTTGTCAGGAAGGTTATATGTTATCAAGAGCTACATGCTCACAGATTAAAGGGATTACTTCATCATCATCATCATCATCATTCATATCCAGAAGACTCAAACTCTCAGCTGTATACAATGCTTTGAACTGAAATGTCCTACTCAGAATGCAGGCTACATGTGAATGTAGCAGCCATGTTCCACCATAATGTATAAAAAAAAAAAGTAAAGTAACCCATAGCATTTATTAATGCCGTAGGGGTGTGAGATGTTAGCGATCTCACATTTCACAGGCTCTGCAAATGAGGACGGTAGCCATCTCCTCTCCCTCGCAGTCTTTACTTCCCGGATTAATCCGGTACCCATTTTAAGGCTGGGTCGACCTGGGAGCCGTTGCGATCTGAAAACATTTCCGCCTCAGCTGGGGAATGAACCCAGGACCACTCATATGCGAAGCCAGTGCGCTAACCACTGCGCTAACGCAGCTCCAACCCCATAATGTATACAGACAATTCAATCACATCAACAACTGCAATAATTTGTAGGTATTAATGATGATCTACTTTTGACCACACAGTCCATATGACTATGACATAATGATGATGTTCGTCCGTAGTAATAGACGATGACCAAAAACTCAACCATAATAATAATAACAATAAATAATAAAAATAATAAAAGTTAACAGTGTGTTTTTAAATGACTAACAAATCCAATGCGCGCACAAAATGTTCTTTTACAGAATTGACAACAATAGAGGGTATCTGTGTGAGGTTGAGTTGTTTTTTCATTTCTACGTGTCCGCTTCTGTCTTGCAGTATCTTGTCTGGACTCTTCCGCTGCTAGTGCTCCCGTTCGAATGCTGTAACGCCATGCTGCTCTATCCTGAGCGTGGCTCTCCCAAGCGCCCACATCAATGATAAGATGTTTCAAGGATGACTTGAGCGTGTCTTTGAAGAGCTTTTTCTGTCCACCAGCTTTTCGAAATCCTGCCTTGAGTGCTCCATAATATATTTGTTTTGGCAAACGCGAGTTCTCCATGCGCACAAGATGGCCTGTCCAGCGTGCTTGCGCCTTCATAATTATTGTGGGGATGCTTAGTGAGGTTGATTTTTCCAAGACCTCGTAGTCTGGTACTTTGTCCCACCAATGGATGTTTAGTAATTTACGTAGGCAGGTAATATGGAAATGATTTAATTTTCTTGCATGTCTAGCATACACTGTCCACGTTTCACAAGCGTATAGTAGGGTTGGTATAACAGCAGCATGATATACTTGAAGTTTGGTGGTTGTTCTTATACCTCTGCTGTCCCATACATTGTTGTGTAATCTGCCAAATACAGCACTAGATTTTGCCAGTCTATTGTTAATTTCCACATCAATGTTGACATCGCGAGAGAGAGTGCTTCCAAGGTAAGTAAAATTGTCGACTACCTGCAGTTTTTCCTGATTGACGATGATGGAAGTAGCAGTATGTTGGCTATTTGATGTTGCTTGACTTGTTTTTTTGGTGTTAATAGTGAGACCAAAGTTGTTGCAGGCCTGTGAGAAGCGGTCCATGGTGCTCTGCATGTTTACGACAGAGTCAGCATACAATGCACAGTTGTCAGCATAAAGTAATTCTCTAACAGTACTAGTTAGTTTTTGTGTTTGCTTTTAGACGACGTAAATTGAAAAGACCACCGTCTGTTCTGTAATTGATCATTATGCCAGCTATTTTATTACTATGGTGTGTTTCCGTTAGCATGGCCGTAAATAACAGGCTGAAAAGAGTAAGGGCCAGCACACATCCCTGCTTTACACCATTTGTGACAGGGCATGCAGGAGATACTCCTCCGTCGCAGATAACACTAACCATCATACCGTCATGAAATTGTCACATCACAGTGACAAGTTTTGGGGGGGCATCCAAACTTTGTAAGCACCTTCCACAGTCCTTCTCTGTTATGACATAATACAACCAAAAGGAACATATAGACAACTGCTGAAATGGATGCAGAAATATAGACTGGTTTGGGTTGGTCACAGTATGAGACAAACAAAAAATGTCTTCTAGATCAGTGATTCTCAACTATTTTTGCTTTTGATCCTAATTTTGGGTTAAATTGTTCCCATGGAACACCTGGAAATAGCTTTGTAGCATTTCTTTGAGGCCTATTATATGTCTCATTAGATATTATCCAAACAATTACCTTTTTGTGACCATATAGTGCAACCCCCGCCCTCCCTGAATAAATAAATTGTATTTGTGGCCCCCAGAAAAATTCCATGGCCTCAAGGCCCATATTGATAACCAATGTGCATTGCCAATTCAGAAAACTCAATACTAAAGTCAATGTTTTAGTATTTGATGCCAAATTCTTGAAGATAAAAAGACACCCAAGAACAAAAGCTCTTCCTTACTTGACACCGAAAGAAAAAGCATAATGTTATAAATGAATTGTCCAAAGACAGTCTTCATGCAGAGATATTAGGGTTCAGATTAAATCAACTAAAAATACTGCCTAGGACTGTACAGTTGTAAGAGGGACTAGATAACTGTACCACAATGTTGTACCATTGGTTCTGATGATGATGATGACTAGTACAAAAGTAGATTAAATAAATTTAAAGCGTACCTTGACTGGAACTTTGTTAAGTTTGGTCCATCTGTTAGACTTGGGTTCTTTCCTTTCTACATCATACCCTATGATAGGAGATCCACCATCACTCTTTGGTGGCTCCCACTTAGTTTCAATAAATGTGCGATCACGATTCAACACTTCAGGCTTGCCTGGTTGCCCTGGCTCCTCTAAAGATATAGGAAATACAAAATGGTGTCCTTGGGTCATGCCACAAACATATTTCTAAAAATATTTCTTTTAAAGATAATTGTATATAGGCCAAATAAGATAACATAATATCCAAGGAATACACAAAAAATGTTATTTTTTGTAAAACTATTATAATTAAATAAATATAATTAGATAACATAAATAAGATTGGTTGTTTTTGTTCGCACTTTCTCAAACTATCACCTGATCTCTCTTGCAGCAGGACAATGACAATGCTAGATTTCCAGCAGAATGTAGTCCAGAGAAAGATAAATACAGTAAAGATTAATCTATTCAGATCCGATTGTTACTGCTAAGTATACTTTTATACGGGTGTGAAAGTTAAACACTCATTACACACAGAAAGAAAGATTCAGACTAATGAAAACAAGTACCATTGTCGTTTGTTAAAATTTAGCTACATAGAATGAAAGACAAATATATTTGTTCAGAAGCAGATAAAAAACTTTTAGATTATCCAGAACCACTTTTGGCAGTGGTGAAGTGGAGTAAACTTGTTTGGTTTGGATATGTAGCAAGATATGACTCGCTTTCTAGAATTATTTTGCAGGGAACAGGCAAGGGTGGAAGGAGAACACAGACAATCCTGGATTGATAATATCAAGGAATGGTCCCAGAGTTATTTTTCTACACTCCACTGAATAGTTGAGGATAAAGTTGTTTGGAGACCTTTTAAATATTGTTTACCCTTATAGTTTTTTTCATATAGTACAAAACTTTAACACAGTGTGGAAGGTTTGAAGGCTTACTATTGGCATATCAGATCACCCAATGTGTAACAGTAAAAACTTCCAGTATGTACATGATATGTCAATACAGTAAAGCTTTCCCCACAGCATTTTACATTTGCAAATAGATTTCTCTTTGTGGTGCAACTTCCAGAGAACCCAGTATTGTGCGTCACATTGTGGGAACCAGATGAGTTCCAACACTGACCATCGTCCAAGATGTCAATATGTACATGGTGGCCTAGTTATGGGCAGGTAGCACATAGGCTATGATGAAAAGCAACCTGGTGTAGGATATGGAATTCCCTGGGAGAGCCCAGGTTCAGGCATACGTGCTAGCCCTGCACTATTGGAGAGCTCATATGAATGGTCTATTGTCTTTAAGAGTAGGGGTGATTGGAGCTCAAGCTTGTATTCTAGAGCCAGATGTGTGGGCTCGGCTGTGCTATGACCGTGTTTGTTCAGGATGTCCCTTATATTTTCTATCAATCTTTTCCATGGTCTTCTTCTGGCTTTGTACCCTGATCTCATTTGGTTATATGCCTGTATGGGCAACTTGTCGTGATGCATTCTCATAATGTAGCCAAACCACTTGATCTGCTGCCTTTCTATGTATTCTGTGCAAGTTATTACACCTATTCTTTCCCTGACATCTTTATTTCATAATCTATCGAGCCTGGTGATCCCTGCGGCTTTCCTCAAGCATTTCATTGCATTTCCCAAGAATAGTAAGAAATGCATAGCAGACAGTCCCATCCATCTCACTGACTATGGTCTAGAGCTGGATTACTTTGGATACCTCAATAGTAAAGAATGCTTAGCAGAGAAGCTGAAGCTCATGACTCCAACTCTGCATGTTGCACAAAAGTAGAGAAGCCTTCAACCTTTAGAAATGTACCCCTACGTTCCACCATCTGAGAAGCAGACTTCTTCTTTGCTAATGTACTATCTGATAGTTAATATTCTATGCATGAGATAAAGATCTGGAGAAACCATCCTATTACACACAGGAAGTACAGCTAATCACTCATAATTCTTGAAGATCTAAACAATTACTACAGTATCCTTTTTACACTTTTGACTATAGCATGACATGTGAGTACTATAGCATGACATGTGATACAATATAGACTTTCTTCTTAAAAACAAAATCCCCGCCAAAAACAGATGATTCTAGCCATTGGGGCAAATAAAACAGCGTTGCGATGCATTTCCTTTCTCTAGACTGCATCCAATTGGAAATCTAGTAGGACAATTTTTCTGCTACAAGAGAGATCCATCAGTGGTTTGAGAATAAACAATGAAAAAAAGGAAGAAAGAAAAATCTTGAATATGTATTATTGAAAGAGCTAGTGAAAATATAAACTTTGTTGAACATTCAGAAGGATAGTAAATATGTATGCCAGTAAAAGGTTTTTGTTGCATGCATAGCTATACAAAAATATTCATGTCCAAATAGCTCACCAAATGGTCTTTTGGCTATGATTGGATTCTCCAGTTCTAGTGGAGCACTGTCACCATTAGGTCCCTCAGCAATGACTCTGAACTTGTACTCATGACCTTCTTGGAGCTTTGGAATAACACATTTGTTGCCCTGCACAGTAGCAACCTTTTCCCATTTGCCCTTGGAAGTGTCAAACTTCTCAACACGATATCCACTGCAGATTTATTTGAACAAAGATATTTTTAACCACACAAATCATGATGATTGATAGTCATTAAGAATTCTATATCATCTCCCTTTTATTAAGTCTCTTTTTATGATCCTGAATACAAGTAGTGTATGAAACATTTAGAGTACTTAGAGTTATCTATATATTTTCATCCATGCACCATCTATTTCGATGACTATAATCTCATCATATGTTTTCATCCATACAATATATATTTAGATTATCATCTCTATTTATCTATTCTATTGTCTTTTCTCTGCTTTTGCTACAAGGTGTCACATGATTGAATGACTCAGTTTTTTTAGCTATGGTACATTTGATCGCTTGATATTCAGTAATATTATGACATCACAGAATGACAATAACTTCTTCAATCCTCCTTCTTCTTGTTCTTCCTCATCCTCTTGGTGTTTGCATTCTCATGTTGTATGCTTTTGCAGCTGGCCAATGTTAGTTCATTCTCATCAAATGGCCAAATATTTAACCCCTTCCCTGCAGAGGCATCTTTAAGGATACAATGAAAAGTTACTTCTATTTTGTGGACATCTCCTTAAGGAGTGATTGGGCCACGTATTCATATAATTTAACCCTGACAGCACTTCAAAGTGTTCAAATACTCTGATAGGCTAGTCAAGCTGACCAAAGGTCATCTAACAATTGAAATTCCATATTTGCATGCATTTGGAAGCATAATTAATACTTTCTATGTGTTGACACAGGTGGCCTTTCTTTGTGTAGCCATTTTCCCTTGACACTACTATGGTGAAATGTACACTCGATAAATTTGAAAATTATAAACATTTAGAAGAAAGTTTCTCTGATAATTCCAGCATTCATTATCTGATTCAGAAAGTGATTTAGTAAGTGTTGTTTGTTTGAGAACCCCATGAATTACAAGCGATTAGTTCTTACTTCCTATGTGCAATGGGGAGGTTTCTGATCTTTCTATAATACCCAGGAGATTTCACCTTCCGTCTTGGTGCAATGCCTATTGGAGGAGCCTTCTACTCAGCTGGGGTATATTTTACGAGACGAGCTGATAGTTTGCTTTGGTCACTCATTGTTTGTCTATCCTCTGATGAGGCACTTTGCAGCCAGCGAGCTATTCCTCATGTAGCAAGAACATTCCATTAAGCATCCTTTGTGTCCTAGGTCTTAGACCTAATTTCTTCCATATGAGCAGTGTTGGGTAATGGTGACTGTTGAATTAGACTCAGGGTTGGTACACCTTCTTAGATGAGGTGCTGCTTTGCTAAACACATCGGTGGTCTGGGGTTTGACCTGTGCAATTCTTACACACTCATCCGCTTGATATGGCCTTCCAATCCATCACCAGGCTTAGACTGTGTATTTTGACTCTTCGCTATTGCGTACATTACGTAAAGAATAAGGAAAATTAAGAATCTCTGATGAGCTTTGTAGTGGACCTTGGGTACTGTGTAAACTCTGATGGTGCTTTCACATGATGGGACATGCCTCGATAACAACAGATTTTCTTGAAGATACAGTGGAGGGTGTAAGAAGATGAGGTGGCCAGAAGAAGACATGGCTGGATAACATTAAAGAATGGACAGGGTATGAGGTTTCCAAACTCATTAGGATGGTGGAGGATAGAGATATGTGGAGATCGTTCTGCACCAAATGTTTCATTGTGACACACCTACAACCCTGATGGATTTATGGGCTTATTATTGTTTGTTTTTGTTTTGCGTTCACTCCATTGTAACCAGCACGGATTTCCATGCGATTTCCGCCGGGAGCATGATTACGTTGTGCTACCGTTATGCGCCTTGTAGGCCTAGCACATATGATTTCGGCATGCCTTGACAATTCGGGTCGGCTACCCTAGCCTGTGACAGCCTTCCTATCTGTCGCCAGACAGCGAATGTGTACTGACTCTATGCCGAGACGGGTTTGTCCTTCACGTCTGTCCTGCACGAGGCGTTCCGAAGCCAGTGAACTTGCCTTGTGTAATTAGACGTATTGTGCCCATGTTCATCGGGTACTAAACCTTTTCTCGTCCTCAAGCCTGGTTCTGGTTTAGGAAGAACTTGACAGAAGAGTTGGGATCAGGTTCGTTCGTATTCTTAGCCGAAGTGTTGCTCACCAACGTCGTGAGTCCCTCGTCCAAGTCTGACTCTGTACACATATTTAGGAACGTTAGGGACTTGTGTTTTGTTCTAGAGCTGAACAGTGCTTGTCCCCTCGGACTGCTATGCCGGTGCCCATCGGGTACTGAACCTTTTCTCTCCGCGAGCATGCTTCCAGTATAGGAAAGACTCGACAGTAGAGTTGGGCCCAGGCTGGGATCACCAGAACTAGAGGGTTGTCTCAAGCAAACAATGCTTTAGTTCCAATTTCATCGAACTGTTTTCCGTGCTCTTTGCACATGACGCTGCCCTCTAGATCTGTGCATCTTTCTTAATGTACTCATTGTGATTTTATTTTTATCGGGACAACTGCCTGCTTCATACCGACTACATTGGCCGCCCTCCAATGTTTCTACCAAACTTACTAGCTTCACTGTGTGTCGAAAGTGTTGCTGCATATGTTGACACAGAGGTGTCGGAGATATTGCCTGTCTTTTTGCGGTCAAATCTCTTTCCATCTGTTACCTCCACATTCACGATTCCCAAAAGGTTTAGCCAGAATCAGAACGAGCCGCTGTATTTCTGTTACCAGGGTGCACCATGAGGAGGCACTTTTGGGATCTTGGTTATCTGCTAACCCTGATTCTGTACGAGAGCAATGCAAGAATCTTTGCACTTTTTAGAAAGTGTTAATTTGCATTGTGATACTAGTACTAATTTGGTAGTTCAGATGATAGGCCCTATAGGCTTATGCAGTGTACATATTTCAAATTTGTGATATGGTATGATAAACATTTTTGTTTTCTGTCAATAATGGTATAATGAATCAAAAATTGATTATGTAAATGTTTTAAAGAATCTTTGAATATGTATTACATAATACTATTATACAACACATTTGTGATGCAACAAATATTACCAAGAATATTACCGATAGGAAAAACTTTGCGTCCAGAATAAAACTGGTCATTATGAGTATATTCAAATATCTATTCGTTTGAAATAATATTTAGTTTTGGGAGACTAATGCATATAAATGTTTTCACGTCTCCCCATAATAGAGGCACTATGCTTGTAAATTCATAAATTAGAGTATACAGTAATAATAAGCCTACACTCAAATTCTGTAATGTGAGAATGCAGTAGGCAAACTGGTTAGGGGAAAAAAATAATTTAACAGCCCATGAAAATTCCCAGCACTGCAGTTACAATTTGACCTTTGTACTCAGCGCAGCTAAGGGGTTAAGCCTGTTTTGAAATATATTTTACCACAGACATTGTTTCAATAGTTCTTGTAATTTCTTCATTCCTCACATGCTCTTCTTAGGCCTATTATTTTTTCTGTTTTTCTTAGACATCTCACTTCACACATAGTAAGCTTTATCTTTTGTTCTTTAGTTAGTGTTCATGTCTGACATTGATAACAGAATGTTGGTAAAGATTGAATTTATGATTTGCTTTTTGGTTTCCATAGAGATAAATGTGTGTTTCAAAATTGGTGTAAGTAATGTAAATACCAAAGTTGACTTTTTGAATTCCTATCTCGACTATTAACTCGCCATATATTTTCATCCATACAATATCTATCTAGACTAATCACCTATCCATGTCATCATACCTAATGTCACTGCCACCATCATCCACAGGAGGTTTCCATATCACTGTTGCACTGTCCTTGCTTATGTCTTTCACCTCCAAAGGTCCCCCAGGTCTGCCAGGAGGTCCTGGAACATGAAATGGAAGAAACACTCTTTTAATTAATCTTTTAATTTTAACTCTTCTAATGCATCACAGTCATAATACAGTTTACTACCAAAAATAACAGAGTCTATCCATAAACCAATCAGTGCTGTATGAGTACCACTTTCGATGCATCAACACACAGAGTACTCCAGTAATTTCTATCTTCAGCAATGATGCAGATGAGTGAGGACAAATCTTGACCTGTCCAATCCTAGATGTTATCTGTCCATGATTTTCTATGTCCTGCTCTACTTCCTCTACTTGTGACTGTTTTCTGTAGTATCATTTTGACAAGGAATCATAGCCATAATTTTCCTAATATTTAAAGTTTCATTTGTTTAGTGCTTTGCATTTCTTGCATTCTCTGACTCAAATCACATGATAAGTGGTACTTATTAAATGAAGAGTGCACACAGAAGATGAAACATCCCGTGTGTGATAAAAAATCTTTTGGTAAAATTTTGATTCAGTCTATTGTGATACAGAAAATTAAGAGTACACACAGAAAATGAAACATCCCTCTTGTGATAAAAACCTTCTGGTGAAATTTTGATTCCATCTGTTTATTGTGATACATAAAATAACAATATTTCATGTTTTATAGTCATTGGGAGATTTTTTTGGACACCACACAGCTTTACTATCTTCTAGTTGAAGGGGATTTTTAAACCAAAAACAACTCTGTGGTTGCTCCACAAATAGGTGATATTTACTAGAATAAATTTGGGAAAGTTATGTTGCCTGATAAGATGCTGAACAATTATACCTTCCATTGATTACAAGAAAACATGGATCTGGGAAAACACTCCCCTTATGTTTGAATAGTGTAAAAATAAAGCAGTAAAGGATAGCAGACATAATGGAGACTGCTACAATATTAAAAATAAGTAACAACAATGAGGATAAGAGAATGCAATGTTACTTTTACTAAAAAATGATAAATAAGTTAGGAATTATGAACCGACATCATTGCACTCCATGCAGACCTATAAGTGCTTAGTTCCCAAGAAAATGTAGAATGGTATGCATGCTAATTATTCCTGTGGGTCGCTAGTTGACTAAACTCCTCATTCTACCCTTTAGGTGTCCAGTTGCATTAGCTCCAAATTTAATATCAAATTCTCTGAATCTGACGTAATGTCTCATTGATCAGTGTGCCACATCCAGCAGGCACTCGTGAATAAACAAGTAAAAATAATGAATGTAAATTAGATGTACATTAGAAAACAAAATAACAAGGATGTCTTCCATGTTGCTGCTCAATGGGGCCATTAGCAAACACACCATGAACAGAAATATTGGATTAAAAACATAATATAATATAATATCCATATATCTTCCTTCATTAGACAAATGTGATGGACTTACATCGGTCATGCTCTCAGAATGAACAGCCTAAGAATTCCTCATCAGTTACTTAAATTGGGTGCCACCGGGAGTAAGAAGAAGAAGGAGACCTAGAGAAACTCTGCGGAGTGCCATTAATAGAGAAGGCATGTCAATGAACCTAAACAACACCCAAGAACTGAAACACCTGGCAACACAAAGACAGAAATGGAAAGCTATGGTTTCTACCCTATGCGCCGCCTATGGCCCTGGAGGAACATAACATAATATTATATAGAGACCTATAGGCCTACTAAGTAAAAATGGAAAATCAATACAAAGCAGACAAAGAAAACAATGGTTAGTAATGGCTAAAGTGCAAGTCGTTAAAATAATATTGCTTACTACTGACCACTGTTCTACTTATAGGATAGACCTTATATGTATCCTAATATTTAAATACTTCATGTTGTTTGTTTCTTTAAAATATGCAAGTTTCAACATACCTAGCACAACTACATTGATAACCGCTGAATCAGAACCATGCTTATTGGAGATTGTCAAAAGATATTCTCCAGTGTGTTTTCGAGCACCATCTGTACAGTCCACTGTTGTCTCCTTTGGCTTGTTTGTGATCTTGATAGCATCACTGGGCTCTAGAGGCGCTTCTTCTTGTTTCTGTTCAGAAATAGATCTAGGATGAAGCTTTGTTTCAAATATATGGATCGTGGACCAAGGCACTCAGAATCCCTTGGAAATTAATGAATAGAATAAAGTGGCTATTATTGAAATATGTAAATTGTCAACTTTTGTGATACATGTCGAATCTCTTATATAAGTCAGGCATATTTCATCTTTTATATAAGAACGTAAGTTGTACAGAGTAGCATTCTCATTTTAAAACATAGACATATACATGGATGAAGATGAAATGAATGCACTTAATTCTGTTCATTAATTTTACTCAGTACACTTTAGTAGGCTTGGTCCTAGCTGAAAGTGTACTTAATTAGTAGCTCAGGCAGAGACTTGGAGAAACTAAAATCTTGAGCCATTTACATTATAAGCTTTTACTTGTGGAATTGATCTGAGGTTTAAAGTTAAAATATTATTTAAGTAATTTATAAAATTCTTACATAATAATATAAGACAATTAGCAGAATTTATGAGTGAACTTATATATAAAATAAAACAATGACATATAGGCGTTATCACAATATAGTCTGTCTTAGGCACAGTATCTCTTTACTATCTCAAATAGTATAAATTAAATAATCTGTTTAAAACAACAAAGAAATTGTTCCTGGTAAGATAAATATCCTCACTGTAATCAGATGATTGAAATTATGGAAAACAAAAATGTCATAGAATGGGCATCTATAAGCTTTAAGTGTCTTCAGCTGTGCTTGTGCCTTTTGAGTTAACTGAAAATTTCGGTACAGAGCACTTGCATAGTAGTAACTCTAGTGATGACAATGAAGGAATTGACAGGATCAGGAATTGAAAAAATATCTGCTGATGCAATAATCCAGCTGACTGCCACTGAGCTACATTGACTTCCTCAATATTAATTAAGAAAATAACAACAATTTCGTTGGAACTTTCCCAACTGACACATTTACTGTCAATAAAAGCAACATCAACATAAACATTGAACAGTAATCATTTAGAACATGATCTGTTGCTGATGCACACAATTTCAGCAAGTAATGCATATGAAGACAACGTAAACATTGGCTATTGTAGGCAGAAATGAGTTACTGCTGACACATATAACATCAGCAAATAATGCCAATGAAGACAACGTAAGCACTAACTATTATAGTTAGATCATTAGTTAGGCCTACTGCTGACACAGACAACATCAGCAAGTAATATCCGCCAATACATACAACATCAGCAGGTAATGCCATTGAAGACAACATAAACACTAACTATTATAGTTAGATCATGAGTTACTGCTGATACATACAGCATCAGCAAAAATACTACTAATGAAGGCAACATAATCACTGAAACTATTACTCAAAACTGGAATTATTGCTGATGTACACACAATCATCAATTAATCACATGTCTATAAACAAAACAAACATTTAGCTTAAAATGATTAGCAGGGAAAGGAGGCAAACTATGAACATTCTGAAGAAGCATTAAGAAAATATATTCATAAACTGGAAAAATATTAATTTTTATTGGCATTTTTAAATTATAACATAAAAATGTTGTTGTGTACTTATAGGCCTATAGGTTCTATATATGAATTGTTGCTTTTGTCTTTTAGTCGGTTGTATAGCAGGTTTTTATACTTAGAAACAATTTGTGTGGCTGTACGTTTGTTTTAGGATGAATCACAGTCACTGCAAATAGCAGTGACTTTTACTTTACCTGTGTGTTGTTTGTGTTATTTCTAATTTACCATTCAAAGGTATCTGCATCTTTGCACAATGTCCACTTCCAAAAGACATCTGTCTTCTGCTACATTTTAAGAGTATTTTGTTGACAAAAATATCATTATAATATCTTTTTAATGTCTACACCATGACTACAACCATAAATATAGTTTTGCAAAGCTTCTTCAAAATGTACCATGGAACAAACAGACAAATAGCACCTCGGATGCCAGAGTCAGTCACAACAGCATTACAACACTGATATTAACATATCTGAGGGTAAGCTTATGGGTAGCATTTATTTACAATTAATATTGCAAAAAAATATATGAACATGTCAGATAACTTAAAAAATCTGTTTAATTTCTATTAGTAAAAATGTGTTTACAAATTTTGATACTCATAAAATGTTGAGTTATTGTTATTTAAGACATGCCTAATTTCAGATCAGTTTTAAAATTTGAGAAATAGAATTATGTCTCCTTGGTGTGACCTTGGTATAATACTGAGTGTGACCACCTACCCCTACCAGCCCACCAACAGGTGGAGGATAATGGACCCGCCTTCAGATACAGATGTAAGCTGTGACATATGCCACAATGTCTCAATTAATAAGAAGTCATGGACCAAATGGCAAAGCATCCCTCCAAGGACAAAGCAGGATGTCAGGTAGCACTGATATCTCAATTGAAATCCTCTCACATGTCCTATTATGGGAGCATGAAGTGAGAATGAGCCACAATAAGCTTCTCATATTTGTCTCTATCTTGTCGAAAGAGAGGCAAATAGCGGTATATGGGGTAACAAGACCCATTGGGATGTGGCTAGAAAAAATTTCCACCACTGTATAGTCTATCACCTATCACCATAATCAAGTACCATCCCAGCAACGAAGGTGGTTGCAACAAACCTCCATCGTGTCGTCTGCTTTGGTGATGCACTCTGATAGGCTGTATCATGTCCATCTTATGTTATGTTTCCCTCTCACTATCTTTGCTTACCTCTAACTCATCTTTCTTCAGCTCTACCTTCAAGTAAAGTCTTCAACACTGATGCAGAATTATATTTCAATTAATTTCAAAGAGTTAAAAAGTGACAAGCTAACTTATATGTCCACATTTCATATTTATTCATCCAGTAAGTGTTCTGCTTGAGAAGTCTATTGAGCTGATATAAAACAGTCAACACTTCCTGATTTGTTTTCCTTTATATACAATTTCTATATTAGATTTTGGTTTGAATAACTGACTTTATGGCACTTTAAGCTGATCCAAGTGCTCAGAATATTTCAGTACTTGGCCACAACAAAAGGTTTGTTAGCTAACGTTTACCATAGCTAGTAAGTAAAACACTTCTCAGGTTTGGATAAAGTGTTGTGCTATCATAGTAGGCCACATGTTCTCACTCAATTTTATGTCACAAATGTTCTCTCTCCAATTTTATGTCACAAATTTTCTCTCTCCAATTGATGTCATAAATGTTCTCTCTCCAATTTTATGTCACAAATGTTCTCTCTCCAATTGATGTCATAAATGTTCTCTCTCCAATTGATGTCATAAATGTTCTCTCTCCAATTGATGTCATAAATGTTCTCTCTCTAATTGATGTCACAAATGCTCTCTACAATTGATGTCACATATGTTCTCTCTCAATTTTATGTCACAAATGTCCTCTCTCGAATTGATATCACAAATGTTCTCCAAATGATGTAACAAATGTTTAGTCTCTCCATTTTATGTCATAATTATTTAGTTTTAACCATCTGAGTCATGCTTATTACCTTTCAACCACAGAGCTAGACCAAGTATCAATTAGAACAAAATTTGGTAACATATTCTATTCAGGATGTAGCAATTAATCTATAATTTTTAGGGTGTAGTGATTTTCTAGACATTATAAATGCTCAGCATGTTGTCATGCTTAAAATACAATTGATGGATATGCAATTGCCTGCGGCAGGGTTTAAACCTTGCACATTGGCAATCTGAGATTCAATCTGTACTCTCTATCACAGGTATCTATACCACTGGGTAATAAAACTATTGTCTACTTATTATCTTTACTACTGGGTAAAACAAAAAGATGCACATCTCTATACTAGTGGGTAAAACAAAAACAAAAGTCCTAAATCTCTACACCATTTGGTCATTTTTAAAAAAGAATTTTCATAATATACAATACTAAAGTGTACACATTTTTCTTTCTTGTGAAAAGTATCTGGTTTCATTAGCTATGCACATATTAACTATTAGTAAGGTACTCTTTATACAGACTTTGGGAACAAAATACATAATGTAAGAGTTATTTTAGGTTAAAATACAATACTGTCATGAGAGACAACAGGTATAAAAAATAGTTCCATATAATCAGATATGGCAAATTTCTGTAGCATTTATGACTACAATCAATATAAAGCAACTACTGCATTATTTAACAAACTATACATAAAAGACAGTGTGCTCAAACATAAGCACACATGGGTAGGACAGAATTAAATAAAAACATGACATCAACAGACACAAGTGCTACCCATTAACCATGCCAACAAAGGCATACAGGCACAAACAATGCACTGAACTACATGTATTATCAATTAAAAATTATTTAAATGTTTGAATGAAAGTGGGGGTGGGGTGAAATATCATATATTATATTAAAGATGTATAAAATATGTAGGTTAATAATCAGCTATGATAGCTAAAGTGTTTGTTCTAATATTGCTTCATTTTTAAATACCAGATCTGTTGGTTTCAATATTGTTTCATTTTAAAATACCAGATCTGTTAGTTTCAATATTCAATTACATTCATTAATAAGTTGAGTCTTTTACAACAGTTACTGCTATTAAGTAAATGTTGGGTTTGAGTAACAGTGCTATTGCCAAAGCCATATGAAATGTGAAGAGACCTAACAGTAGAATTTGGAGGTGAGGTAGTCTTGCTCATACTTGCAAAGTTTCCCATTCCTTATAGTCATAACTTTCCTGAGACAGGAATGAACCCAATTAGTTTTGACTGCAAATAAATTAGGTTTACTCTAACCAACTTATTAGTCATTTTCCACACCATTGTGTGGTATAGGAAATGCAGTGATATATCCCAATACTTTTCTGATAGTGAGGTCTGTTGATGGAGGGTGTTTCTCTAATAAAGTCTGGGTCATTCAGTTGATTGTTGGATTAATCAACTAACATCGTAAAGTCCAGACTGATTTGTGTAACAGAAGGCAGTTCATTCCAATTCTTTTTCATTCAAATGAATTATTTTGTGACACTGTGTATTACAACATCGGATATTTAAGATAGCACAGATGCCGTTGGTCCTACATCGGGCATGTCCTATGCGCAGACATCAACAGAATACCCGACCAATCTCTTGAATGGGCACCTACAGGCAAAAGAGCCAGGGGTAGACCAGAAGAAACACTCAGAAGAACAATACTTGGAGAAAGTAAAACAATCAATATACATAGTATTTAAGAACTGCACAGAATAGATTTGAACGGACAGAATTGGAGAGATCTGATCTCTGCCTTATGCGCTAACTTCAGCGCCAAAAGAAAATGAATGATTTCCAATACTTTATTTTATGACCATAGACACTCCAAAACTGATGGAATCAATATAATGATGGTGCTTTTAATTTGCACACCAATGAGGCATAAGAGAAATAAGACTTGGGTACTTTTTCAATAACAACCAGAGCACTGTTATTGGTGTAGGTAGCATCAAACTAGTTGCTTATACTTTCCTCAATTTGTACTGTAGCCATTTCTTGAAGCTGGGTTGACCTGGAATTAATTTGTGATCTAAATATTCCTACTAAACTGGGAATTACACCATGGATCACTGGGCTAGGATGACATTGCTATTCACTGTTTCACCATGGCTCTTCATAGAAAGGATTAAATTGTAGTTGTTATTTGTTTACTGTGTGCATTCTTATACTCCTTCTGGTTGACATGATGTAGTCTGGAGAACAGCATTTTGTTATTGTTTAAAGTGTGACTGTGATATTATTTGGCCTGATACATCTGGCTTTCACATTGCCTTTGGGTCATTTTGACCCTCTACTGGGTGAAACAGCCAATTTCACCATCATGAATCTTTAGACACCATCTATGGCATGTATGACAGGTCAGTGTTGCTACTTTACTCTCATTTCAATTCTCTGGCATCATACTGGCAGGTAGAATGCTGTAGAACTGACTTGTGATCTTAAAATTCATGTTGTTGTGGCGTTGGTTATTATGTCTGTCCACATCCTTCTGTCTCATTCGATGTCAATCATTTCCATTATTGATGTTTCCTCATACCACAATATCAAGCTGTCCAGCATCTTTTCTGTTATTTTCCTCCTATCCAAGTTTCTCTTCAACTTGCCAATTGTTACATGTGCTCAATAATTCTTCTTCTCATGTGTCCAAAGAATGTGGACTGCCTTATTCTGATGCAAGTAAGCAGCTGTCTTTTTGAATTATTTTAAGGTTCCTTCAATAAACTGATTACCACTGGTAAATTTATTTTGCTTGATGTGCTAATTCAGAAATTTATTGTATTTAAAATGTGTGTACATCCTATGATAGTTTTTTCTTCTATTTGACATGCTCTTTACAGAATACTGTCCACAATGTGAGAAGAATCAAACAATTTATTTTGGTATCTGATGCTATTCTTTATAAAATAGTCTGACACTATCACTAATGATATTCTTAACAAACTAGTTTTGGAACACTAAGGGGGATATTTTAATTTTTTGACTGAATGGTTGCAGGTCAGAATGGTATAAAATTAAAAAGGAATTGCATTATAAAAAATATGAATAAACAAAAAATCAGCGTGAACTAAAGTTAAAGCTAAAGAGGAAATAAAATGTAACCATGTCCTTACTTGTCCTGTTTCTGGATCCTAGTGACAAAATAGCATCACAATAAAGTATACACATTTTGATATTATGGTCATAATCTACAACAATAAAAAGATAAAATTAACTAATATGAGGGACATGTGTTTTTAATATTAAATATAATTTTCAAATCATAATAGTAAGTGTAGAAAAGTAATAAATATTTGTGATAAATCAAATATATTTTGAGGAAAAAAATCAGAGCGAAAAGTATTGAAAATAACATTGTCTGCATACATTAAAACATTACAACATATAACTAATTATCATTTCAGGTTTGGTCTTTTATTAATACTGCAGATGAAATACAGGTAAAATATGGCACACCCTAAATTAGTATTGTGGAAACAACTACTGATGATAAATGAAATTTAGCTGGTTTAAAGAACAGTGCAACTGAGACAAAAGTATAATAGGACAAGCAAATGAAACATTTCAAGAAACGAATATCATCATCTATCTCTATCTATCTATTTGCTAAACCCTTTGTTGCCTTTTAGCATCAGGGGCAGAAGAGTTTTCTAGAGACTCTTGTGTGCTGAGTATATTGTGGAATTTGTCACCTCTTTTATTTTGGTGGTCAATCATTTTTGTGGTCACCCTCTAGGTCTGCCTTCACTGTATATATATTCAAAGATTGGGGTGGTGCCGGTTTTTTGTCTAATGTCCTCATTCCTCACTTTGTCTCTTAGCGTAATTACTTGGATTCTGCGTAAGCATGCCATATCAGCTCATAAGTTTACGATATCATCATGTGACATATTCTTTCCAGAAAGTGGTCTTCCTTATGGATTCTTTGAACACTCCACGATTCTGGGTGAGTTGACCTGTCACAGCCAGAGACATGTTTAGACAATCTGATATGTCACTGCATCATCGTCATCTTGGGCACCTGCTTCCCCTGTTGCCATTAACTCTGGCATGACTTCCGCTAAAAAAATGGTGTAGAAAATGAATGCATTTTCTCTGTGTGCTATTCAATAAACATATTTCCTCCTGAAAGCAATGGCAAACTGCAGGAGTAATGTGCCTAGTAATTCTATTTTGGATATTCTGAAAGAATATACTGTGTAATATGTCCCTAACATTAGAGATGAGGAGGTGAATTCCTCAGTGATACATAGCACCAATTCATCATCATCATCAAGTGCCGTCTCCGCAACGAAGGTTGGCTGCAACGTATCTCCAACATCTCCTGTCTCTTGTCTTGGTGGTACGCTCTGCTAGACTGTAACCTGTCCATCGTGTAATGTTACTCTCCCACTTGTATCTCTGCTTACCTCTTGCTCGCTTCCCTTTGACTTTACCCTCAAGTAAGGTCTTCAATAAGGTGTCATGTCTTTTAATGTGTCCAAAGTATTTTATTTGCCTGATCTTTATTTCTCTTAGTAGTTCTTTCTTCATATTAAGTGTCTTTAGCACCTCTTTATTTGTTTTCTTCTCTTTCCATGATGTTCTCCCTATTCTTCTATATACCCACATCTCAAAGGCATCAATTTTGTCTTCTAATTGTTTATTTAGTGTCCATGTTTCTGAGCCATACATTAATATGGAATAGATGTAGCATTTTATAATTCTCATTTTTAACTTGTTTGTAATTTGTTTAGATATTAATAATTTCCTCATGTCATTGAAGGTACTTTTAGCCATTCCTATTCTCCTTTTAACTTCTGTTTCACATCTGCCATCATTTGTGACTATGTGTCCAAAATATTGATACTGTTTTACTTGTTGTAGTTTCTCTCCCTGTATGTTTATGTTTACCTCCTGTTCTTCTGTGTCTTTGCTGATTATCATGGTTTTTGTTTTTTGAATGTTTATATCCAGTCCATATTCATTACTTGATTTATTGACTTGATCTATTAGTCTTTGTAGTTCATGTTCACTTTCTGCTAAAAGAACAGTGTCATCTGCACCAATTATAACATACATATTTGAGTCTTAGACAATAAATGCATAGGAGAGTAGAAGATTATAGGCATAGAGATTAGGTTATCTAGAAGAATACTGAGAGCATAATTGACTTCTAAAAAATGAGTGAGGAAATACTAAATGGGGTGTGGGGGGTGTGGTTACTAATATCAGAAAGAAATTTTATTGTCTTAATTTTTTTGTCTACATTATATAGCAGGGTGGTTTTGAGAACAGTTACAATTGATAAGATTTTAAAAAAGACACAAGATGACCATCTGAGAAAGTGTTAGATAGTTTAACATCATGGCATGGCAAGTTTGAAAGAAAGTCACAAGATGTTTTATAAATTATTAGGCAGTTTAACATCATGGCATGATTGAAAAGATGTAAAGCATTGACTTTTTGTACTTGGGTTTCCCCATATGTACTAGTTCTACATCCCTCTCAACAAAGTGGCATGCTGCTTGTGGAGAGTATCACTCATAGCACGTAACTCCGTAGCTTCAAGTAATAATCCCCAGTGATCTCTGAAAACTCCACTCTGTAAACAAGACATCACAAGGACTTGAACCCATGACCCCTTGAACACAAATCTCATGTTTTAATCACTATGCCAGGGAGATCCATGGCATGACAGAGAGTCAAGAATGGTCTTGATACAACATATTAGATATAGACAGTAGTGGAGATCCTTCATTGCCTATGCCACTCAGCATGTCACTTGATGATCAGTTGAAATAAAAACACTAGTAAACAAATAATTCTACAAACAAAATGTACATCTGGCATCCTGCATAAACAACCAACCAACTAAAATGCACAACCAATGTGTACAAAGTACAATATACCAATTAGGCCCTATACAGAAGTAAAACAATACAAAGTATACATAATATAAAACTGCTAATTAAATAACATGCAGTAAATAAACCTCCTATAACATGCAACAAATATAGACTAGGCTCCTACATACATATAGAACATACAGTTGTAACAATTATAACATAATTCTCTCAGCAGATGATTGTGTGCATAACAATTGATATAAAAAACATACTAAAACAATAGATAACATACAACACATAATATGACAGTAAACACAAAACACAAATGTATAGCACTATAATTAGTGAAAAAAATGCAAAATACCTATTCCTGTATAAACTAGGAGTAAGATATACGATCTACAAACAATGACACAGGTACTAGTTACCCATAACCACAAAATAGTTTCAATTTTTCACATTTTAAACTCAAATGTTATTTTCTAAAAAAAGAGGAATAAATTTTGGATTGGCTAGTTATAGACCTAAGATTATAACTCCTACTATTATAGACACATAGACACAATTATAGAAAGATAATCTGCTGTGTCAGAAAACAACTGACTTGGAGGAAATGTCATGGCTGTACAGTGCAAATATGGTCATAAACAAAAATAGGTAGGCCTATAAGTAGGCTTACTACCAATATTTATAAACAATATATAGGCCTACTAGCAATGAAAACAGAGACAAACAGAATATAATAACAATGAGATAGATAATATTTTGGCTAAAAAAACCTTCATCAGGATGAAATGAAGACTATCTAGTTGAAATAGTGCCTGTCTCTGTGTCTCAATGCTAGTATGTTTTATTCATTAAATAGTGGTAACACTTACTTATAACGGCCTAACTATTTCAGTTATCACTAAAAAAGTATCGAGAAAAAATATCGCGGAGGTTTTTTTAAAATCTATAGGTTCTTCTGATACCACACGTAACTAGGTCAGACGCTGACATTCCAATATTTAACACAGCAAAGTTTGATAGCTCAAAGATGAGTTAGTTTTCAACAAAGTGGAACAATATGTTTTCACTATGTTTGATCCATATTTTTGCAACTTCTCGAGATCTGCCTGCTGTTATCATTAATATTGTGATTTTTTAAATATTTAAACTGAAATATATTCTGTGTTGTTAAGTAATTAAGAACATTATCTTGTCAGGCTACTTTGTTTTTTCATTGGAATTTATGCTAAAAATTTATTTTGAGGTAAGGTGGTGCACGTTATTGATGCAAAGTGTCACATTCAAATGTATGAAAAAAATGTCAACATCGTGAGGAAGTTGCCACTGCTGATTTAAACTGAGAGAGACCAATAATAATGCTCATCCAACCTTGCAAAGACATTATTAGCTTTAAAACAGAACTTGTGAACTATTTTTTATCTTACCTTTTTTTTTCAGATTAAAAGTTACGAAACTAGGTAATCCATGTATTCTATTGATTCTCAGCAAACCTTTAGACACTAATGTTAGATGGATTGATGAGCAATACAGTGATGGAAGTTTGGTCTTTTGTAGTTAATTCTAGTTGTCAGAATACGCAAAAATGTGAAAAGTGCAATACTTTTTCCCCAGATACCCTATAAGCCTACAAATTAACATTTATGGATAATGCACTTGTGTGATAATAGGAATGTATGAATATAAACCTATGTATTTTCAATATAATGTGATTCCACTGTTATCCTTTAAAGGTAGCTGTAAGCCTATATAGTATACAATAATTCAGATGTGAAGGTTGAAGATCTCACAGTATTAAGTGATAGCATCTGAAAGGGAAGTGATCTGTTCACTTTTTCATCAGCTATTGCCTTTTCTAATTTTTCTAATGAGACTGGGATCCAATGATAGATGGAATAACTGAATTATGTATAGTCTAATCTAAAAAAATACTTGTTCTCTTTTAATGTTCCAAGCCAGTGGTGGGTAACCTTTTTGGGTTGAAGGCCCAGATTGAGCATTTTCAGTGTGAGAAGTAGACAATAAACCTTTTATTCCTTCCAAACACCAAGTAGTATAATCTGAGGATTGGGACTAGTACTTATACTAGCTTTCAATCAGCCTGGTAAATAGGTCAGTAAAAATATCTTGGTGGGTCAGTAAAAATGGTTTGGTGGGCTACATTTCTCCTCTGTGGGTCGTATTTTGCCTACCCCTACTCTAAGCTATTCTCCTCATTGGTGAAAACTGCACAAAATTTGACACTTCATATATAATCTAGAATTACAAATCTTAATTAGAAAATTTTTTTCAAGTTTCAACTGGATAGTGATTTTCCAATGTGTAAAATCCATAACTGCCAAATTCTCATCTTATTACCACATGTATGAGACATTTTTGAGAATGTAGCTTTCTTTACCTAATGGAACTATAGTCTTCTAAATACTTACTACTTTACTATGCCAATGCTCAATGTATGGTATAGAGTAATGTACAGATTTTGCAATGTAATATACTAAAATAGGCCTATGTCAACAATTGAAAGATAATGACCAATTTTTGTTTAGTATGACCACACGACCTGCCCGTCATTCCTACAATTCTATGGCATCAGATTAATGTAAATTTACCATAATACATAGTTTATTAAGAAATAATACATTTTTCATATTTATTCTACTTTCATGACATATAAGATTAAAATGTCCACAGTGATATCAACATAAATAAAAATTGGACACAATTTTACCCCATTATTTTACAGAATAATACTGAGCACAAAAATAAATGTCAAATCAATACTATTGTATGCTAACTATTGCACTAAATTATAAAGAAAATACAAAATCAAACATTTTGGGAGGTAAGAAATAGGTTATGTCTATTCACTATTTGCTATATAATAATTGTGGAATATCAGGTAACTATGGTTTGTCTTGTACAATTTTCAAGAAAGAAAATGTCTTATGATCAAGTTGAAGGTTATATTAAACCATACTCTTCTTGTCCTCTTGTGAGTGCATTCTCAAACTCCTGCAGATTAGCCAGATATAGTTAGTTCAGAGAAGAGTGCTGTAGCCTAGTTGATAGTGAACTTGCTTACTATCACTAGGTTACAGCATGCCAGGTGCAAAACCACGTGCAGACACAAAAAATCCATGACGTGATTTCTAGCCTGACAGAACAGCATCTCCAGTCGACCCAGATGTAAATGGATTTCTGTTGCATGAGTTAGTGGAGGTAAAGACAGCAAGGAAGAGAACTCACCACCCCACCTAATAGTTACTTCGGCTTCGTACAAGAAGAATTATCTTCATCCCTTATGGCAGGATGCTGCTATGGGGCATACCTTTAAAAGTAAAGTTAACCCATAGCATCCATTAACAGTGTAGGGGTGTGAGATATTAGCGATCTCACATTTCAGAGTGTTGCTTCCCCATCGAGACCAGCACCGTGCAGAGGTGATGGGGCTTAGTTCAGCCATCAGGGGCTGGAAACTAAGACTGGTCGGGCAGTCCCACTCGAGCAGGACCATAGTCCTGCCCAAGTAAGCAGAGTGCTGAAGACGGAGGCATCCAGCCAAAAGGCGCACAGATAATCAGGATGCCACGCACAAAACACAATGGAAACATGTCTGTATCTATAAAAAGTTATGGTGCCTGCCCTGTGGCGGACGTTCAGGCAGGGACGGTGCCGGGCCCTATACCTCGAAAGGGCCCAACCTCAGTTACTGAAAGTCCTTCTCAATTGCCTCGAGGAGCCAGGAGGCAAGAAATATTTATTCATCAACACAGCCTCCAACTACAGGCCCATCAGCCTCACAAGCTGTCTATGCAAAACAATGGAACGCATTATCAATCTTAGGATGCAGTGGTACCTTGAAAGTGAAAACCTTCTGGCATCACAGCAAGCAGGTTTCAGACAGTGCTACTCTACTGAAGATCAGGCAACCTACCTCTCCCAAGAGATTGAGGATGCCTTCCAAGATAAGAAACTGGTACTAGCAGCATGGATAGACCTCAGAAAAGCATTTGATAAGGTCTGGAAAGAAGGGCTCCTAAAGAAATTGCGAAATTGCAGGGTTAGCTCAAGAATGTACAAATGGGTAAAAGCATACCTGCATAATAGAAGAGCCAGGGTACAATTAGATGGTCGCAAGAGCAAGAAAGTTCTACTGCGTCATGGAGTCCCCCAGGGAGGAGTCCTGTCGCCCACACTTTTCTTGGTTTACATCAATGACCTAGTTGCTGAACTACCACACGGGATCAAAGTGGCAATGTATGCTGACGACCTGGTGATCTGGTGCACGGAAGAACATGCAACAGTGGCCACTAAACAAATACAAAGAGCTATCGATGCCCTAACCTTATGGGCTAATAGATGGTGCGTCAGCATTAACACAGATAAGTGCAGCACTACACTTTTTACCCTCTCACCAAAACAAAAAACCGGTCATATCAAAATAGATGGAGAGCTCTTGAAAGAAGACAAACAACCCACATACCTCGGAGTTACTTTTGATGATAAGCTGACATGGAAGCAGCACATAAACAAAGCAACAACAAAAGCCAGGAGGAAGCTAGCTATCCTGAGAAAACTAAGTGGAACCACATGGGGAGCTAGTGGGAATATACTCAGTAAAGTTTACCAGCAAGGCATAAGACCACACCTGGAATATGGTTCAGCTGCGTGGTGTCCTGCATCAAACACCACATTGCAAGATCTAGATAAAGTGCAAAACCAGGCACTTAGAATAATGTTGGGAGCAATGAAATCAACACCCATAGCAGAGATGCAGAAAATGGGAAGAATGCAAACACTTGGCGAACGCAGAGACACAAAAGTACTAATTCAAGCAGAAAAGTTTCAGTGTATGCCAAGTCATCCAATGAAGGAAAGATTCCAAAATCTAGCAATGGGACGACTGAAAAGAAGCAGCTTTATTCATCAAGCTAAACGACTCCGCAGACAACTTACAGACCTACCTGAAGTTGACAGCCCCTTAAGGCCTGTACCAGAACAAACCCCGTGGAGTGAAAGGCATGGAATGCCAATATACATTCAGACCCATGTGAAAGGAATACTAAGCGTGGACGAACAGAACAATGTGCAGCAAAGGACAGTCACCCTCAGTTTCCTGGATGAGGAATATCCACAAGATATATGGGTCAGAGTATACACAGATGGGTCAGCACAGAATGCCGTGAGGAATGGAGGTGCAGGTGTATATATAGAATATCCACACAAGCCTAGAGATACAATCAGAACACCGACAGGAAAATTCTGCAATAATTATGATGCAGAAATCCAGGCAATTAGTGTGGCAGCTAAAAAACTGCTGAACTCCAACTCTGACCTACAGCCTGTGGTATTCCTGACAGATGCAAGGTCAGTGCTTCAAGCTCTCCAGTCTGAAAAACTAACAGACTTGAAAAAACTACTTAGCGAATTGTCTTACCAGTATAGGGTAACCATGCAGTGGATACCCTCTCACTGTGGAATACCAGGAAATGAAAAAGCAGACCAACTGGCTAAGGAAGGTGCTGCCGAAGACCAACCAGATATACCAATCACCTACCATCAGAAAAAACAGATGATAAAGTCAATAAGAAAGCCACAAACACCAACACAGGATGACTATCATATTATGAACAGATCAGAACAAGTTATAATTTTGCGCCTCAGAACAGGACACAACCGACTCCGCAGTCATATGTATACAAAGTTCAAGATTGGCAACACGGCCATGTGTACATGTGGACATGCAGCACAGAGTGCCAAACATATACTTCAAGAGTGTTCTGAGCATGAAACGCTGAGGCAGACATATTGGCCAGAGGAAACAACACTGGAATCAAAACTCTATGGGACACTGTATGACCTACAAAAGACAGTGAGTTTTATTAAGGAGACAGAATTACAGATATAGACATGTTTCAAGTGAACGAAAGAAGAAGAAGAAGAAGAAGAAGAGTGTTGCTTTATGAGGTCAGTAGCCATCTCCTCTCCCTCGCAGTCCTTACCTCCCGCATTAATCTGATACCCAATTAAGACTGGGCTGACCCGGGAGCCGTTACGATCTGAAAAACATTTCCGCCTCAACTGGGGAATGAACCCATGATCACTCATATACTTAGCCGTTGTGCTACACGGTCCAACCTTTAGCTTTAGTTCGGAGAACAGAATGCATTGTGTTATGGTTTACAACCTGGCTGCAATATCTGCATGTTACGGCTTCATACGTCATGTGTGCTGTCAGCATGGCTTCTGGTTAACTTTAACCTGCTATGAGATGAAATAGCCAACTCCACTCCCAAAACCTCCTTAGTCATCTCTTACAATGTTCATAGCAGGTACAAAAACATGTTTTACTATTCTTTACTCCTCTTTCATGTCCTGGCAATGTACGGTGGCCACCGTACCATTCTTACTGTTTTCCAATATATATAAATTGCTCCAAAAAAAAATAATGTCTTATCTGATCAAGCGCCATTTCCCCATGAAATGTTTGCTACAATAAATGTCCAAGTTTTTGTTTTTTCTCTAAATGGTAAACTGTATACATGTGAAATAGTCCAAATTTTTTTGTATTGGTACAGAACATAATCAGATTTAATTTAATATGTCCATGCTGACCTTTAATATTTGCCTTTAGTGTTGGCTTATCCTACTCAATGTACATAATTATTTGTATTAAAATACAGATTTGTAGATGTGTTTTGAAGTGAATTACAAAATAGATGTTGACATGTATGTAAGAACAGGATGTTGGTACATGATCTTCAACTTTATCTTCCAGTATGATTTTAAAACAGCATCATGTCTTTTTTATGTGACCAAAATATCTGATCTTGTTTCTTTGTAACACAATACTTCTCTTTTCATTCTTCGTGTATCAAAGAATGTTATTTTTTTCAAATCTCTGTCTATTAAAATCCCAAATGTTCTGTAGATCCACACCTCTACATTTCCATCAATTATTTTTCACATAGACATGTTCATTTCATTCCTTTCACCAATTATCTGAGATTAATATTTTCTTCATGCTGTTAAAATTTCCTTGCAATTTTGTACAAGGAATGTTATGTCAAACTGCATACTTCATAATACCAAATATTCTACTGCATCTCAGTTATACAATTAAAATAGTATTCAAGAATAAAAAAAGAAAGACACAGCAGATTTGTAAATCTTGGTAATCTAAGGGATGTCACTCTTAGGGTTTTTTCACACACTTACCCCTTTTGGACCCTACATGAAGGCAATGAAAGTTCATTATTTATGATTATAAAATCAATGTTCCAACATATAAATTATGGTCTGATAACAAAAAACAATAAGAGAATATTTAAATAAATAAGAAAATGGTGATATAAAGATGTTGAGTCTAGATCAGAGGTGGGTGACCTTATTGGGCTGTTAAGATAGACTGAGGAGCGTGATAGCCTATTTGATAGTGAGCTTGCTTGCTATAACCTGGTTACAGCGTTCCAGGTTTGAAATCATGTCAGGACAAAAAAGTATGGAACTATGGGTTGTGATTATTCGCTTGACACGATCACTCCTCCAGTCGACACAGCTGTAAATGAGTACCTGAAGCATGAGTTAGGGGAGGTAAAATCAGCAAGAAAGGAAATGGCCACCTCACCTAATAGTTGCTGTGGCTCAGTACATGAAGAGCTATCTGTATCCCTAACAGCAGATGCCATGGTACCTACCTTTACTTTATGATAGATTGAACATTATTAATATGGGACTAAAGTCCTTTAAAGTTCTAAGTGATATTTCCTGAGCTCAGGGAGCCTAGTGCGCATATTACTTTTAAAATCAGCTTTGCTGGTCAGTAATAATGGCTAGGCAGGACAGATTTGGCCCATGGGTTGCATTTTGCCCATCTGATCTAAATACAGATGAGATAGTTAAAGATGAGAAGAATAGATAATATATGAGATAAAAATGATGATGTAGACTTAAGATACACAACAGATAATTATTTAAGTGATGCATTAATTGTCTGCGTTTAGGAACACAATGTAGTTACTAATTCTAGTTTTATTGATATTATTGTCTCAAATATAATGATATTGTTGTCTCAAAAATAATTTGTTAAAAATTTATTATAATACACCTTTACAAGCCCTTATATAAGAGTAACCCAATTCTTTGGACTAGATGGGTTAAACGTTGACCATCCAAATTGGATGTAGTTATAATAATTGAATAATAGTTCAACAATAGTTGAATAGCAATGTCCTGTACAGGATACACTTCAATTGTTATTATTTTATTATATAAAGGGCAAGTCTGAAGGGTTCAAACCCTCCTTAAGAAAATATAATATGATATTTAGGGCTAAAATGTTAGTAAACCAGAGTAAAACATCCCCTGTAGCTGTTTTAATGATTCTTCATGTGCTCAAGAATCATTAAAATCCCCCCTCCCCCACCAAACAAAAAAAAGTTATTAGTATTTTTGTATATGAAAAAAAAAATCACATCCTATTTACATAAGTCATATCTATGTCCCTGCATCTTTAGTTTAGCTAGGATGTATATTACATACACAAAATGAGATGATGGGTGCACATAAGAAAACATACAAATGTAAGTTATGATAACAGGGGAGGGAAAGAGTCGTATAATACAGAACAGATCTATACACAGTGAATCACTAAAAAAATATTCCTAAGTAAATTGACAAGCAAATAAACTGTTTATGAAATTTTTACTTTTGATTTCAAACTAATACAATTTAATTAATAATTGCTGGATTATAGATTTTCCTATTTAAATTGTACCAGAACCTCTTCGAAAGTAAAGGCAGCAGGAATGATGTTGATCACATCATCCATAGGTATGTCGTTGGTCAAAGAAAAATATGGGCCTAACACCTTATTCCTCAATATGCCTCAATGATGTCTAAAAGAGACAATTTACTTGTTTGAATTATCTGTTATGAAACAAAGTTGCCAATGTAATTTTATATGCAATAAAAGAAAAATAAAGTATGTGAAACAAATAATTTCTAGTTTCATTTTCCTGAATGCACTATTAGTATTATATACTGTACTTCCAAGTCATGCTTTAATTGGTTCTCAAAATTGTCCACTAAAATTGCCAGCATGGTGGTCATGAATGCTTACAATTTATACTCAGAATTACTTTTCAGTGACTCTATAGTTGGTATAGTGATGATAACAAATTCTAAACAGGAGAAGATAAATTCTAGCCTTTCTAATGACTAAAAAATAATTTAGTGCTAGAGAAGCAGAAGATACAAGAACTTTAAAATTAGATAAAATTTAGTGAAATGATATCAAGATGACATTGGCTAATGAAACATAAAAATCATACCAGATTCTTGACCATCCATGCGACTTGAGGGGTAGGTTCACCAACAAAGGCAATTGGACCTAGAGTAAATTTCTGTCCAACCTTGATTCTGATGCTTTGTGGCACAGTCCTCTCGTCAATCCTTGGCTTGACTACAATTGTTTATGAGATGAATAGAACATACATAAGTGACCAAATCAGACAATATTCTAAAAAATGTGCTGCAATGTTAATTTACACTACCTGGAACATATTATAATTGACTCAATGGCCACATTGCTGTTCCAGATCATCGTTTTATCGACTTCAACTGTTTTATTTTGTTTTGGTCCTCTGTGTGTTATTTATATCAATATAAGAATAGCTACAATCTAACGTTTAATAACTTTAGTTTAATTTTAGCATGAATTTGATGTGCTATGAGATATATATATATATATATATATATATATATATATATATATATATATATATATATATATATATATATATATATATATATATATATATATATATGATTTTATTAGTTTATGTGATATTATTAAGTTTGTGATGGACAACAGCAGCAATGAAATATCACTTACCTTTTCTTGATTTGCATAGAACTGGCTCAGAGCACTCGCTAGGCTCTGAAGGTCCTGCTTTATTTTTAGCTATAACACGGAACTCATATTCTTTGCCTTCTTTCAGACCTTTCACAGTTGCCTTGTTTTCTGGTCCAATTTCAACACCCTGATATATATTATAATTTTTGTGTTAAAAATGTAAAACTCTCTGTGTTCTTAAAAGAAACAATGTGAGGAAAAAAGCATATGGTCAATGCAGACAAATAGGGTAGCTGGGGGCAAGAGGGCGCACGGGGTAAGACTGTACAATGGTGTTCTTTTCCTGAGCCTATGGGTTTTTCCGGTAGCACACCTAACTATGTCAGACGCCAACATTTCAATCTTTGACACAACAAAGTTTGATATGTCAAGAATGAGTCAATTTTCAACAATGCAGAGTACTATTTTTTCACAATATTTGATCAATTTTTTTAAAACTTCTGGCACTCTGCCTGCTGTTATCATTAATATTGTAATGTTTAAAATGTTTAAACTGAAATATATTATGTGTTGTTAAGTTCTTAAGCACATTGTCTTATCAGGCTACTTTGTTTTTTCATTGGAATTTAGTAATGTTGCTAAAATGTTATTTGGAGTAAGATGGAACACTCAAATATATGAAGAAAATGCAGGTGTCACGAGGAAGTTTCTGATGCTAATCTAAAGCTGGGAGAGACAGATATATGGATATAATGATTATCCAACCTTACAAAGAGATTATTAGCTTTGAAATGGAACTTATGAACTATTTTTTATTCAAACCTTTTTTTTTCAGATTAAAGATACGAAATTAGGTCCATATACTTATTCTATTATTCTTAGTGCACATGCACACATTGTTGGTTTGCTAGACCCATTGCAGTGACGATCTCCCTTAATTTTATAATGGTTTTTATCACCTTTTTGCTTGCGCCTTTTTAGGAGCAAGATTTTTTTAAACATATGTTTAAAACATCTCATTCTACTGTTTACATGTAGCTGTATGTTTTCAATACTCTCACTAATGTTAAATGGATGGATAAGCTATACACTGATGGCAGTGTGATCTCTCATAGTTAAGTCTAGTTGTCAGAATATGCTAAAATGTAAAGATTGTATCGTTTTGCCACCAGCTACCCTAAGTATATTATATATATAGCATATTATATGTTAGACATGTATAGAGATATACATGCAAAGTAAGTAATAAACATCTATGTAGCACACTACTTTTGTCCATAGCTGTAGTTAGTAGTAGTGAGATGAATATGAGATGAACACAACATACATAAGTGACTACATTGAGACATATATTCTAAAAATCTTATGTGAAAGTTATGAAGATCAGAAGACAAGACAAGATTCTGAATATTGCTGTCTTTGACAGATCTGGTATACCTAGCATTGACACTGTTTTAGTTCAGATGAAGATTCGTTAGACAGGTCATCTGTTACATATGCCAGATCATCGCCTGCCAAAGATACTTCTCTACTGTGAGTAGCAGAAGGGCATACAATCTCTAGGTGGCCAAAAGAAGCATTACAAGGACACATTATAGACCTCAATAAAAATCTTTGAAATAGACCAAGATACATGGGAAGACTTGCACAAAATATAGCTACTTGGCGATCTACAGTCAAAACAGGTGTAGCATCTTGTGAAAAGAGAGGTGCAGCATCTCAATAGCGGAGAGTTGCTAGAAAGTCATGGGTAGACACAAAAATCCATCTACAGTGGTCATTACATGACCGAACAGGGCTTATTATATATTTATGAACTCATTGAAGGACATAATGCTAACTAAATTTTCAACAAATGGTCATCATCACTTGTGATGAATGAACAAGAAGCAGTAGTGACATTAGTAGCAATATTAATTTCCAAATAGTTAGATTGTTTACTATGGCGTCCACTATAGGGTCATGATGGGTTACCGTACAGCTCATCTAAATCACTGGAGGGGGGGGGGGAATTTTTTAGCTGATGGGCCAAATTTGTTAATCAGGATGGGTTAGGACCACAACTGAAATATCTGAAGGATTTTATTAAATCATGTGATCAAAAGTATCTCCTCAAGATCCTCTATACGTCCATCTTCAAAATCTGCCACAGGAATATGTTCATGGTTAGATGTTTCTGAACAAGATCCATTGACTCTCTAAATTTATCAGTTTGTTTCATCCTTCATACTATGGATTTATCACCATTGTGTTATTTTCATATGTATGTCTGATCTGCAATGCTGGGTTCTCTGAATGCTGTAGTGCTGAGGAAAGAGGTACGCCACAAGAGGAAAGCCTCACTGTTTTGAAATGTCATGAAAGTAGGCTAATCAGCTAATAAAATAATATATGTTTTAGAAAAGATGTCACATGATATATATACACATAGTGGTAACAAAAATAAGGTTCAAATATAGTGACACATAGGCCTACACATAGTGATAACAAAAATATGTTCACATATAGTAATATATACCAGTAGCCTGTTAACAAGGGGATTTTTTTGTTTGGCACTTTGCTAATTTGACAATTTCATATAATTTCTTTGCTGGGGGAGGTTTGTGAATGTTTCAAAAACTTACACACTTTGTAGGCTACAGCAAGAACTAAATAGGCATATAAGTATTTTCAATATACCGAAGGGTTAGAAGGAAATATGAACCCAGTCTGCAACATAGTGGCTGTTAGCGATACTGATAATGACTGTACAATTTTAATGTTGAATGATTTGCTTGCGTAAGTCTTAAAATATTAGTTACCATTTAAAGTGGCATTTAGCCATCTCAATTTTTTCTAGAAGCACCTGAAGTGACATCAAATAGTAGATTTTCATAAAGCAGCTCCTAGCAACATATTGTAGTCCATGTATATGTGCTTAAAATATAAAATGCCACTTGGGGCGGCTCTTAATTTTGGGGTTTGTAGTAGAAAAAATAAAAATGTTTCATAAAACAGCTTATAAATATGTCATTATCATCTTCATATACTAAGGGTTATAGTCATATACTTGGTAGTATCAACATTCAGTATTCACCTTCTTCCAGTCCTTCTCACCCTCTCCCTTTTCTTTGAACTCAACAGTATATCCGCTAACTGGTGCACCATTTTCATGCTGAGGAGGCTCCCACTGAATCTCTGCATAATCCTTATCATAATCAATGACTACTGGCTCTCCAGGAGGGCTTGTTGGATCTGAAAATGAAAGAGTATCTTGTAATTTTTTTATGTACAACTTCTTTCTTCTCAGCTAGATAAAAATATTATATTATTTAATTAATAATCTGCAAATTTCCAAGAATTTAGATCAACATTTCCAATCATACGCTTCATATTACACTCTTACAAAGTTTCTTTTTACTTAAAAGATCACAGCAACCAAACCAGATCTTATGCCAGTTGAAACCTATTATAAATGGTATCTATTTAAGCCTATTTAATATATACACATATAAAAATATAGAAGAAATGCCAGGACTCAAGATCAATGGGAAAATAATAAACAACCTTAGATATGCAGATGACACTGTTCTTTTAGCAGAAAGTGAACATGAACTACAAAAACTAATAGATCAAGTCAATAAATCAAGTAGTGAATATGGACTGGATATAAATATCCAAAAAAACAAAAACCATGATAATCAGCAAAGACACAGAAGAACAAGAGCTAAACATAAACATACACAGAGAGAAACTACAACAAGCAAAACATTATTGATAATCTTGGACACATAGTCACAAATGATGGCAGATGTGAAACAGAAGTTAAAAGGTGAATAGGAATGGCTAAATGTATCTTCAATGACATGAGGAAAATATTAACATCTAAACAAATTACAAACAAGTTAAAAATGAGAATTATAAAATGCTACATCTATTCTATATTAATGTATGGAGCAGAAACATGAACACTAAATAAACAATTAGAAGACAGAATTGATGCCTTTGAGATGTGGGTATATAGAAGAATAGGGTGAACATCATGGAAAGAGAAGAAAACAAATAAATCGATGCTAAAAATACTAAATATGAAGAAAGAACTACTAAGAGAAATAAAGATCAGGCAAATAAAATATTTTGGACACATTAAAAGACAAGACACCTTACTGAAGACCATACTTGAGGGTAAAGTCAAAGGGAAGTGAGCAAGAGGTAGGCAGAGATACAAGTGGGAGAGTAACATCACATGATGGACAGGTTACAGTCTAGCAGAGTGCACCACCAAGACAACAGACGGGATGTTGGAGATCCGTTGCAGCCAACCTTCATTGCAGAGATGGCACTTGATGATGATAAATTGTATCTATCTATCTATATATCTATGTTCCTTCAGCACAGAACACAGTGCATAATGCAGAAACTAGAGTTCTCCAGTTCGAGTGATGTGATGCTACTGTGTGTAATTCTTGTATGTTGTTGAGATCCCACTCTCTTTGATGGTTGTTCTGCGAAGAGTCTCTTTTAGTCTTCATTTTTTTCTTTTGCCATCTGGTACCTATTTTAATGCGTGTAAATGAAGCCTGTTTTCATTCATTTCCAATATAAGTCCACCATTTTCTTCTTATTGTTGTAGAAACAATAATGTGTTTTTTGTTATCTTACTTGCATGTTTGACTTGAATTCTTCCCAACCAATATTTAAGAGTCTTCTAAGACATTTATTTATCAAATAAATTCCATTTCTTCTACAGTGACTTTGTCATTTGACAACATTCACAAACACAGATATCACATTAGAGTAGAACAGTCATAGTTTTGTATAGAATGTCCTATTTCAATGTAGGCCTATTAGATTACATCAGACTTGACAAGAGCCTCTCCATTTATGTCCCTCTGTTCAAAGCACTTTATAAAGAATTATATCACAACTTGGAAAATATATAGATTTTACAAACTGGAATGGGCTGCGCAAAAGTGCAAACTCGCAGCTCTAAATAGAGGAATCAGAACTCTTAGATATATTTCAAATGTGTAATTCTATTACAATAAGAACATGCATACTTACCCCATGGATCTTTAGCAAGAATACTCCCAACAGAAGGCAGAGGCTCACTTGTTCCTTCCGAATTAACTGCAGAGACACGGAATTGATATCTGTGGCCTTGTTCAAGATCAGACACATCTACTTCAAGGTCATCAGTCTCACAAACCTGAACAAATACATTAGATCATTTTAATTTTGTAGAAAAAAAATATTTAAAAAATTTATAAAAACTAAGCAGACATATAACTTTTATTTCAAATAAAGTTTAGACATATGTTAACCAAAATTGTAGGTACAGGCAAACAAATAGACCTATAGGTACTAGCACTTATCATTTTGATTTCTAGATACTAGCATGGTTTGGACATGTATACAGACACAATTCCTTTTCAAAAACAATACTGCAGGGAACCATCAAAAGTAGAAGAAGCAGAGGATGTCAAAGAAAAGCAAGGACAGACAACATCAAAGACTGGACAAAACAAGATTTTTTTCTCACTCATCTATATTGTTGAAGATAGAAATCACAGGAGGACTTTGTGTGCTGATGCATCCAATGTCATAACCTTAAAACCATAATGTATTACAGGTTTATAGATATAGATAGACAGATACTAGCACTGATCATGTGCTTGATTCAAACAAATCTAGATACTAACACTGATAATTTTACTATGAGTCACTATAATAATGAGTCACTACATGGGACATAATCAATTACTGAAATCCACATGTTTATCATTGCCGAAACTAAGTTTTTGCTTTATTGAAACATTTCTTATTCTACTGCGCCTTTCCTGTACATCAAGAAGAGATTGAAATCAAATACCTTTATGTCATCTTATGCAAGGTCGATCTTTGTGAACTCTTCTAAATATCATATACAAAGGGCCATAGGCACTATACACTATTTTTCAATCAAACCTTTGAAGTTGCATGTTTGTTATAATACTAGCAATTAGCTTCACTTCTTATATGCAGTGTGCTTATTTGAAGTGTGGTGGTGTTTAGAGAGCTTTCCTTCATACCCAGGAGACCAGTTTTTAACATTATGCACTGCTTAACAAAGAAGCCTCTTATTCAGAGGGGTTCTAAAGTTATTTTATATAGATATGTTTAGTGAGAGAGAACAAATACAACCTGATTAGCTTTACACTGGTATACAGTATGAAATGGATCCAAAAGTGTAATGCAATAGGTCTAGTTTTTACGAGAAGTAATATAAAATGGCTTTCAGAAGTGGTACTTCAGAAAATGTATGCGATTTTACCAGGTAATCTTCATATAGGCCTACTAAGAGGTCAGGTGTATTGATTTCATAGAAGAAAATAAAGAATGCATTGCATATGCGTTGCTAAAGATGCATATCTGGAATCTTGCTGAGTGATAGGCTATGGTAACCAATAACAAGGTACATGAATTCCAAGTTCTTGTGACCAATGGGAATTGAACCAGGTCCTTTTTTATGTATGTGATTTATCAGGTACAGAAAAACCCATTTACTTGAGTTGCAAGGTGATTCAGTGCCGCTACAATGGACCTGATTCAATTCCCGTTAGTCTCAAGACTTTTAAATTTATCTTCATGCTTCCTACTTGAATTTACTTGTATAAATTCCAAGCATGGTCTCTTCTCTATGAAAGACACATAAGATTGGTCTACACATGCATAATGGAGAATTCTCAAAAATTATTCTGTATGGAGAATTGAATCCTAGCAGCAGAATCAAAGGACAATGTTTGCATTATTATAAAGACTTCTACCAACATGCTCTGAAGATACTAGGCATGGATACAACAGACTGGTAGGTGCCTGCCAATGAGGGTCTAGCTGGAAGGTTATACAAATGGGTATTAAAACTGTAGAAACTGAAATGTAACAGATGTCTCATGTTAGGTGGACAAAAAGGATGAAGACCTGGCTCCTATTACAGTTTAAAGTTTCCAAATGGATACAAATCACCATGTGTTGTCAGAGTCCAAAAGGGGACCAAAGAATAAGAACACGGTTTAATTTTCATGCAGGTCATAAGAGGTAACTAAGGAGGTTGTGGGGTGCAACTGGCTTCTTCATCTCATATATGGTCAAAAGACATTCTAACGTCAGATGTGTGATGCTGAAATGTGTAGATAATAATAATAATAATAATAATAATAATAATAATAATAATAATAATAACAATAATAATAATAATAATAGGTAAATACAGTTTTGCCATTTTATCTTGAAGCTTCCTACTCTCTAAGCTGATGTCCTTTACATGAACTGATCCTAAATTTACCTTTTGCCAATCTCCATCTGAAATATCCATCTTCTCTACAATATAATGAGTGATAGGAGCGCCTCCATCATCCTTAGGTTTGTCCCACAGTAGAGCACATCTATTTGCAAAAATATCCACAACTTCCAATGGACCTTCAGGATGTCCAGGGGCATCTGAAACCACCATAAATAATAGTATTATATTCTTAATTGTATTCTGTAGAATAAGTTTAACAAAGCTACTTTCTAAGAATATATTGCTATTGGACATTATTAAGTATTAAAATACATTTTCAAGCTGATGTTCCCCTGCTGTAAAAATAATAACAATTTGTCAGTTAAATGCATATTATACAAGGAAGCCCAGAAATACTTAATTTGAATGTACAACTGTCAGTAAAAATGGTTGCAATGGTTACAAATTCAAGTTCAAGTTCAAATTCAGAATTAATGAAAGAAAACAACAAATTATAGGGTCTACATGGGATGTAAATTAAATTCTTTTATAATGAAAATACTATGGATTAAATTGTTATTTTTGTTAGGTTTACAAATTCTTTAACAAAAGAAACACAAGAGTATTTAAATTATAATATAATACCGGTCATATAAAAATATTTGTTTAAGTTTTGAAGCAATAAATACTTGCTCCATAGCACATTCATACAATGTCAACTAGTGCAGATTTTATGTAATTTGTTTTACAAAAAATAAGTTCTACTTAGGTTTCATTTCATTTTATATGCCCATATTGACCTTTAGGACCATTATTTAGGTCAACAATGTTTTAGCAATTTTTTGACTTCTCCCTGTCAATAACTGTAACTAGGAATCACCCCTGCTTTATTATGGCAAACACATTTAAGGCCTCCAATTCCCTCATTTATTAAAGTGAAAATGTAGGCCTATGAAAAAACTTCTTTGTTTCAAATTTTTAAAAATATTTGTCAAATTCAAACTATTTAACTGAGGTATTAAAAATAGCTATTCAATGTGCTCTGATTACTGTGGAAGTAAACAGTAAACAATACATCAATAATTTTGGAAAGCTCTAAAACATAGATCACTTAACGTATAACAAACAGGGTTTCCTCAGGGATAGAGATAGTGTCATTAAATGTGCATGTTAGCACAGAAGTCTTTCTTCTTCTTTCTGTCCTCATGTACCTTCCGGTGTTGAGGGGAGAGTGAGTGTACAGTCTTTTGCCCTTCTATTTGCCTCTTCTGCTGTTATATTTCCGAGTGTCTAATACACTATCTATCCACCTTTAACGAGGACGTACAGAAATCCTATATTTAGAAGATGTATGAGCACAATCACCATATATTTATCATGAGGGAGATCTGCGATAATCATAACAAAAATGTACTAAAACAGTATTGTTGATGTCAATTTTTGTCACATCCCCTCCTCTTTGTCAGCAACTGTCAACATTTATCATGCGCCCCTCCCACCAAATGTTGACGTAATTTATGGACAGCCCCTTAGTAAAGTTTATTTTGTGTAGAATATACTCGTATTTCATTGAATATCACCATATAGACTTTTAGTGTAGTTCACCTTATACAAAATATGGGCATAGTTTGAGTTAAAAAATACATATTTTAAGGGTTATACATAAATACAGGGAGATACATAATGATCTGCCTGGAAGTTGACAAGTATATATATATGCCACATGCAAAAGACTATCTACATATTAAACAGATATCACACAAAGAATTAAAAACAGGGAAAAAGGAAGGGAACAATAGAAAAGATATTCATGCACAGATAAAAATTGGCCAGACTTCAAGGATAGAAATATTTAGATAACTTATGCATATTTTCAATATTAAAATAAAAAATGTTAAATGTACCATTTTGATTAACATATAATATATAATCGCAAGTCAAATATAAAAATGGTCATCTATGTAGAAACATTCATTCATAACAGGACAACTTTTGATTGACTCATAGCCACCATGTTTCCCTATGCATGATCTTTTAAAAGATGCACATTCGTTTTCCATTTATGATCATTTTTAAAGTACCTATATATAAACAGAAAGCTGATCAAAAGTGCACTTAGTCTACATTGTTTAATGATCAGATCAATGATTTTAATGTGTACAATGTCAATTTTCTGAGCTATTTGTCATATTTGGACACACTGTAGGCCCACATGATATTAATTTTCCTTATATTTCATTTTCCAAAAGTAATTATGATTCTAGTGTATATACCTAAATATGTCATTTGGTTTGGTTACATTCATTATTTAAAATCTAACCTGGCAACTCTCGCTTATTAAAATTCTGTTTAAAAATATGTGGTTCCATTATATTACTTGGTTACTGATCCAGCGGTCCATGAGCTCATACCCTTTGACTCAATGCCAAAAATATATTCTTCTTCTTCTTCTTTCCTTCCTCTTTTACCCTTTACGTGTGTTGAGGGCGATACAATGATCTTGTTCTCGCTTTTCTGGCAGCTTCAGATAATATTATTTGGTGTTCGTGTAATGTCTCTTTGATGTTGTCGATCCAACGTACTCTAGGTCTACCCCTGGCTCTTAGAATTATATTACTTAGATTAATCAATAATAATAATATGTTTTGAGATCAACTGAATGGTCGATTTTGATAATTTCATAAGTACCTTGGTACTCATGTTGATTTCTTGTGAATTAGCAAAGATAATCTAGATCTACGTCCACATTTATTACATGTTGCTAATATGTTTGTAATTGGATAATCTACAGATGGTGTCTGATATATGGTGTCTTTTTAGTGAATCCTTGTTGTTGGGTGGTTTGTTTTGCCTTTTTATTCAAGAAGCGGTTTTTTTTTTTAAATGTCTGGTTCAGAAACATTTTTGCATGTATTGAAGTTTATGTCAAAAGCTATAAGTGAGATATTTACTGCATCTCTGCAATACTTCTTTTGTACAACTTTTAGAATACATGCTCTTTATGCATCTCACCACAGAAGGGCATATTAAACAAATTAAGACAAATCTGCCTTAATTTTTAAAAATTTTACACACACTTTACTTGCTGACAATTTTGTTTCTATGCTATTATAAACATATATAGCAATCATTATAAGTATAGCAATAATTATAATTAAGTGCAATCTCTGCAACGAAGGTTGGTTGCAAAAAGATCTCCAACGCTCCTGTTTCTTGTTTTGGTGGTACATTCTACGAGACTGTAACCTGTCCATCTCGCAATGTTACTCACCAACTAGTATCTCTGCTTCTCTCTTACTTGCCTCCCCTCAACTTTACTCTCAAGTAAGGTATTCAACAAGGTGGCATGTCTTTTAATATGTTCAAAATATTTTATGTCCTTTAATAATTCTGTCTTCATACGATATGTTGTCAGAACCTCTTTGTAGGTTTTCTTCTTTCCTTGATGTTCTCCCTATTCTTCTATAAATCCACATTTCAAAGCATCTATTCAGTCTTCTAATTTTATTGTCCATGCTTTGAAGCCATACATTAATATAGAATAGATGTAGCATGTAATTTTTTTTAACTTATTTGTAATTTGTTTAGATGTTAATATTTTCATTATGTCATTGAAATTACTTTTAGCCATTCATATTCCCCTTTTAAATTGTTTCACATCTTCCATCACTTTGATTATGCAAATATAAAGCAATGCTGATAATTAAATTAAGAAACAAAATCATTGTTAGATAATTAATAGGTCTACCAATTAATAACAAAATCATGATAAAAATTAATTTGAATAAAATAATGAATACTCACAAAATTAATTTGACTAAGTACATAAATTATGTCAACATTGGGTGGGGAGGGGAAGGGGTGGGGGTGGGGGGGGGGGGAGAACAGAAACAATAATCAAACCTTATTTCATCACAATCCTAAAGTAAGGACACATTTCTTTTCAATAAGAACCATTTTTGTCTTTGGTTCTTAGATTTTTGTCTGAGATTAAAAGCTTCTCTATAATTGAGTAGAATACTATTTACTGAAGAGATGGTCAAAACACAAACATGCTTTTAAATATATTACACTTATTTGTAAAATTTAGTAGAATACAAAAAACTAAGCTTATATTAATGCAATTATAGTAAGTTTTAGAGCATCCTTGGGAATACCAGGATCATATTTGGTTTCTCCCACTTCAGAAGACAAAACTAGTGCTTGATAACAGAAAGAGTATGACACTAACAAGTCATAGACAAAGAACTACTACAAAATGTTTGTTAACAACTTTTAATATCTCAGGTCAATCATTAACATCTGAAGAGATTTCTTAACAGAGACCAGAAAGAGATTAGCAATGGCCCTACAAAATATCACAGACGAAAAATATATGACAAGGGGGCTATTAAGAAGTTATTTTTTCAGTGGCAAACATTGGTTGTGAGACTTTAGCAATGACATCCACAATGCAAAAGAAAAAACAGCATTTATAATGAAATTCTATAGAAAGGTCCCATCAATATCATGGACAGAAAGATTATATAACACAGACGTTTCAAAAGACCTGAGCATAGAAGACTGGCTCCTTAAAATATATTTCTACCCAGAACACTCTCGTTGGCATGCATTGCTTTGAGAAGAAGATTTTCCCTATAAGAGGAGAGCCTCACTATACTCATCATTTGTAATCCTACTGGATTTTTAAAACATAATGAAATTCATCTGTTATTATACCAACATCCGAACAAAAGGTCGCTTATCATACAACAAAACAAATGTGTCCATACTGTCCATTATATGCTGCATGGTAAAAAACAACAAATTGAAATGTACTCAAAACCTACAGAAAATCTGAATGCTATAGAAAGTGTGCACACACATTTATAGACAGATTGCAAAGAATACTGATTTTGCAATATAAATAAACATTCTAGTATGGATGGTACAATTCAGTTTTGGATAGTGGAAGTATGTAGGAACAGAGTTAACAGAAATTAGGCAAAATTTGTCAGCCATGAAAAAAATGTGGAGTAAAAATACAATTGCAGCATTCATAATATACTGTGGATGACAGCTTCAAAATGAGAGAATCAAACTACTAGCCATACTATTCAAAGACATATCATTTGTAAAGCAACATTTAAAATTCAGATGCAAGCTTGAGTGATACCTAGTGGACCTGTGAAAATTTAAAGAATTTATTAGAAATTATTAATATATACTTTTGACATAAGTAATGAACATAAAGGAAAATGCATATCACGTACAACATCACCATTAACTCTTTGTGGGTCAGGGGCAAAACCTCGGTTTTACCAGCCTGTTATTTAGCATGAATTTGTATCTATGACTGAAGCTATCAATTTTATTATGAATAATTTATACTCCTTATACTCCCCATTTATGTATTATATAACTCAATCTATGCACTTACAGGTGATCAAACTGCTATATCTATTGCTATATCCATATTTATATATTTCAGGAAAATTTCATTAATTTTTAATTACTAATACGCTTCAAAAATACTTTACAGTAGTCATGCCATTATAAAAACAGGCTTTTTATAATCATAAAATTATACATATTGTTATTAACTATTGTTATTAAAATTTTCAAAAATTATTAAAATATATAATATATTATATTATTAATATCCTAGGCCTAATCCAAGAATATGATCCATAAATGAAAGCCTGGACATACACTAACTCAGTGTTCCACTGATTTATATTTGTTAAACATAATATTGCTGCCAATAATTATATATAAAATGAGATATAGATGAGGGATATGAAAGAGGGAAATAAAATACAAAATTTCTAGGCCTATTTACCGCTCTAAGCAAATTGATAATACTCCCTTACACTAGCAGTTCGACAAAACAAACACATCGTTACGAATATAATCCACAAAGATTTTATCACATTTAAAGCACAAAAACATGATAATTGATAGTTTTTATATACTGTTTGAAGAATAGATGTGGAAACCATTAGCAAAATTCAGAAATCAGTTGTTGATTTTCCTATATTTTTTCATATTTTAGAAACACAAACAAATGTTGTGCACCAAGAGTAGATTTAAAACAAATGGAAATGATATTGAATACAGTGCAAACTGAATTATAAACACTGGAATCAAATACATGCTTACTGAGAGCATTTAAACCCTAAAAAACAAAAACCACATATAGATTGACTTCGTTTGAAGAGGAAAAATGGAAATGACAAATAGGTTGTTGGTTTTCCGGTATGAGTTAAGAGATTTCTAATTTTACATTTATGTGCTTTTCATAATACCCACTGAAAAACATGCACTAGCCTGTTCAGAGGTGTTAAAGTATATATCAAAACATTTGTATGCTCTTTGATAAATTACGCCATTACTCAAGAAATATGTCTGCCACTGTGACTATGCCATATCAAGATCTCAATCCTTCAAAACATAGCCAATTACTGGCCACCCATGTAACCCATATGAATGGACTTGAACCCAACACTTAATGAATACCCGGTACATCATCATAACAACCCACATGTAAATTTAATAAATACATATTGAAAGAGTTACACCTCTCTAAATGGGCAGATCCATGTTGAGTAGTGGGTATCCTGAATAGCACCAACTGTTTATATATCAATGAATTGGAAACAGAGTATGGCCAAAATAATTAATATTTTAACCTTGCAGTGTGTGCAAGACTAATCTTAGACATTACTCTTTTTTATTTTTCAAAAACTAGTATTGAATCATATAGATTGCTAACTTTATTTATAAAAAAAGTAAGTTTGTTACATTCTCTGGTACTTTGAGTGGTCCCTGGTAATTATTGTTTCAAAATGCATAATCATTGGCAATTAGCTCTATGGAGACTATAGGCCTATACATGTTTACTTGGAGTGTTGACCATGTGGGTAAGTACCGGTAGTCACTGATATATATTTTGCGCGTCTCCTTTTTTCTAAAAATGTTACTGTTTATGCATTGAAATTTTAAGTTAGTTCAAATAAAAGTGTACGGTACATTTGATAAAATTTCTGCTTCATCAATACAGAGCAGATTTCAGTTAAAACTATTTATGACAACTGTGTTTTGTTTATTTTACTACTGATTGAATGATTAAATAATTGAAAACATGTTATCTCTGAGAAGACCATTGCCACAAAAACCCACATGTCCTAATAGTACCAGTAAGTCATTAAACCTTCATAGTTAAACACAGAACCATCTGCCATTATATCCTGACTGATTTACTGATGTGCCGATCTATCTACAGTAAGGTCTGATGTATGAAGACAATACAAATACCAAAATTGCAACCTCCATTTTTATCAATAAAGAATAATTAAATCATATCCTGTGTAGGACATTGCTATTCACCTATTGCTAAACTTTTAGGCAACATTTAATACATCCAATCATATTACAACGATGGCATGGATTATAAGCTTTTAAACCATGAGCACATCTGAATGAAGGTGAGGTGAGGTGGCCCACTGTTCTATCATTGAGATGACTGTATTCATAGTGGCTACTAAATCGATTACGGCAGGGCAGAAAATGCATTATGGGGATAAATAGTTTGTGTATGCTGGTAGATTATTAAATAATCAATAGTATCTTGCAGCATAGTTACTGGTGCCAAGGTAGCTCAGTAGTTAGTGCAATGGCTTACTAGTTTTGATTTTCCAGTACAACTACACAGATTTATAAATCACAAATTAATCCTATGTTGACTAAGGAAGAGGAACATAATCTTTTGTGAAAAAAAAAATAACAACAGTAAAGATGATGGGGAACAAGTCATTCTGTATTTCATTGATCAATTAAAATATGTGCCTAACACTGTATTCTCGTGTGCAGTTTTATTCAAATTGTATTTCTGTATCTTATTCTACTCTTTAACAATCATTAAATTGCTGTCTTGAATGATATACTGATAAGATTGCTTCATCAAATTATAAGATTTTAATTTCAGAAACAAGTCCAATGATATTGCTAGATGTATGGTTTTTATTGTTTTGTGATGAAAATGGCTATCATTACTATTTAGTTTGGAATTCTCAACATGAAAATTAATATCACAATTTAGTTTTGAATTTTCAACATGAACAAAATTAATAATGCAAGGTAACATGGGTAAGAGCAGCCAAAGATGGCAATGGATAAGAGAAGAATATTACTTAAACATGTCCTTGACTACAGCAGGTCAACTCGTCCAGAAGTGTGAGAACATTCATAAAGAAGACTACATTCTCAAGAGAATGTCACTCGAATATGAATTCTCAATGTGAAAATTGACATAACTTAGTATTGGACACTCAACATGAAAATTAACATCACAATTTTGCTTGGAATTCTCAACATGAAAATTAACATAATTTTGCTTGGAATTCTCAACATAAAAATTAACATAATTTTGCTTGGAATTCTCAACATGAAAATTAACATCACAATTTTGCTTGGGATTCGCAACATGAAAATTAACATAATTTTGCTTGGAATTCTCAACATGAAAATGGCTAAAATAACTTAGCTTGGGAATGGGATATTTAGCATGAAAATAATAATCATAACTTAGTTTAGAACATTCACATAAAAACTTCTATTAGAAATTTTTGAGACAATGAATATTAATATAAGCATAGAATAAAGCATTAAACTATTGCCTACACTGCAATCTCAACATATTAATTCTAGAAGTAGAAAACAACCATACGACTGGAACAATGGTTACCAAGAATTTCTTAGAGATAATTGAAAAAAATGAACTGCTAGTTTTGTTAACTTACACAGTGTTAAAACCTGAAATCTTGATAACAATGTTAGATTTGTATATTGCATATCATGCTATTCAAAACATAATTGTGTCAGTTATGTTATAACAAGACTGGTGCAGGATATGATGTTCTGTAAGGTCACCTCATAAAATAAGATATGTAAAACAAAAGAACAACAGATTAAGTTGTGAAGCACCTTATGTACATGGTATTGCTATTCAACAATTGTTGAATGTTCAGGCAGAGCTGATATATCCAATTATACACAAGTACAATGTGGATTATCAGCTTTCAAACTAAGAGATAATTTGACAAGTTGGATTTATAGTGAGTTTGTAACTCACTATGAACTCTGTTAGCATGCAAAAAAATGAAGTTTAATTCAAGATAAGTGCCAAAATAATAAATAATGTAAATATACAAACATCTTTGCCCCCAAACTCTTGCAAGTTAGCATGATTTTGTAAAGAGATCGGAATACACTGTGTTGTGGTTTACAGCTGGGTTGCAAAATCTGCACTTTTCATCCAGATACAACATCTTCAACATTGGTCTTTTTAGCTCTATTTAACATTCTACAGGATAAGTCAGTTAACCCTACACTTCTTAAGAAATGCATAGTAGGTCACAGCATTACTGTTCCTTGCTCCCCTTTCATGGCCTGACATCACACAGATGAACTTCATATCTATGGTAAACTGTAATCAGTATTCAATATTTTCTATTATTTTACATGACTGCACAATCATCTGCTAGGATGCTACTGTCAATCACCATCATCATCAAGCGCCATCTACACAATGAAGTTTGGCTGCAACAGACCTCCAATATCTTCTGTATCTTTTCTTGGTGGTGCACTCTGCTAGACTGTAACCTGTCGATTTTGTGATGTTACTCTTCCACTTGTATCTCCGCCTACCTCTTGCTCACTTCCCTTTTGACTTTACCTTCAAGTAAGGTTTTCAATAAGGTGTCATGCCTTTTAATGTGTCCAAAATATTTTATTTTCTTGATCTTTATTTCTCTTAATAATCCTCTCTTCATATTAAGTATTTTTAGAACCTCTTTGCTTGTTTTCTTCTCCTTCCAGGATGTTCTCCCTATTCTTCTATGTACCCACATCTCAAAGGCATCAATTCTGTCTTCTAATTGTTTATTTAGTATCTACGTTTCTGAGCCATACATTAATATAGAATAGATGTAGAACTTTATCATTCTCATTTTCACTTGTTTGTAATTTTATTTTAGATGTTACTATTTTCCAAATGTCATTGAAGGTACTTTTAACCATTCCTATTCTCCTTTTAACTTCTTTTTCACATCTGCCGTCATTTATGACAATGTGCTCTAGATATTGATACTGTTTTACTTATTGTAATTTCTCTCCATGTATGCTTATGATTAGCTCTTCTTCTTTTGTGTCTTTGCTGATTATCATGGTTTTTTTGTTTTTTGGATATTTGTATCCAGTCCATATTCATTACTTGATTTATTAGTATTTGTAGTTCATGTTCGCTTTCTGCTAAAATAACAGTGTCATCTGCATAACTCAGGTTGTTTATTATAATTCCATTGATCTTGAGTCCTGGCATTTCTTCTATATGTTTAAAGATATTCTCTGTGTAGATAATAAATAGGCTTGGTGATGAAATTCATCCTTGTCTTACCCCTCTTCTTATTTCTATATATGGTGAGTAGCTGTTTTCACATCTTATTGATGCAGTCAATACATCAATACTGTCAATACAATAATATATAATACACATATTGTAACTGTCTTCGTTAAACCTTATCAGATATGACAGCAACTAAGATAGCTGTTATTGTTCTTTTCTCACAGAGGCAGAAACATCCTGTAGGACTAGGTTTTTATAAGGGTTCAATAATAGGAAGTAAAATTTTTATTACTGCATGTTTTCCCATGAAAAAGTGCAGGGGGGCTTTCTATGGGCTGTGGAAATAATACCACTTTGCCATAGCATACACATCAACATGTACAGGAAGGATTATGATTGTACCTCTGAAAGAAAAAATCCTGTTCCAACTGTGGATTGAACCTGGAACCTTAAGAGTCAGAGAGTGCGTTCTGACCACATGGCCATGTGCTCCAATAGATAGTAAACATAGTAAAGGAATGTCCCATGGCAGCAGCTTGCCATCAGGGATGAAGATAAATCTTCATGCACTAAGTCACAGCAACTATAAGGTGGGGTGGTCAGTTACCTTTCTGTGTTTACTTCCCCAACTCATGTATCAGGCATCCATATAAAGATGTCATGTTAGGTGGAAAATCATGATCCAGAATTTTTGTAAAGCAAGCTCATAATGGGTAGTAGAGTTATACTTAATTAAAATGTCTATAAAACTGGATTATGCTATCTATTTTGAATATTTAGCATAAAAAATAAACACTGTCTTTCTATGATATTATTATATAAAATATATATAAAATACATAAAAATATATTAAAAATATATAAAAATATATAAGAATGTATACAAATTGTCTTTCTATGATATTATTAAGTAACCTGCATAATAATATCTATGAACAAATAGTCAAGCAAAATGAATTAACCCTCTGACCATTTGGTTATTTATAATGTCTATGAATAAGTATTGATAAAATAAATGTTCTGATTATGGTAAAAAAACGTACCCATCACTACGATTCTAACAGGTACTTTGTCCTCGCCTGCCTCATTTGTCAAGGTCAGCTCATACAGACCTGTGTCTGACCTCTGAGCAGCTGGAATTCTCAACCTTGTGTTCTTTGGTTCTGTAAGGGTATCCAAGTTGCTTTCATCAATGTGCTTACCGTCCTTTGACCACAGCGCACGAGGAACAGGAGCACCTGTTTAACATAGGCAAATTATGCATTTTTAATTTATATAATGCAAATCAAGAGAAAAATCAAGAAAATGCAGATCAAGAGAATGCAACATAGAATAAGACTGGCTCCTTAAAACTATCAAAAAATGCAAATTAACATATTTTGGACATATACAAAGACATGATGGTTTAGAAAGATTAATCACAGAGGGAAAAGTTTCAGGAAAGAGAACAAGAGGCAGACCATGACTACGATGGAAACATGACATCAAAGACTTTCTGAACATTACACTAGAAGAAGCTGGGCAGTGGACACAGAACAAAGAGGCTTACAGAGTGGCAGTGAGGACAGCTTTATATATATGTGCAAAGGACACACCACATAAATAGATAGATATAATGCACATCAAGGTAGAAAGACAATAGTGCACCACAATTATGTGCAGCTGGCTAACATTTGATACGTTACCACCCATGTGTTGTTGGGTTCTGAAAAGGGAGTAAAGACTGGTAACACTGTGACCTGCCAATGTATGTCATAAGAAGCAATTATGGGACGTTTTGTAGTGAAATTGGCTGCCCCATCACATAAGTCAAAGGGCTCTAAAAGCCATAAAGCCATGATTAAGTTGGATGTGTCAGGCTAAAAAGAACAGATATTGCAAGCAAGCTCCAAATCATGACACAGCACATTCTGTTCTTAGGACTATATCCTGCTAACCAGCTGGAGTTTTTAAATGAACACAGGAGAAGAAAACAAGAATATTGATATTATGATCTCACCAATAATTTATTTCATAATTTACTGATTGTTATTTTAATAATCTATAGGCTTACTATAATTAAACAGTGGAGACTGAGATGACTGGACCATGTAACTAACATTGAAGATGGTTTTATTCCTAATAATACCCTTTATGGCATCTGGTGAAAGGCAAATAACTACTTAAGTTCATAAATGTGATATATGAAGGCACTAAACATATTCCCAGTCTTGACATGATAAAGTCTTCTATTGCACCTATCAGAAATGCATGAAGATGGATAAAGAAAGATGTATTAAACACACCGAGAAGATAAGTTATAATAAAAGCAATGCTGGATACAGCTATGAGCTACTCCGCGACAATAGCTTCACTGATGAATGATCTGCATTCATCTAAGCTCCTTAGCAGGAAACATAACAGAAAGACATATAAATATAATTAACAGTCATTTTATTATGCTACTCAAATTGATAAATCTGATTATCTCTAATATTGCATATGTATTGTGTTGATGGAAGGACACAAAATAATAATATTTACAAGAGATTGCATAATAGACAGACAAAAAAATTTGCAGCATAACACATTTGCACAAAATTGTAACTTTTCTATTATTTTAACTATTCATGTCAGTCTATTTTGTAAACTGCAAATCTTTGTACTTTGTATTTTCCATGAATACCTATTGGTAAACAGTTTTACTGCAGTCGCACTAATTAATGATTGTGCTGTTTATTGCGCCAGTATGCCAAACAAGTAAGTTTAATAAATGTTGGGCTTACACAATTTTTACACTATTTCTTAGCAGCATCCCTTTGTCACTGAGATGTTATCTAAATTGATTACTCAAGGGATGCATAATTCATTGCATAAATGGTTATTTTTTTCAACTATATGTTTCCATCTACATAAATAAGTAGTAGACCAACCTGCATCAACATTATTCTGACATACTATGATGTGCATTTACCTTTCCAGTCCCTCTGAGAGTAGCATAATTGAGTATGAATGTGACCAATTCACAGATTCCAACTCAACCCCTGAATTTGATTTCAATGGTATTTTAGAATATTCCCTATTTTAATCTATATATTTAATCTATACATACAGATATATATATTTATATTTTTTATTTTTTCTCATTCACACTCAAACTTCCACTGGATCTCTCTTGTAGCAGGATGGTGTGATCTCATTATATTTCCAGCATGATGTAGTCTAGAGAACAGAAATTGATTGTGCAGCCATTATATTGTGTACCAATGGCCGAACACATCTGACATTTGTGGTCATACTTGATATATTCAGTATTTTTACAACTTCCACTGAATCTATATAACCATCCTGTGAGTCATCAAGTTAAATAGCTTTTCCACTGTTAGCTTTTTGAAACAAAATATTCCCGATTTTTAACATATTTTATTGATTATGATGAAAACCACATAAGGTCCTACACACCAAATTGACAAGATATGCATGCCATTTTAAAATGTACATTTTTAAAAGGAATCTATACATTGTGATGTCAGACATCTTCATACATTTGAGTATTCAAAATATTCTTCTTCTCTATTTGTTTTCTAATAACCGCCATGAAAGTTCATGTGATTTCCGCCGGGGAGCATGAATCACAATATTAATATAGAGTAAGGTCTATGAGATGGATATATTGTGATTGTTTACATAGTGATAAAAATTTTGATTCATTGGGTTCAATGAGCTAATTATCATAGTCACTTGAGTGTCAATACATAATACACTTGAGTGTCAATTCATAATACACTTGAGTGTCAATACATAACACTTTCAATGAAACACAACTGATTGTTACAACAAACACACATAATTACACATGGCAGATCATTTATACATTATGATTATACTTTAACTCACCGTCGAAAGGTACATTTACTTCAATAAGGTCTCCTTTCTTTACAAAAATATCCTTCACTTTGGAAGCATCAATCTTGGGTGGTCGTGGCACTGTGAAACAAAATTGTGAAAAATTATACATAGGGAAATGAAACATCTGACTGCAACAAAATGTTTCTTTATAACACATTCATTATTGCACACAGAAGGTCTATAGGTCTTACCAGTGTCCCACCAGACTAACTACCATGTAATAGTAAATCCCTAATATATGATATGATAATATAGTAAAACCTTTCTCATATCACTTCATTTGTATAATTACATTTTTATCCCTTCTGAAAATGTGATCCTTTTTAAAGACAGGTAGCTGAGACTACATTCCAACCTTTTAATATTATGCATAGCTTCATTCCAACTTTGTTATAGTATGTGCAGGTTTCATATCAACACTGAAATCATGTCACTAGCAAACTGTGTTGCCAAAAAAAACAAAATGGCTAATTTAAGCAGAGATGTCTGTTTACCGAGATTGCTGGCTACAGATAACGATGCTGTATGTTTGTTTTGTTTGTTACAATCTAGAGGAGTGCTACAAAATGAAAACATCTGCAGCCAGGGTCATCCAAGGGGAGCGGTGAGTTCTCAGTGGAATCAGTGGACAGTATGCACATCTTTACATCCGGCAGCAGTCTTCACAACTATAACATGCATACTGCATCTGTATCAATATTTATGCTAACATTGATACTCTGCCAAAATTTTATTTTTTAACTACATTCCAAATTTTTAATATTATAATATTATTTCATTTTTCACTATATAATGTAGGCTCATCTTCTCATATTGTACCTCTGTAACTTTGCAACCATTGAACAAATCATTGAGGGTCAAATTGACTCAGAAACCAAGCTGAAGTCAGATTTTTCAGGTCAAACGATGTAAATATTGTACCCACACTGTAAACTATGATTCAACACATTCTGTTCTCTAAACCACATCCTATTAATCTTTATGAGTTTGAGAACATACAGAAGAAGAATCAATCAACTAAATACACAAAACTACATTACTGTCAACTCACATGGCTCCACATTGACATTACATCTGTTGGGTCGGTCACCAATCTGAATGGTATATTCACCACTGTCTGAAAGATCAACATTCTTCACCGATAATTTGTAGATCTCTCCTTTTTGGTTAACTTCATACCTAGTCAAGAGTGAATAACATAAATATTACAAGTGGCATGGAATACTCTTAGACTTAATCATTTTTTTAAATCTAAATCTAAATCATAATCTTTTTATCTTTGACTAGATGAAAAACAGACTGAACCAGCAAGCCCTTATGTGGACACCTGATGGGAAAATAAAAAGAGGAAGACCCAAACTTACCCTAAATATATACTATTTAAAGATTAGCACTATACTTAAAAAAGTAGAAATAATAGGTTGCAAGTCCATACAAGAACCAAAAGTATATGCAGCTGAATGCAACACATGGAGAATAAAAAAACTCTGCCATATGTACCGACTGTGGCACAAAAGGAACAAACTAACTAACATGGAATAATTACCTAAAAAAAAATGAGTCGAATTATCAATTTCTAGAGCTCTAAATCAATGGTTTTACTATGATACTGAATACCGTATGAGCTAGTGGTAAGTTTTAGCTTCAATTAGGTCATTCTCCTTTGAGTATGCTGGGAGTGTGTTGCTTCAGCTAATCACTAACTAAAATAATAATAAATATGTGCCGCCTAGTACATTGTTATTCAACCATTGTTGAATTTTTATAGGTGCCACACATACATCTAATTGTATTGCCAGCACATTGTGGATGATTGGTGATTTGAATCATGAGCTAATTGGTGATCAACTCAATTACTAATTACATGGTTGCAATATAAATATTAAGAGTAGCATAGAATAGTTACACAATAATGTGTAGTCTTATTCTCAACTCATAGAGCCTAGAATTAATGGTTGTACAGCGCATAATCCCTCTATAGTGCATACATATTTTGAAAATTTTCTATTATTTTATAACACTTTTCAAAATCCCAAATTTAAAAAAAAAAAGTAAGTGTTTATAATGTATGGACCTATAATGAATTTGTTCTCACATAAATATTTTACCAGACAGAACAAAGTTATTATAATGGAATGTAACTGTAATATACTATATCTGAGCTTCTGATCAGTTTTAGCCATATTTCAATCTACTCTGGATTAACCGAACAGCTAATCACTAATTAGTATGTCAATCAATCAAATTCCATAGTTAGTGGCATAGAAAATCAATTTTCTCCCCAAGTAAAGAACAAATAAATGTCACCTCAGTTCTGTTGAGACAGTTCCGTTACATTTTTGTTTTAAAAAGAAACATCAAACCAAAATCATATTTCTACTTCTATATATGTCCGTTTCCTCCCCCCCCCCCCCCCCGCTTTTAAAGAGGGTTTTTTTTCCCAATATATTTATGTTTTTGTATTCAGGTTTCCATGTTAATAAGTTAACATCTATGCATTATATACATCACATCATATTACATCAGATTACATTACATTACACAGCAATAATATATTAAGAAACAAAGATATTGATTATCTACATACTTAGGAGAATCAACATTGATTGGCTCTCCATTTTTCAGCCATTTGAATGGGTGTTTGTGTGGGTTTGTAGCTTTGCATTCAAGAGCTATTGTTTCCTTCTCTTTGCAGTTCTTGTCAGATAATTTCTTCATAAACTTGACATCAGCTGTTGAGATCAGGAGTTGAAAAATACATAAATAAACCACCAGCACCAACAATATCAGAACATCTTGAACTAATCTCAGGTAAGACAGCATAGTTACAAATGAATTAACATAAATGATGAAAGCCATAAATGATGAAAGCTGAGACTTTTCTAGACACAAACATAGACATACAAATTTAAATAACTAGAATTACTATTTAATCTCATCATGCTTAAAGATCCATGGGTTTAAATGTGTGGGATAAAATTGTCAGTTGCATGTGTTCTGTCTTGCATTAGGATTAGGAGTTAGGAATTGGGTTAGGTGTTAGGGTTAAGTATTAAGGTTACAGTTAGGATAAGGGTTGGTTTTTACTAAACACTTTCTGGAGGTCAATATTTTTCAATGTCATGGAGAATGACTTCAAAGATACTTGTGTGGGCTGGCAATCAAGAGCCAAACCCTAACCATAACACCTAGCCCAAACCCTAAAACTAACTACTAATTCTAACCCTAACCGCTAATCCTAACCCTAACGCAAGATGGAACACATGCTGCGGACAATTTTACCCCATGGTAACATCATCATTTAGTGTGTGGAATTCGGCTTCAACAAATTTCTCTGCTATTTTTTCATTTGTTTACATTTTGTTCATGAATAGTATGTTACGACTAGCACATTGTGCGACAATGATTGCTGCTCATTTTATTTCCCACAAAATATTGAGGGTTGGTCTGTGATCTCTGTACCAATGTATGAATACTCTATGTTCATGATTAAATAATAATGATGCTGAAATTGAATTTATCAGGCTGAAAGGCACATATATCACAGCACAAGGTGTAAACCATGGCACAGGACATTATAATCTCTAAACTACATTCTGGGACAATTCAGAGTGGAGGAAGAAGTAGAGGACAAAGGAAAGTATCAATATCACAGACTGAACATGATTATGTTTTCTCCACACTGAAACAAGGAGCCGAGAACAGAGAGATGTGGTGGGATTTTTATGTTGATATTTCTGAAGTGGCCCCTGTATAACCTTCAATATAAGTTAAAGTATAAGTGGCCCCTGTACAATCTGAAGGGCTTTGGGATTGATGATGATGATTTAAACCCATAGATAAAGTATAGGTGTTTTTGGTGGGCTCAAAAATAATTGAAGAATTTACAATTGAAGTATATTCTATAAGGAACATTGTTTTCCAACTGTTTTTGAATTTTCAAACCTCATTTATTCAGTAAAACAGCCAATGCAATATGAACTGTTGACCTCTTTTCACCAGAAACTTTAAGATAGTTCAGGCAAGTTGGTTTGTAAGACTAAACTACTAGCCATTCACTGCCATTGAAGCAAGTGTCATGATTATTAATCTAAAGAAACATTTATCTCAGCATTGTCCAACAGAGATTGAAGTCTGCCACAATATTTTGTCCTAATCATTGACCTGCTGGTCATGCAAGTGTAGCTGTCTCAGCAAGCTCCATATGTTGACTTTCCAGGCAGAGAACAAATTAAAACAAATGTTAAAGAGTATTCTTCTGAAAAGTTCAGTAGGTGCCAATTGAATTTGCTACAATTTGTGGAATGAAATTACCAGATGCAAGAGATGTGTTTTCTAAATGTCTGAGAGGCTTGTTCTAAAATACAATAATAACAGGTCTAGGTCCCCTTAATAACTTACCTTAACTTACCACTTACCTTAATAATAAGGTAAGTGGTGAATGTTACCTTTGTTGGTGTGCACAAGAGTTGCTGTACAGACAGAGTGATAACTGTCAATGACTGAGAAATATAAACTCCAACATAATGCATTCCATTTTTTAATATTCTGGGCCAAGATACATTTTGTAAATTAAGTATATTTTGCAACTTTGTTCATATCTCTTTCCGGGTCTGTTATTTTTTGAACCATCTTTTCTGCCAAAATAGTGCAGTTTTCTGGTTAAAATATTTTTTAGCCAGTCGTATTTTACATTAACCTGTAGAAACCCATAGTCTACAAATGTCATCTAGCAATAGACATCCGACATCGACAAATATCTACATCAAGATAGCCATTTGTAATCATGGACAATAATCGTCCATGTTTATCATGCTCTTATAGTAAGTGTGTGCTAGAGTAATCGTTCCTTAGTTTTCCAAAGCAATATAAATATGCTTTTGTAATTTATTCGAACTTTCATGTTTGCAAGCTAAACTGCGTAGGCCTAGGCCTGTTAAGTATATATAGTGAGGCATTCCTCTTGCAAAAGCCCCCACAGTACTTCATCTACACAATAGTGTTTTTTACCCTCTCTGAGCAGGAGCCTTCTCAAAAGATTGTACATAGCTGTGCGTTGTGGAGTCTTCTGGTTATGAAATAAAGCTCTGGAGAAACTTCCTAATGCAAAAATGATACAAAAGCTCTAATACTTGTATTTCTTAAAAACAAACAAATATCAGCAAACAAACTCACGAGATACAAAAAGTTCAGCTTTGAGTTCTTGATCAAGAAGTCTGCAGGTATATTTGCCATCATCTTTGATACTACAATTTTTGATTATCAAACGTCTCTTCAATCCATCCTTGGCAAATTCATACTTTCCACCAGCCTTCAGTTCCTGTTTTGATTGATAAAGTCAGAGAACAGTGTTAGTAGACAGGTAAGACAGTCAGTGATCCATTGTCAAAGAATTTCAATTAGATATTTGAAAACTCAGGATGTTCTGCCAAAGGTGTAAAATCTCTTTCAGATAGAATAAAGTCTCAGCACTTTAACAGTAGCACCAAAGATGATTCAGAATTTGCATTCAATTCAGATAGGTTGGATTTTTGTTGGATGCACATTTTCAGCCGGGTAGCTTAGAGGTCAATCATACCAGAAACTGAGCTCTAAGTAAGTAATTTAATCCTATACCTTCATATACGCTTATTAACAGTCTATATATTCTCTCTGATTTATTAACTCCGTACAGTTTTCCTGCTATGCCGAACACAATAGTAAATTCATATTAAAATGTAGATTTGAGCGGCTTTTCGGCATAGTGGGTCTCCAAAATCTAGATATTAGCGGCTCAGTGGACATAAAGAGCAAGGAAGCATTCTTTATGTGTGTGTCAAATATATCTTTGTCACATAAATTAGTCTTGATTTATTTACTAGAAGAGATGTTAAAAAAACTATAAATAAAAAATGGAACTTTGGATGGAGCTCAAAAGCCAAAGTAGCACAAAATATAGAGGATTTACCAAATTGTACTTTGGTTTCCCCATATGTTTTTGAGCATTTCAATCTTTATTTTGCAGTCCATGACATCATGTTTTTTCAGCATGTTGCTCTGTATTTGTTTTTCACATGCCAATTTCATGATTAAAAAATCAAATCAGTATTTATACAAAACTATGTTAAGTAGGCATTATAATCTATGATAATGGTGCATAAAAAAACACAAGAAATAGGCTTACTACACAAATATATGAAATAAAGCAACCTTATGATCTATACTCCTGATAATATTTTCTGAACAGGGAAAACAAATAATTAAAAGAGATAGTTAAAATCATGCCATTACTTGCTAGCTATTAATGTGTCACTTAAGATACCATATTGCTGTTGACAATTTATATTCTAGAGAAAATTAAAACTAAGTGTAAAACAATTTGGAACAAAAATAAATGCAAATTGGAGCAAACAGATTATCATTTGATATTATTTGTTAATTAATTAGTTACTGGTAAGTAATGAATCAATAAACTGACATCAGTGCACTATGAGAAGAGCCACTGATGCTCAATGTTCTTCTTATTCTGTGCTCGTTCTTTTGCTGTTTAACAGGATATCATCTGGAGAACAGAATGGGGGTGTATTATAGTTCATAGCTTTGATGCAATATCTGTGCCTTTTGACATTGCACATCAGACTGCAGCATGGCATTTAAGTCACTTTTTATTATGGGATTGTACAGATGAACTTCCTCTCTCACTTTTATGACATGCATGATCACAGTATTGTAATTCTTTGCACCACATTTATACCCTGGCAACTTATGGATATGTTAAATTTAGTTCAGCAAATTACTAAAGGTATGCTTGTTGAAATTTCAGACAGTACTTGCTATATAGAATTTCCAACTGTCTTAATAGAGGCTCCATGACACTGCTATAGCTGAAATACACTCATTCCACTGTCAATAATTTTGAACCTTGCAAAACATGAAGAGCTGGATTCAATAACCAAGTCCAAATCTGCTGAAGCAGAAAAATTATCTGCTCTATAACAATCCTGCTCACTACTTTAACTGAGAATCTCCATTTCTTCCCATTCAGTAGAGATTCATCAATATGTCAAATAGATCATGAATATTTATGAGCTGGCTTTGTATATGAGCACTTGCTGCACATGAGTGGACCTAGGTTCATTCCCCAGTTAAGGTGGAAATGTTCTTTCAGACTACAATGGCTCTCAGGTTGCCCCGCTTTAATTGGGATCCACATGAGTCCAGGAAGTAGATACTGCAAGGGAGAGGAGATGGATGCCGCCATCATATAAGAAAACCTCTGAAATGTGATATTGCTAACACCTCACATCCCTATGGCAGTTAAATGCTATGGGTTATCTTTACTTTTACAAAAAGATCATCATTTCTGTAGACATCACATAAAGTTCATAGTGTGTCTCACAATACATCTCTGTTTTGGACTATTTTCTCAATCTTAGCAAGAGTCAGTGTCTTTCACCTTAACTTCTCTTGTCAGTTTTGCTCCAGTGTCTCTCTAAATTGAACACTTATTCATGAAGAAGATTGCTCCTTGTCTTAATTGACCGTTATCCGTATGTGGAAGATTGAAAAGTCTCACAAGTGATTGATCAGGTCAGCTACAGTAAAACAGTAAACTCTCTAATAGATAACATGCATGTAAAGTGAGGCTTTCTTCTTGTAGCAGCCATACAGCACTTCATCTATACACTTTATGTTTCATTCTCTCTGAGTACAAGGAGTACTCTTAAAGCATTAAAGTGCTAAGAATTTGAGCCTTCTGTGTATGAAAGCAAGCTTTGCATAAATCTCCCCATTACACAAAAGGATACAAGCACTATATTGCTCATAATTCCAGAAGATTGAAACAAACAAACAATTGCCCCTTATAAAATGTGTTAAAGCAAACAATTATCAAAACGTGAAAATGTTAACGCAAAACATGCAAAAATGGGAACTTGAATAATATTTGTTTGGATATTAATATACAATCAAAACTCATGGAAACTAATCTACACACAAAATGTTCAAGCTACCTTTCACTACTACAAAATAAAACTGCAAATTACATAATTATATAAACAATACTAAATTGGATAAATAATAAACAGGTTGTAGAATTTGTGGGAGTTATGTTGTAGGAGAATGTCACTAACACTGATATATTGAAAAGAGCAAGTATTACCACAGTATTCTCCATGCTACAAAGACTGACATGACTGAGACACATTAGAAGAATGGAAGATGACAGAATATCAGATTTCCTTTATGTGAAATTACAGTTGGGGAAAAGATTTCAAGCCAATCTCTATTTCAATACAGGAATGTGTGCAAGTGGTACACACATTTTACAAGCATAAAGAAGGAAACAGTATGTGATCATGAGGAGGAAAGACCAGGAATAAAATAAAGACAAAGAAGAAAGTGGTTGTAGATTGATCAAGGACTGCATGTCTGAGTGTAGAGGTTCAGACTTGGGTGAGGTGTTCACAATATCGGTGAATGATACCTCAGCTAAGAGGGCGAATGAACCTGAGTCCAACTATATTGTACAGTGTTTCTTATACTGGAACATTTCTCTCAATTGAAAAATGGTTCAGTACCCTATGGGCACAAGGATAATGTGTCTAATTAAGCAAGACAAATTCACTGGCAGCAGAACATCTTGTGCACCATAGTGAACCCAAGCCTAAATTCATGATTACCGCCTCCTCAGAGATTGCCACCCAGGGACATTCTTTGTCCCGTAAAACCCAAGGGCACAGTGTGTGACAAACCATCACAGTGAAGTGCTTATACACATCCGCAGCTTGACAACAAATGGGAAGGCTGTCACAGCCTAGGGAAGCTCACTTGAATTAAAAGCATACAGAAAACAGATGTGCTGGGCCAGAAGGCGCAAAATAACTCAGCTCCACTATGAAACTGGCAGGACAACATACTGTACGTTCCCCGGCAGAAATCACACAAACTCCCATGTTGATTATCAGAGAGTGAATGCAGAAGAAGAAAATATGGTTGCAAAATCTTAAAAGCAACACAAGCACTGAAGAATAAATTAAATTCACGTGAAAATAAAGTCTCCAAAAACACTTAAATATTAGTTAGGAAGAATTCAAGAAAAACAAACAAATAGGAGAAGACACCAAACAGTAATACATTTCTACAAAACATAAGAAACAATTTGTTGACTTATATTGGAGATGTACTTGGGATTAGTGAAAATAGACTGCACCTACAAGCATTAAAATGGGTCACTATCGCAAAAGAAAGAGAGAAAGATCAAGATAAACTTTTCACTGAACAACCATTTAAGAGGGTATGGCTATGAGTCATCAATACCATAAAAGAACTACATACAGTGCTCACTAAACTGAGAAAACTGGTTTTTTTCCTATGACCATGCTTACGACTGAAGGAACATAGACATAAAAGCTAACACATCCAATTATATCGCCAGTACAATGGAGGACAATCACCTTGCAAACTCTGAGCAAGTCCAACCAAGATGTATTTATAGAATGGGCCAGCTAATCACTTTACCAACAATATGTAAGTATTTATTTTACCTACTAAAAATTGTAAGCACCTAGAAACTACAAAGACAAAGGTGCAAAAGCAAACTAAATAAAATGACATTATTGAAAATATGAAATTATTCATATTTCATAAATTCTTTATAACATCAGATGTCTCCTTGAGCATCTCATTCCACAGTGAAATAACAATTTCTGTTAGATTTGTACAATAATTCTAATCTGCAATCATTTTGTCATTACTGATGTTCTGAGCCAGCATCACAGCACTTGAAATGCATTGCCATAGATGCATAGTTTGCCAGTTCATCCACCATTTAAAGGTGCATACGGTCAGTGTCCCAATCAGTTGTTGGCTGTATGTTCTTCAGATCTTTTCAGAGAGGGAAATTCTCTCTTATCGTCCGGTCACTCCTATTTCTATCATTCTCTGAGCATGAACATTGTCACTTTCAGCATCCTCTTCATCATGGTGTAGTGCATGCATAACTTCCTTAATTAGCTTTGTTTCATCAATTATAGCACTGCCTACTAATGAATCAGCTCTTTTGTTACATACATGACTGCTTGTGATATATCCACAGACCCTTGGGGGGAAATTCTTGATAGGCTAGCTGTTCTTGTTTTATGGTATCGCCATCTCATTTTAAATTATCTAAATGTAATATATATGGTCAGGTTTGTTTGTAATAATGTCAGTGTCAGTAATTTTTGGCATTTCAAGATAGCTTTAAGGAATATACAGAGGCAGCCTATATAGTACAATATAATTTATACTAAAGTGTTGGCAGTAAAGGTGTGTCTTACTCTCAACCAAGTACATATAAAGTACAAGTGCATGTGTTAACTGTTGCTAGTTTCAAAAGTGACATTTCTATCACTCATTATTGTCTCAATTTTTTTCTTGCAAGTAATTTTATATTGAGACCATCAGTGACAATATTCATGGTGATGTCTTGAAATGCAACAACTTACCATTGGAATGTATATTTGCTGATCTGTCATTATGGTTGCTTAACCTTAGAATTCTCTATTATACTAATCAAAAAAACACATACTAAAGGATGTAACAGGACTCATTACTCAGCTACAAAATAGAAAGAAATAAAGGAGAAAAACATTCTACAGAAAACTAAAGGAAAAATGTGGTTTTCTAAAAGGTACTATTATACATAATGACTTTAAAATCACTGAATAGAGATCGGCAAGCTAGTTTCAGTGCCAGGTTTAACAAGTAGGATATACCTCAATTTCACCTGGTGTTTCCTGAAATTTTTTTGTCAGATGGTTAAAAATACATGTTAGAATTCTGATTATATGCAAATAAAGCAAATCAAAAATACAACATAGTGAACATAGTAAACTCTATAAAAAAATAAGTTATTAATGTTATCAAAGTCTAGTAATTGTAATGAAAAAAAATATTGTTGCATGCAAAATAAAATTGTCCAAATAACACTCATTATACCCTATTTAATTTTTAATGAAATCAGTGTTAAACAACCAAAATTAATTCACATACTCTGAAATGAATCAAGTTAATCATTAAAAAAAAGCATACACGCACACACAATTTTTTGTGTATTACTTGTTTGAATTACACTTAATTAAAGAATCTTTTTGATCCCACAAGCAAATCATAAATTCAATATTCATCCGAATATTATGTTTTCAATGTCAGATATAGACTCTAAGTAAAGAACAAGAGAGAAAGCTTACTACATGTGAAATGAGATATCTAAGAAAAGTAGTAAACAGAAAAAGAAAAGATCATGTGAGAAATGAAGAGATTACAAGAACTGTTGGAACAACATCAGTGGTAAAATATATTGAAAAAAAAAGATTGAAATGGTTTGGCCACCTTATGAGAATGAACCCTTATTGACCAGCGGCAAGAGCATAAAACATGAAAATAGAAACAGCAAGATACAGAGGAAGATCAAGAAGAAGGTGGATTGAAGGTGAAGGAGATACCAACATTCTGACACACACAGTATTACTGCACATCAAGCGACCAGATGTGCAATAGCCCAAAACCGACCGTCATTAAAACCTGCTGCACAGCATAAGCAAAGAAAAGACAATAGAGATTCCATCACATTCCATATGATGATTTGTGTTTAGAGAATCTCATTTGTATTTAAATGTATCAACCAGTTGTTCAAAATATAAATTATATATATATATATACAGACCTGCATATATGGTACTTTCACACTAGAAAAACTGTACACATTTGTTAAATCAATCAGCTGCCATGTTGAGTGGCATAGGAAATCATGTTTCTCCACAACTCTCTGTCAAATTTTTGCTGTTAGTATTCAATTGATCATGACAGAATTCAGAACTCTTCTACCCATGAAGCCGCAAGGCAAACAAGGGATACAGCGTATAGATAGATAGTTTCAACTCCCAAATTTTATCATTCTACAAATTAAATAATTGAATAACAAAATAAACTTATCGCCATTGAGAATCACAATATTCACCCATGACACACAAAACCATAAAACTGTGCAACAAGTCTGATTAAAACTGCTGTAAATTATCTAGATCACTAGTTCTCAACATATTTTCACATATGGCCCTCTATAAGGATAAATTAGTTACTGAGGCCATCCTTTACCACTCGGGACCTATAAATAGCTTTTCAACTTTTTAAAAATGAATTATTATTATTTATCTTATTATATATTGCTTTCTGTGGTTTCTAAATGGAATATGTGACTTCTTTTCTGAATATGATAAAGTAGAACATGGTTTAACCATTAAGAGACTGAGACAACATTGTGATTGGTCTAGAAAGCTGACAGTGTAGAACTAAAATGCTTGTAGGAAACATGGAGAGTTCTCAGAAGAAGCCATCTCCAGAGAACTCTTCTACCACTGATGCTGCAAGGCCCAAAGGGGTATAAAGCACACAAAAAAGAAAGAAAGAAGATATATTGCTAAAATCATTTCTGACAGTTACCTTTTTGTGACTTCCCTAGACAAGTTGGTGGGGACACACACATCCCCCCCCCCCAATTCCTACTTTTGTATTTGTGGTCGTAAGCAAAATGCTGTGATCAACGCTGAGAATCATGATCTAGATAAATTATTATGAATAAAATGCAGCAGCATATCTTTCAACATTGTGAACTGTCTAAATGTAGAACTGTGATTATAGAAGAACAATCATAACTTTTTAAAATGACATCATATATAATATAACCTCACATGAACGGAGTTAATATTTTAGCTTATACCAAGTCTATGTGAAAAGCGGCTGTTTTATTTTCATGTCTTTGAGCATATACTCTCAATCTGATATAAAAATATGATTGTACAAACATAATACTAACCTTTCCTTCTCTCAGCCATGTGACATCCGCTTCAGGGTCACTAACATCACACTCCATTGTTGCCTTTTCTCTTTCCACAGCTTCAACATCCTCCAGCTTTTTCATAAATTCCCATTCTGGTTCTGGAGAATAAATTTACCACCACATTTTGAATGATGACACAACAATTTATAAAAAAAACAATAGTGAGTCTTCAAGAAAACAAAGTTTTACGTTTTAAGCAGCGGGTCACTGAAACTATCAACATGAATACCTTTCATCACCTGCTAGGGGAGACTGAGCACCAATGTTTTTGCCTGGAGCGTAATGATATCAGTTCATAATCAATAACATTGGGTGTGGAATTGGCTTTCCCACCTCATAAGTCAATGTGACCCAGAAGCCATACTGAGAGTGGATGTGGCAGGCCAACAGAATCAAGTACCGCAGCAAAGCTGTGAACCATGATAAGACATTTTGTTCTTCAAACCACATCCTGCTAAACAACAGGAGTTTCAGAAGGAACACAGAAGATGAAGTTATCACATAAATTTCAATAATCTCTATAAATATGATACTTACCAGTTACAACCACCTTTGCTGAAGTTTTAGCACCACCACACTCACAGCTGTAAGTATCCTCATCCTCTGGTTGAGCATCAACAAGACGGATGAAACAGCGATTCTCTCTACGTTGGATTTCATATTTTCCAGGTGTGTACTGTTACAGATTAGAAAACACAAAAATAAATAAATCCCTTTTGAAGGAAATGTACAAAATATAAAAACAATCGTGAAGTAAAATTATCAAACTGAACATATTAAAATAACTACACAAACACAATCAAAATGAGAACGAAAGACTGAAAGAGGATATGATATTGTGACTTACAGAACTTGGAAATACCCTCAGAGAAAACACAATGAGGTTGAGGTAGAAGTTAAGTAGTTTGTGTAAGCAGTAAGCTATCAGAACCATCAATATGATAATCTAATGAGAATGAACCAATATTGGCTAGTAGCAACAGCATATGACATGAGAATGGAAACAGCGAGAGGCAGAGGAAAACCAAGAAGAAGGTGGATTTTGTTTTTGGTGCCCCCAACTTAGATTGTGGAGATGCTCCTGTAGTCTAGATTTTTATTCTGTGAACTGTAAAGTTGAGACAGTCCTATAGTATGTGCTCAAGTGTCTGTGTTGGTGCTCGACAGATGCAAGTAGTAGAGCTACTGATACTGATTTGGATAAGTGTGCCATTACTCTTTGTGTCTCATTCTCAATTTAAATGTTTTGACTTGTTCATTTTTATTCAGTATGTTGATGTTGTGCCAGATCTGTTGTTTCCATTTGACTCACTCCACATATACCAATAGATTGTTTTAGTAGAGCCTTTACTTTTATGATATTTTATGGTATAGACATATGGGACTGAGGAAGATAAATTCCTACTTTTGTCAATTCATATGCTTTTTATTTATCGCAAGTAATACAGCTATGAGTTGGTTTCCATTATAGCAATGATGTCAGTGTGTCGTGAATGAGTCTGTCTTGTCCAGTGTATTGGATACAGGCCCATAGATAGGGTGGGGGATTGGGGTGTTCAGCTGCCACCACTAGCAAATCAGAACATAACTTTTAATACTAGGAACTTGACCAGAAGGTGAGTAAAAAGCCACTTCCCTCCTCCCTCAATCCCTAACGATTTTTCCACAAAAAAGGTCATCAAATTTTTCATCAAAAACTTGATCAAGCACACAAAAATACATTTTATAAGTCCCTCTCACCCTGAAGGGAACATATCTACTACCCTAATTGAATGGATTGTAGAACTTATCTGAATCACTAAAGTATCTGTTAGTTTTAACTACTTAGAGAAAGACAGTACAGCAAACATTGTGGGAAAATTAACCACAGTAGAGAAATAGTATGAAATGGTGGCCTGTAACAGTAAACAATTACATACCGGGTACTTTTTCTCTGCTATCATAAGAAAAAATTACCGGTATTCCAAGCACATGTTGATCATGAATTATTAGACCAGTGTAAATAATTATATAATGAAATAATTATCTACATATATGAATATAGGAGCCATGATTAAATAGGACATAATATTAGAACAAGTAACAATAATTTATATTATGCCCAAAGGGGAGGACTTGTCAAACAAAGGCAGCAAACCAGCTGCAATTCATCATCACTTCTGGACAGGAGTTATAAAGTTTTGCAATTGTAAAGTGGATTCCTAAAAATTTGGTTTCATTGGCGTATCAGAGATAATGAGTAGAAATTACTATTTGCATGGCTCTTTAGACATTTAGCAGGCTCTAAATTCTGTAGTAAGTTCATCTCTCTCTCTTACTCAGCAAATAAATTCAACCATTCTGTCTTAATCAACAAGAAAATTGACCTCATTGTTTACATTCCTTAACTAACCACTCTCTTTAACAGGATAAAAGAAAAAAGAGAACATGAAAAAATTAATTGTTTATACTTCATTAATAACTCATTCTGTCCACATTAGGTCCTTCTGTATGATCTTACACCACCAAGAGATAAGCCTATAATTCAAACAAGATATAACAAAATCAAATGTTATCAAGTTTTATTGGGTCCAATTTTCCTGCCATGAAAATAGTCCTTAGAGATGCTCCAGTGAAGAGAAAAATTGTTACAAAAACTTAGAAGCAAACACTCAATGCTAATACAGAATGTGATGAAAAGAGCAAAATTCAAAGTTCAGTAGCCACTGGAAAGATCAAAGGGGAGAAGATACAGATATAAATAATAATCAGTGTCAAAGGGTATCTGACAAAGTGGAGAGTACCACTGTAACACAAATGAGAATAACACAAATAATAATGAACTTGCACTAAATAGAGCTACATGGCACTCTACAGTAAAAAAAATAGTGCAGCATCTTGTAAAAAGAGGAGAAATTCAGTAGCTCAACATCGGAGATTAGCTAGAAAGTCACGGGTAGACCATGCCCGAATTGTTCAAGGACATTTGTGGACATAATTGGGCTTATTAGCCATAAATGAGCTCATAGTCAAGGACATAACTCTAACTGAATTTCAAAATTGGATGTAACAATAGGTGATCATCACTTGTGATGGATGAACAACAAGAAACTGTTGTTATTATTTTAATAAAACTAATAAATAAATAAACAAACATAATGAATTAAACACAAACACACCGGATCGTTCTCACCAACGTATTCAACATATTTCAAAAATAGAAGATACGCAGGAAGACAAAGAGAGAAGGCAGTGGATGGACTGTCATCATGGCATGAGAGAATTTCACTAGCTGAATTTATTAACACATGGAGTTGTGTATAAACATCATGTTATTTGTCCACCACATGATGATAATGACCATTTGTTACATCCACTTTTGAAATTCAGTTAGAGATATGTCCTTGTCTATGAGTTCATAAATGGCTAATAAGCCGTATTCGAGCCGTAAATATCCATGGACAGTTCGGGCATAGAATGACCACTATAGACTGTTTTTATTTTCTAGGTACTCTCTGCTATTGAGCTGTTGCATTTCTCCATTTTTGACAAGACTATGTGTCCTTTTTGACTGTAGAGTGCCATGTAGGTCTATTTTGTGCAAGTTCTTCCCATATACATTGGTCTACTTCAAAGGTTTTCAGTGAGGTCTTTAACGAGACCTTGTAGTGCTTCCTTTGGTCACCTTGATATCGTGTACCCTTCTCCAGCTCACCATTGAGAAGTATCTTTAGCAGGCGATGATCTGGCATACATACCAGATGACCTGTCCAGTGAATGTCAACAGCTGATACTAAATTAAAGGAAGACTTCCAAATGAAAAATGTCCTCACCTCTAACACTTCATCACCTCTCAACCATTTTACTCGAGCACGAGGATCTGATACGAAACACTCCAATAAACCTGTCTTTTTGCGCTGGACTTTATATGTCTCAGGAAGTTTCTGGGTAAAGTAATATTCAGGTTCCTTCGCTGAAAAAAAAACAACTAAATTAAGACTTAAATCTTTGGTTCCCAACCAAAACATGATATATTGATCAGCAGTTACATAGATTCTTTAAAACTAAGGTGGGAGCTTGAAGGGATGCATAATGTCTCCAGTAGTTTCCAAGACCACAGGAACCATTACTTCTTTCAATAATAAGACAAAGAAAATTTGCATGGTTTGGACATGCATGCCGACAAAATTACTTATTAGAAAAGATACTATAAATGACAGTAAAAGGTGTAAGAAGCAGAGGATTACAAAGAAAAGTATGGACAACATCAAGGACTGGATAGATCAAAATCTTTCCTTACTCATCCACATTATTGAAGATAGAAATCACTCGAGTACTGTGTGTTCATGCATCCAGTGTGGTACCCCTATGACCCTGATGGGTTATGAGATCATAGGTGGACAGAAAGATAGAAAGAGACATCCCCAAAATGAAACAAATCATTTGTCACTAAACTCAAATTTAACCACAATATTCTGGTTTAGCACTGTGGCTGAGATAGTGAGAGCATTTTAGAAGCACATGGTAATGGGTTTTAATTTAGCTGCAGGCACTTGGACAGCTGGGCCATTCAGAAAACAATGACAACCTACTTCTTCTTCTTCAACTAAATAGCATTTTTTTGCAGAACTTTATTCTCACATAAGCCTCTTATTTCTGTGCTAGCTGTCCTACTTCATTTAACACTGTATTTTAAATGTCTATAATATCTTGAGTCTGACTGGCAGAAGGGTTGATAGTAAGTTCAACTTGCAAACCTAACTCATCAAATTAACCAATGGTTAGGGGTGCAAAGGGATATGTGTTGCTCTTGTGCAATCCCAGGGTTAACAGATGACCAAGATCCTAAAAGCATATCCTCATTGTGCACTCTGGAAATAAAGCAGATTGCTTCAAAGGTCATGCAAAGCAATTTGACTGATGCTTTAGGATCATGCCCAGGCAATGTAGACTGAGATGGGATGGAAATTTATTGCACAAGACAAATAAAATCTCGAATAGAACCTCTCTTGCCCAAAACAGCCACAACATTGTCACATCCCAGTGCAGAACAGCAACTAGACTCTCCGGTTATCATGCACGAAAGCTCACAAAAGTGAAAGCAGTGAACAAATCTGCAGAGAAATAACGCATGTCTATTAAGTACATGAAAAGTAGCACAGCGCTAGAAGGGAAAAAATGTGTTTATAGCAAAATGTGAAACCATAGTGAAAGCAGTTCATGTGTAAGAATAACTGAGAAAATAGAAATTATAGCAAAACCAATGTTCATGCTTGAGAACAAGCTTTCAGCTGTCTTTTGGCAGCAAGTTTTGTGGAAAGTAAAGACTTGATACCATACTGTCTCGGTATGAAGAAAATGTGGGTAGAAACTTAAACTTGGATGAGGTGTTAATGATGTCAGTCAAGGAAACTATGACTAAGAGGGCGAACCAATCCTAGTTCAACTTTACTGTTTGCGTAATTTCCTATACCAGAGGAAGACTCAATGTACCAGAGCAAGACTCGGTGTCAAGATAAGGATCAGTATGCAAGGACGCAGGCGGACAATGGACCATCTAATTACACAGGGCAAGTTCACTAACAGCGGAATACCCTGCATGAGATAGATTAAACAAATTCACATCCCTGCATACCATCACCTGGGAAACTGTCACAGAGAGGCATGTTTTGGCCTGTAAAGTCCAAGGGAATAGTGGGTGATGAACTGTCATAGCGTAGAGCAGATACACACACATTGTGAAAATCACATGGATCTATGTCCAGGTTATGTCATGTTGGAGTCAGGCAATAAAAGATATGATGCATTTGTATGAAACTTTTAGTGAATGAGAAGGAGCAGGTCTGAGTTAATTAGAGCAGTTATAGATATAGGGCCTACTACAAAGTGATGAAGAGGAATCTGAAAGAGACAATGTACATGTCCAGAGAAAGGGGAATAATCAGGGAAGAGGAAAGAAAGTGTCAGTTCTGGAAAGATCCAAAGACCCTACATCCAAAAACTGACTGGACACTAAGTATACATAGTCATAGATGGTTGATGAGCTGCGAACATTGGAATGCCCCAAGCAGGGATAGGGTTAGGTGTGTAACGTGGTCAAGAAAGAAAGATAACAATTAAATGTCATGCTTTGTGTATGAGTTGCCAAGAAGCATCCATTCTCAATTCATAACAGTACAAAGTCCTTTCATTTTCAATAAAACTAATGCTTACTTGTAAAATAGAATCTTACCTTCTACATACAACCATGCTGAAACACTGGCATCATTGCACTGGCAGGTATATTTCCCACCATCTTCAACCTTGACATTGTTAACTGTGAGCTGGTAGTCATCATGGTCTGACTCAAAGTGATACTTGTGACCATGGAATATCTCCAGCTTGTTTTTAAACCACCTTGTATGTAAAATGGTAATCAATTAACAGGGATTTCACTGCAATCTTTTAAATTGCTATGTTTTAAATTCAGCATAATTTTGAAGTCGCTGACATTGTTCCTTCTTTCCAGATGACAATATTAGTGCTGTACTTTAAGTAGGAGTATAATCTGTATAACGATGGTTGATGTGACTAGAAGATATCTGATCCACAGGGAGTCTTCCATGGCATTTACATAGATTCTCAAGAACACTTATGACATTGCTGATTTGCTGGCATCAGGTGCTGTTGTTACAACCTGGGAAGGGGTAATGGAACGGTCAGATGTATTGAATTCTCTACGGGAGACAGCACGTGAAAGTGACCTTGGCGCGGATGATGATTCTTATTCAATGGCTAGAATTAAGGAACAGGGTTTGAAATGTGGGGTCACTAGAAGGGAGTAGTTTGCGGGGCACAGAAGAATGATGGTCAATCAACATAGAACTGGAACTGTCAGTAGAGGCGTAATGGCGGATGCACTAAGGAAGAGATCGGAGCACCTATGGATTTGTCCAGAGTGCAGTGATGATGATCCAATGATTAACTAACTTACGACATTGTTGCTTTTGTGTCTTATCAAAAGTGGAGCCATATAAATCACTTTGCGGAATAATTTTACTTTTGCAAAGTTTCTTGTATACTTCCTTGGTGGCCACATTTTACGATAACCAAATGCGCTATACTTAAGTAATATGCAATTATAGTGGCTGCATTACTAAAATGAGCTCATGTGGAATAGTACATCATTGGATACGAGTTAATTATTTAATAAATATGAATGACTAATAAAAAAATCAATAAAATATAAAATAATTGAAAAAATATATCCCTTCAAATCAATAACTCACTTCACTTTAGCATCAGGTTTACCATACTGTGCAACGAAAGTAATGGATGGGGTGCCTTCCAGTGTTTTGATATCATCCATTTCAACAGTAAATTTATCTGGCTCCTGTGAAACAAAATGCCAAGAATTATAATTTAAAAAGTGTCAAATTGTCATATTATTTTGTAGCCTAAATAGTGAACTGTCATAAATATTATAATTACTTTTCAAGATACAACCTAGACTAACAGAAATGACAATAATATGGCATATAATGTGGTTTATTTGGATAAATTGAAATGCTGATAAATTAAATCTATGTAAATGTTTTATGTAAGTAGAGCCTACCATTGGTATACAGTTTTGCAACAGTCTCACTTATTATTGATAAATGAGAACCTTGTTTCAAAATGAAGACTTTGGAATTCCTTTAGTAGACAAGTGACATATGCTATAACAATTTATGAAATCATAATAACCTATCACAATTGTTGTTAATGATATAAAGAGTGTCCTACATATGCCATTTGTGTACAGTTGATCAATATTACATCATAATGGTACTTTAAATATGGCAACTATTGACATGACACTGCAGCAGACAGTGTTCTGTAATTCATTTTTATCAATGATGGAATTAAATCAATAGATGTTCATCAGTGAATGGATGTACAGTATAGTGATTCATGTCTGCTAATTGAACAAGTGTAATATGAATGTGAATGGAGGTACAGTATAGTGATTCATGTCTGCTAATTGAACAAGTGTAATATGAATGTGAATGGAGGTACAGTATAGTGATTCATGTCTGCTAATTGAACAAGTGTAATATGAATGTGAATGGAGGTACAGTATAGTGATTCATGTCTACTAATTGAACAAGTGTAATATGAATGTGAATGGAGGTACAGTATAGTGATTCATGTCTGCTAATTGAACAAGTGTATGGATGTACAGTATTAGTGATTCATGTCTGCTAATTTAACAAGTGTATGAATGTACAGTATAGTGATTCATGTCTGCTAATTTAACAAGTGTATGAGTGGAATAGCAAGTTTTATAACAGTGTGAGTACTGCAAGAGAATATTCACTGTCAGTGTGATCAACACTTTTGAAACTTCAATATTGATAAGGGGAGACAGTAGCTCTGTTGTTAGTGAATTGACTTCTGTTCGGGTGATCCAGGAGTAAATTTCCAGTTCAACTGGAAATATTTCAAAATCACTAACATCTCCTAGGTCAATCCAGGCTAAGGAAAATGGGTACCAGATCTTATGGAAAGTAAATGATGCAGAAAGTAAATGCATCATCACTAGATATGAAATTGGTCATGAGAAAACAAAGGCCTAACGCCATAATTTCCAATACTCTTTAATGGCATGGAAATGGGAGAATTTTTCTTTAGAAGGCAATATTGTGGTTATTATCATTGATCACATTTCATTGAAACACTGTAGTATAGTAACAATAATTCTACATATAAAACACATTATATAATTCTACTACAATATAGAAATTTCATTCATGTTTAGAAGATTATAATAAATGTTTTGATACAGATTAAGCAAATGTGGTATATTTTTTAAAAGAAACAAATAAACACATTATTTAACAAAACAAAATATTGATAAAGATGCATTTCACAGAAGCTAAGTATACTTGCAGATTCAATGATCTGTCTGCTACAGAATGAGAGCCCACCCCCACCTTTGGATGACCCTTGGTGGTGCTCTCAGTGAAAAGCATGCAGTTCAAAGCATACCTAGCAACTTTTTATATGTCAGCTAGATCACAAAATCTGAATGAAACTAGAGTAATATTACACAATTGGACTTATCACGTGATGATGCCACATTTGCTTAACCTTTACCAATGTTTTATATGACCATTACTACAGAAGATTTGATGAATAAAGTATTATATTAGCTTGAATATATGGTGATTCAGACTTCGATATCTATATATATATATATATTTAATATGTTATATATATATATATATATAATGCCTAAATTTCTTTTAAAAATCATTATTTATACATATTCCATAAAATTACAAGCATGTACGAGGGGGAGTCAATAAGTAAGTCACAAATGGCTCTTTAGAAAAAAACTGAAGACGATAAAAACCTGAAAACTGTTTATTTTTACACATACATTATCCCTTTACTTCTCAACATAATTTCCACCAACATTGATGCATTTATCCCATCGTTTTATGAGTCCTCCCAAACCTGCTGCGTAGAACTGCGTGCTCTGCTTTTTAAGCCACATTTTCACTTCACATTCAACTTCTGCGTCAGTCGCGAAATGCTTCCCGCCAAGGTGGGTTTTTAGTGGACCAAAAAGGTGAAAATCACTAGGGGCTAAATCGGGGCTGTAAGGAGGATGTTCCAGAATTTTCCAACCAAGATTTTTTATTTTCTCCTGAGTTAATCGAGCCGTATGTGGTCTAGCATTGTCATGAAGGAGTAGCACTCCTCTAGTCAGCAGCCCTGGACGTTTTCTTCGAATTGCATCCCGAAGCACTGATAGAACTTCACAGTATGATTCAGAATTCACATTGTCACCTTTCTTTTTGAAATTGGTTAAAAGCACTCCTTGACAATCCCAGAACACTGTCAGCATAACCTTCCCTGCTGATGGTGTAACCTTGAATTTTTGGACACAAGGCGAAGAAGGATGTTTCCATTGCATTGAAGCACGCTTTGATTCAGGCTGGTAGTGATGCACCCATGATTCGTCCCCAGTAATAATCCTGTTCATCATGTCTTCTCCTTCATTTGCGTATTGACAGAGATGCTCCAATGACAAGCCTAATCGGTTCATTTTGTGTTCGTCCGTCAATTGTCTGGGCACCCACCTTGAACACACTTTCTTAAATTTCAATCGGTCATGCATGATGCTGTATGCTGAACCATGTGAGCACCCTATTGCAGCTGCTACAGCGTCTATCGTTACTCGTCTGTCACCTCGAATCATCTCCTCAACCCGCTGCACAGATGCGTCTGTTGCAATTTCAACAGCACGACCAGATCGGATTTCGTCAACAATTTTAGAGCGTCCTTGAGAAAATTTTTTTACCCAGCTGTGCACCGCTTTACGGGACAAACAATTGTCAGCATAAACAGGAAGCATTTCTTTATGAATGTCTTTTGCAGGCAGTCCTTTTGCCCATAAAAAACGCACAACAGCACGTTGTTCATTGATTGTACACTCTGTAAGTACAGTAGCCATTTTGTTTTTTGTGCTGCGCATGCGCAAGGTACAGCTAGCGCCATCTAGCGAACATAAACATAAAGTTCTATGATGATATCAACTATAAACAGCTTTAGAAACCACCTACTGCATTTTCCTGCCATCCAACATCAATTTGTGACTTACTTATTGACTCCCCCTCGTACAAACATATGTTAACTTGGCAAAGTTATTATTTTTAAATATTTATAACTAATAGAAATGCGATGATAGCCTGTTTCTGCATATGACCAAAATGTATAAAATGTGCAATTAAAATAGTGGCACTATTTCTTACAGAACACTGTTGTTTGCTGATGAAAGTCTTTTGGTCCATATGTTAAATAAGTTAAAAGTTATTTAAAGTTCTTACTGTTGGTAGGGCAATGGACTACGCTGCCATATTAAATTCTATATGAGAAATTGCAGGTTCAAATGAAACTAGTGAGGCTGATAATTCATTTTTCGTGTCTAGAATAAAGGAGGTACAATTGAAATGTGGCATCACCAGAAAAAAACTATCATTATGAACTGAATAGAATGTATGTCAACCAAGAACTGGAACAATCAGTCATCTTGTATTTGCAGATATACTCAGGGAGAGATTAGAGCACCTATTGATGTGCCCTGTGCGTAATGATGATGATCTGATGACTAACATTCTTATTTCAGAAGACATGTAGCTTAATGTTGTTCTTCATCTGCTGATCAGCAGAACCAATTTTCAAGTTTACATGTAATTTGTGGTTTTAAATATGCTTTACATAATGATCTCAGCTTCTTAATTCAAAATCTGCTCAAACAGTAAACTCAGAGACAAGGTGAAATGAAGTACACTTGAATAAAAATATTATGCAATGTGAAAACATTATCCTAACTAGATTGCCAATTCTAACCTAGATATATGTAGCTGAACAAACAATTCTTCTTCGCTCCTGTTCGTTCTCAAACTCCTGTGGATTAGCAGGATGTAGTCCAAAGAATGAAATTTGTATTATGGTTTACAGCTTAGCTTAGCTGTGAACTTCAGCCTCTGACATGTTCAACTTCAGCATTGCTTGTGGGTAACTTTGACCCTCTATGAGATGGAATAGCATACTACACACACCCCCCCCCATCAACTGTTCTTAATTGCCTTTTATGACATACTTGGCAGGTCACAGTGGTGCTTTTCATTGCTACTATTTCTGGCACCAGCAACTCACAGGCAGAATACAGTCATCCCTCAGTTATCGCGGTTAATAGGTACCAGAACCAGCCGTGAAAGTGAAAAACCGCGAAGTAGTGTCCTCCTCTCATTTTTAACACATGTACATTTTTTGTGTATGTATAATATCAATAAGTGTATATGAAACTATATAAGTGCATATGTTATCATTAGAACATTACAGAATAGTTTCAAACATGTAAATAAAATATTAATAGTATAAACAACATACATAAAATAATGTATAAACAATATAAATATGATACGTGTGTGTGTAACATATGTAGATGTAACTAAAGTGTACATACTGTAAATATGTTTTTAGAAATCCGCAATGTACTGAGGCTTCGATAAATGAACCGTGAAGTAGCGAGGGATGACTGTACACAATTATAGTATGAGAAAATACAATTAAAATTTATCTCAAATTTGTCACTGTTTACTTTTACTTTGTTGATTTTTTTCTTGAAGTAATCTTTTACTAGAGGCAGTGGTTTTCAACATGTGCTAGATGCAAGCATATATAGCAATGTTCATAATAAATAGTAGTCAAAAGTTGCATGACAAATTATTACAAAACATAAACAAAATGATATTATAAGTTGATGTGAAACTTATTACCACGTGCAGGTGAGCATTATCTTCATAAGCAGGTTAACTGAAAGAAAAGATTCATAGGTTATGATAGCAGGGCTCAAAGGGTGATAATTTTGTTTATTAATAGAAGCATTGTTGCAGAAATCTGATATGCATGCCAAAAAATGATAACATAAAACATCGGATAAGCAAATTCATAAATGTTTCACAAATTTTCACAAATAATCACAAATTATGACAACACTGAACAATAAATATGGGATGATGGATATAATATGAGAGTTCTTAACCTTGTCATCCTTGCATTAGCTTGAAAGTAAACTAAAGAAAATACAACTCCCATCTCTCAGGAAATTAACCAATAAACCAATGTAAATAGAAAACCCTAGCACATTAGACAATCTATGCATGGATAGAATCAGATTAAAGTCATAGCAGAATCAGCACTTGTATCATGGGGAAATTTGAAGTATATGCTTATTCTTGTATGGTCATGATGTGCTACATATAACTGAGGAATACACACACAAAACTGTAAAAAGGTTACAGTTACAATATTTTATTAATGTACAGGTAAGGAAACCCAAAATATGACAAAAGTATACTTTGCCGTTTTACGCTAGCAAAGTTATCACCTTGTGAGATTTGTGTTTTTCACCACTGATAAATGGTTTAGTGCAGTCTACCCATATATGATACATTTCTTTGACACCTCATGGTTCTTCAGAATTCTTCTAGCAATTATGCTGGGGATACTTACCCCACAGGTTAAGAACTCCCAGTGCAGTAAAAAAAACAAACAAAAAAAAACAACATTTCAGTTATATCATATAATTTATGTAAGATTTTTTTCCTTCTGACAAAATAAATTACAATTTTTAATTAATATTTTGTTTATTTTATTTGCCTTTTATCAAATTTAACATTTATTGCCTCTCATCTATGGAAACAATGTACTACGAGATATCCTTTATGAAGAGTAATACATACTTTCTCCCTGATTTATCATTTATACTAGTGTTAGAGTAAACACTGTATGTGACCACATTATATATATTTGTTGGATATTAAAGACATCCTCTTACAATTATGTTGAAAGCAGGGAAGTGGTACAATCACTTGATTAGAACTAATTGTCCAAGCCTAAAGGGTAGTCTCGAAGCACTGTCAAGACTATACTATTATTATCCTTAATCTGGGTACATGGCTTAGTTTTAACTATGTGTATGTGCATTTTTAATTTCATTGTTGTACATAATCTATATTGATCATCTAAAGTATATAGTGCCTACATATTCCTATGGTAACACGAAACATATACAAATGATACCGTTTTTTGTTTTTTTACCAATAGTTAATTCAGCATAACCATTAAAAGAATATGAATACAAATATTATGAAGTGAATTATTTGAACATGAACTATATTTAACACAACCAGAGATCTATGAAGATGAAATGATTCATACCAACAAATAATTTTGAAGAACATATTCGACACAGTAAGAATTAAGAGCGTATTAAGTGTGAATATGTTTCAAGAAAATATGATAGTAAACTAGCATAGGATGCTTAAAACATGAAAATGGATGAAGTGGGAGCTCTACAAGCAAAATGGATGTGAAAATGACTAAACCCTTAGCAGATATAGGCCTATAACACTGCAATAAGCCAATGGGGTGTACTAATATCATACATGTACTTAAATTGGTGGACTAATATTGGACATGTACTTAGAATGAGTGGAGGTACCAATAATATCAGAATAAGACAATCCATCTAACTTTTTGACATCCATGCTATGAGACAAGGCACGGAGGTCTGGAGAACATAGTTATAATAGGCTAGGTATAAGGCAAGAGATATTTAGGATGACAAAGTGATGTATAAATATCGTGGCATGACATAGTGCCAACATAGATCCTAATACAAAATACTAGAAATAGAGAATTGTGAAGATCCATGATTGCCTACATCAGTCAAAACAGCAGCTGATGATGATGACTTTGAATGAATAACAATTACACTGCCACTACAAGCACTGAATTTGTAACTTGACAAAACGAAGAGAGGAAGGCAGAAAGGGACACTTTGTAGAAGAACTATCAGGGAGGGTTTGATTATGGATCTAAACAGCATGCAAGAATTAAAATGAGCAGAATCACATTGCATGAAATAGAAAGCACTGTTTTCTGCCTTATGCTCCAAATTCAGTGTGAGAGGTATACAGATAGTATATGCCAAGAACCACTCTGTGCACGTTATTAGAAATCAAACTGCAATCTTATTTAGAAAACTGTGTGTGTACAGGAAAAAGTCAATTATATAGAATATTTAAAATTTAATTTAAAATTAACTACCTCTAGTGCCTATAGCAGGGTGGTATAGAGCATATCTCGGACGAGCAAGGTAACAGGATTACTTAATATACAGAAAGAAAAAATCTTTATATTTTTTTAATTATAGGACAGAGAGGTTTGAACATATTAACAAAGAACAATACTGAAGATGAAAGAGATCGAGGATACCAATGTGAGAAAATATTGAGTAATTTAACATCATGGCATGGCAATAATGATCCTCATACAAGATACTAGAGATAGTTTGTGCAGATCCATGATCACCTATGCCATTTGGCACAGCACTTGATGATGATAAATATTAAGCCTACTCTGTAATGTTTATTAAAATATGTATTATTACTTAATTCGAAAACTGGTTGCAGTTGATAACAATGAACTCAAGCGCCCTCATAAATGTTCACTTCATTTTGTTTCTTGAAAGTGTCAAGATCAAAGTACTTTAATATTTATATTATGTCGGTAAAGTCCTTTGCACCCAGAGCATGGTACGATAACTTTAGATGGTGTTTGATCTGCCGGTGTCTTTATAGCTAGTATTCACTGTTGAGCTGCTGTATTTATCCTGTTTTTTTGCAATATGCAGCATATTTTTTTTTATTGTAGTGTGCAGTAGCTCTTATATTTAGATACAATGAAGTGAAGGCCTGTCCAAAAAAGTATGCCAGAAATTGACTTGGTTACCCACATATCTTGTGTGTCCTTCTAACTGCTGCATGATCAATTAGAAGATAATGTTTTAAGTAATGTTACAATAATAATCTCCTGTTTTTGATATACGTCAAATAATTGTGCTGGAGACAAAAATCATGCTCTACTCAAAAGTTTTGACAAGAAAAGTCCCGTTGTTATTAAAGAACCTCGGCCATGTGTTATCTGCCCAACATGGTAGCAAATAATAGCAACACTGCGATCTACTATGTGACAAACCAAGTTTTGGAGTGGAGTTGGCTGTTTCATCTTGTAGGTCTAAGTGATCCAAAGTTCATGCTGAATGTGCCAGGCTGTCGAAAGTGATCCAAAATCCATGCTGAATGTGTCAGACTGTAAAAAGTGATCCAAAATCCAAACTGAATGTGTCAGACTGTAAAAAGTGATCCAAAATCCAAGCTGAATGTGTCAGACTGTAAAAAGTGATCCAAATTCCAAGCTGAATGTGTCAGACTGTAAAAAGTGATCCAAATTCCAAGCTGAATGTGCCAGGCTGTGATAAGTGATCCAAATTCCAAACTTAATGTGTCAGGCTGTGATAAGTGATCCAAAATCCAAGCTGAATGTGCCAGGCTGTGATAAGTGATCCAAATTCCAAACTGAATGTGTCAGACTGTAAAAAGTGATCCAAAATCCAAGCTGAATGTGCCAGGCTGTGATAAGTGATCCAAATTCCAAACTGAATGTGCCAGGCTGTGATAAGTGATCCAAAATCCAAGCTGAATGTGCCAGGCTGTGAAAGCGCAGATATCAGTCAAACTGTGAACCATGACACAACACACTCCAATCTCTAGACCACCCATCAGGAGTTTGAGGATGAATGCAGAATAATAAAACTAAAGTACCAGCTCTATTTCAGTTTTATTATTACAACTCTATTACAATCCAGATTTTTTAATATAATTGCTTCCATAAAGCATAAAGCAGTGATTTGTAACATGCAGCAGCAGGTCAAACTCATCCAGAATCATGTTGTTCAGAGCATCCATAAAGAAGTCTACAGTCTGGAAATAATGTGTCCTGAATATATGTCCACGTTATATTTTGCCAATTATTTTCCACTCACTGCAGTTGGTGTCAAATCCTTTGTCAAGAAGTGTGTGCACATTCGTTGTGCCCCAAATAATATTGTAGTAATCTTTCCTTTCTTTGTATTGTATGTAATGTGCCAAGAATCTGCAGTAAACTAGACAGTTAATGGTGAAGAAGGCAGTACACCAGTAATCTGCAGTAAGCTAGTCAGTTAATGGTGAAGAATGCAGTCACCAGGCATGAATCTGCAAAACCCCTAATTATAGGGCTAGTTAGTTGATGGTGAATAATGCAGTCACCAGGCATGAATTTGCAGTAAGCTAGTCAGTTAATGGTGAAGAAGGTATTGCTTAATGCACTTTTTGTAGCTTCTTTTCCATTCAATGAAAATGAAATGCTTTTCTGAAGAGAGCTGATCGCACTTGGGAAGAATTTAACCTTCACTGCTCTGATCAGTGGAAGATGACCATATAGCTTTTGGTGTTTGTATGTAGGAGTGCAACTATACCTATTTCATCTCATTCTGTAACAGTAGATGTGACTACATGATGGATTGACCGGATGAAAGTTTGACTTCTACTGTAGTTTTTGTTTAAAGTGAGAAGAAATTGAACAATTCATCTATCCCACATGGAACTTGTTACAAAGCAAAAAAATATTACTAAAATTAAAGTCAGACACTATAGATGACGAAGGCATTTTAAATGTATTGCTATTATTTTTCAACCTGCTCCTCATAATGTCAGTAATGTCTGCTGAACATATGTGTTTTCTTCTATACATTCGGTTGAATCCAGCAATCACATGCCCAGTTGGCAGAATTTAATTATGTGAAGGTTTAAAACAGTTGGCTATTCTCAACTGTAAGAACTATCTCTTTTTTGATGAATATTTAAACATTGTTCATAAATTACAGTATAGACTAAGTATGAAATATTATACCAAGATTATATATATATATATATATATATTCCACAGTTCTAGACAAATATCATGTTAGAAAAATAATTCTCAAGATCTATATACAAGTACAGTCAAATCTGTAGTGAATCCTTTTATAACACATTTATCTATTTAATTTCATAACACTTTCCAAAACCCCTAATTATAGGGCCTATTTATTCTGTAGTTTTTGTACTGTATCAAGCAGCTTTCTGAAATAACTCTTTTTTTAAATTACTTATTTATTTATATTTTTTTCAACAATTATTGGCCAGCAGCAAGAGCATACAGCATGAAAATTTAAATAGCACGAGGCATAGAGAGACCACGAAGGAGGTGAATTGAAGGAATTACCAATGTTCTGAGATATCACAATATTACTACACATAAAATGACTAAATGTGCAAACAAGTTTTAAAAAAAGATTGTACTTCAATTCTGCGATGCCTTTACAGCAAAATCAGAGACAAGAGGATAGATAAATAGATATATTTTTTGCTATCTGGACCAAGTTATTATAATAGGATTTGACTGTGTTATGAAAGTATAGACACTGTTGTTTAGAAAATGTACTTTCACATAATTGATGAATGTTTTTGTACAGCATCACGGTCATGACAGTGCATATTTTATTGGAAATATAAACTACATGTATTTTAATTGTGTTTAATGTTATAACAAAAATATCTATATATTGCATAAACTTTCTATTTGATTGTGTTAAGAGAATATTAGACTTGTTAACAATACACTTGGAACCAATAGGCCTACATGTCACTGTTACAAAATTTCAAAATGAGTATAACTGTTATTTTTCTGAACATGTCATAATGTGGTAGAGTTGATTAATTGTTATTTCAGTTGTACAGATTTTATTATGTTGGTGTTTATGTTAAATAATTTACAATCAAAAGGTTACACATTATGTATTATGTTGGTTTTTAGGTTAAATAATTTGCAATCAAGGTTAAACATCCAAGACCCATATGTATCAATGACGAGTTACCATTCCATGACACAGGATTCAAGCAGTTACTGAAATCTGAGGATATTTATAGTGGAAGAAGTTAAGAATGGTGGGAAGCTCTTTTCACCTCCTTGATAATTTTGCGAGTTTGCAGTGTTGGCCAATCTGGAATAACTTCGGCCAGCGATGCTCTACGCGTTTGCATGGATGAACGCCTTTGCTGCTGCTCCAGGGCTTCAAGCTTGTCAGCAGAAACTTTCTTCACTGGTGTTTCAATTTCTACTGACTGTCTTCGACTGCTGGATTTGGGCTATAAGTAACGAGTCAAGGCACCGATAATTAGACTTATGCTATTGTTTTTCAACTATACTCACCTTAGACAGTATAGCAATAAGATATCTAAATTGATGATGTATTGAAATGCATAAAATGACCTACAATTTTTATCATGACAGATCTAAAAAAAATACACTTTAAAGAAATGATTGAAATTGAGTATAGTTATTGTAATTCTTATTGATTTTTTATTATTTTATTAATAGAATATTTGTGTTAGTGATATTTTAAAATATACCACATTAACAGAATGTAAAAACATTTTGTTTTCATACCTGTCGACAAATTGAGAAGAAAACGAAGAAAACATATACTATAGCTCCACAAAATAATTTTAAAAAACCTTACAGACTATAATTGAAAATTATAATAATTCTATACAAGAATAAAATAATATGTAAAATTCTTCTAATTGATTTATCTTAAAATGTTCTTTAAGATCATATTGAATCTGCTTTAATAATATTTGAAACTTAAGAAAATGGTAGATTGAACTTGCCTTACTTGAGGGAAATCTATGTGAAAATTATGACAAAGTTTACATCAATAATTTAAGTATTACACTGCCAAATATGGTTGACAATTTGTAAGGGAAAACTTTAGAAGTTGACAGGTATGAAATTGCAATGATGAAAGCATGATATTATAACAATATAAACAGTTTACAGCAAACATTTAGCTCAACAATACAAAATATATATATATATATATATATATATACAGATATGTAAACAATATCAATTGGAGCCACATCTCTCAAAGCAGCGATACTGAGAGATGATACAGGAGACGCTCACAAAACAGGACGTATACCTGAAAAAAATTTATATATATGGAACAAATTGATCAACAAATCAATGTTGTGACGTGACAGCAGCCTTGCTCCAAGACGACGGCAAACATCTTGTCTGCTATAACAGAACAAAACACGGATGACTGGACCGAATGAAACAACTGGCTGCAACTGGTCCACTCATGTCAGAGCTCTGCTAGCATGCTTCACTAAGAAAAACTCTGTAAACCAACATCAAAGTTCTAAACATAAGTGCAAATAAATAAAGTAAACCAAATATAAAAGAAATCAGGGGACAGGGAAAAAGTTAAAATACAACAAACCTCATCATACTAAGTCTAGTTCACACTACCTGGAATATTAAATAATGGTCAATGGTCATCTATTTTTAATTGGCAATCAAATAGTTGACTTCAGCCACTGTATATGTTTTTGTTAATTTTTGTTATTTATGTCAACATAAGAACAGTTCCAATCAAATGTTTAATAAGTTTAAATTACCTCTAGCATGGTTTTGATGTGTTATGATGTCAATTTTATGTTTTGTTGATCATATTTGTATCTGCAGTATGTGAAGTTATTTTTCCTATTTATTTTCCAATTGAACTTATGTTTTTAGGGTGCAAAACTATTTTAATTGGTTTGGTTTTATTCATTATTTAAAATCTGACCTGGAAACTCTAGCAGATTCTCAATATGTTTAAAAACACGTGCAATCCATTTTCATTAGAACAATTAGCTGTTAAAATCAGGCTTGAGATCCACTGGATGGACTAATTCAATTTTTTCCACATCTAACAATACACAAAAATTGGTACCATATCATATTCATGCTGTAGCATACATTCATCAGTTTGTAGCTGTAGTAATTTTCTTGGAAGTATTTGTATTCAGTTGTTTGTCAATGCTTTCTGAAAAGTCTAGATCCACAACTGTCTGTGGCGAGGTTTGAACCTGGTACCCTAACCATCAGAGACACACTTTGCACCACTCCGCAACAGAGTCAAACAAATTTTTAAAAAAGAACAGCTTCTGATCAAGTCCTAGATGGGCACTAACTTTATTATTTATTGCGCATAACATATCATAATTTGTACTCTCGAGTGACACTTGATAGGCAGTGCGCTACTCAGTTGAGAAGGGCAGAGTACTTATGGAGAAACACGAGTACACAGAATTAATCAACAGTGAAGTGAATAAAATATATCTTTCGTAATGTCATTTATGTATATAGAGAAATACAATGTTAGACACACAACCTTCATTTGTCTATAATACCAATCAATCAAGTGACATTCCGAGTGGCGTAAGCGATAATGCTTCTCCACCAACTTTGTGTCTCTTGTGTTGTTAATAAGTTCAGATGGGGACTTCTTTGTGTGCCACAGTGACAACCCAGAAATTTCTCTCTTTGTCTTCCTCTGTCTCTTCTCCCCTTGATCTATCTGGTGGTTGCTAAATGTTCAAGTTTTACTTTTCTCATCACATGCCCTAAAACTTGATTGTTTGTTTCTAATTTGCCATTCTACTCCAGCATTTCTGAGAACTTTTACATTATTTTTCTTGGCTGTCCAATGGAATTTTCATCATTCTTCTTAAAAACCACATCTCAGTTGCCTCCAGCTTATCTTTGGCACTTTTGTTTACTGTCCATGCTTTGCTTCCATAAAGAAGGATTGGCTCTGTATAATATCCTAGATCATGAACTCGTGTATGTATTGATATTACTCCATTGCATATAATTTTTCCCATTTTTTGAAATGTTGATTTGGCCTGTGCTTGATCTCATTGGAACACCTGATATCTGATGTTGAAATGGTGCCAAGATACTTGACTTTTCTGCTTGATTTAATTTTGCATCATTGATAGTAATACTGCATTTTGGCATATTTATTTATTTGAAACAACCATTACCTCTATTATCAATAGTATACCTAGTTAATGGACAATATAAACATTTCAAGACAAGTAAAATTGAGGGTGAGTAGAACAAAATATATATAAAACAAAATTATGTTTATTTGTGGTTTAATTTTTTTTATTTTGTTGTTACAATTCTTATATTTTTATATTGTATATGGATTTCATATTCAATTATCTTTCTTTTAATATATGACATTCCATAGCTAACACTTTGTCTTCAGGAAGCTTGTGCCTAAATCATGTTGCAGTCCTAAAATTTAGCCTAAAATTTATTACGTCCAAACCCTGGGTATAATTCCATCCTGAAAGAATTAAGTTTTAATAAATGCTAGTAAACGTAGGAGTTATTTTAATGTGGTCTCTTATAAAATAAAATGTGATTACCTACACTACACTACAGTGCATAATATTTTGGGGCATTTCTAAGGATGGATATTGAACAAAAGATTACTGAAAATAAAAATACAAAGAATATTTTTTAATTAACAAAATAATAAGAAAAACACTCAGAGAAAAAATGTCTATAACTACAGTGACACAGCTAGAGCCTTCAAATGGAAACATTTTGTTAGAACCTTCTCTTCATTCGCAGAAACACTGAGATCTTTTCCTTCATGTTCATAATCAGCTCGAAACTCTTTGCTGGAGGCATCTTTCTTACCAGCGCGCTGCTGCAGGGGTTAGCGGAGAAGACACAAACATCAGCATAATGATCAGAGAATTTAGTAACATGTTAACACAAAATTATTTAAAAAGCAACTGTTACTTAAGAGACAGATTAGCATAAAGTTTTCCTAAGTTAAACATCTTTCTTAATATCTGTATTGGGACATTTGTCAATGCATAGCTCAGTTTGAGAAAAAGAAAGTCTTGACATCACTTGAACAATATGTTAAATAATCATCATATCCTTGAAACTGAAAACTGGTTAGAATTAATGCCAGAAACATCTGTATATGTTTATTCACTTTTTTTACATTCAAAAATTATGAGCTATTTGACACTTGATTTTTGCAGGATTTTTATTTGTTTAGATCTTATTGTTTATATGCATGTTTATCTACAATTGAATAACAACATCTGAAGACAATTTTGTAAATTTTTACAGTGTTCCTGATTAGACTCAGCCTCAGAACAAGGCACTAGAGTATTTCAAGGAAAATGAAGGCATCATGTGTGATGATGAACACATAATCTCTATAGGTGTTTATACTAAAAATACATGACAGATGTTGTGTTCCAGAAGTCAAAAAGACTTCTGTCTGAATACAACTTGTAGTTTATCAAGTGAATTTGTTCAATTTTGTCTTAGTTGTACACAGTAGATTATTTAGCTCTTATTATAAAATTTATAACACATTTTGTGGACATATCAACCAACTAATATATATTTTTGGGCTGTAGTGATTTTCTAGTCAATATCTATCATCAGTAGGTTATCATTTTTGATAGTCCAGATGCACAACTACCTGTGGTAGATATTGAACCTTGTACCTTGGTCATTCAAGATGCACTATGTGCCTCTCTATCACAGAGTCTAAGAACAGTTACTATTCACAGACTAAAACCATGTTTATTGACCTACATACTGCTTCTGAAACACTAGATCCTCATGCTGCTTCTGAAAAACTGCTATTTCAAATTACTTCAGGTAGGATTTAGTAAACAATGGGGATGACTGAAATCCACTCCATATGGTGATTCATACTTTAAGAACTAGTAGCAGTTTCTCTAATAGAAATGTAAAAAGAAAATTTAATTAGTAATCAATTAAATGGACAATGAGTAGAGATGGTCCTTATAACAGAAATTCTCAACATTCTGAGCTGTGAATTGACAAATAAGATCATTTAGGGAAGGTTAGAAACTGTATTAGAAAGATGATGTGTAAACTTCAGTGTTACATAATGATTAATAATCAGCAATTAACAATTTAAAATGAAATTCATATGAAAATGTAAGAAAAAACTTAAAAAAATATATGTTCAAAATAGACTGCATTTAAACATAAAGTTATAAAAAAATGATGAAGCACGAAAGAGGCAATGTTAATAAGTTTAGACTGCTGATACAACTACACAAGAAAATAAAGATGAAAAGTAAAATTATTTATAGAGATAATCAATAATAAACATAATTTTAGACATATTACCTTTTCTTCCTCAGAGTCACTGCCTGCATCTACCTTCTTCAAACTCATCTTCATCACTTCAATTTGGGACAATCTTCTTCCTTTTTTATCAACTGAAAGATAATTTAATACATATGTTATGGGACATTCACAGATTATGAATACAATCATTAGTCATATTCCTGATTAATTACAAACCAAAATATCTGACAACAGAGCTGCACAAGTACTTACTTCAGATTTCAGAAAATGGCAGGATGGTAATGTCTATCTGCATTTAAGCCTATTAGTTTGCAGACTGTAAATAAATGTTAATGTAACATATATCCTTTTGCCAAGATTACTTTAACATGCTATAAACTCCATAAACTAGATTTTTTTTTAAAACCAGAAGCCAGCAGACAGAATTTTAATGAGATTTAGGGAAGGTTTGAAATTGTACTTGAAAGATGTTATGGAAATTTTGAGGAGCTCCGTAGCCTAGATGATAGTGAGTTTGCTTGCTATCACCGGGTTACAGCATACTAGGTTCAACCATGTCTGCACACACAAAATCTGGGTTGTGATTTCTCACTTGACACAACCACTCCTCCAGTCGACTGAGTTGTAAATGGGTACCTGATGCATGAGTTAGGGGAAGTAAAGACAGCAAAGAAATAAACTGGCCACACCACCATATAATCAATGCAGCTAAGCATATGAAGTGATCTTCATCCCTGACAGCAGGTTGCTGCAAGGGGACCTACCTTTGTGTAAACTTCAGTTTTAATAATAATTAATCATCAACTAATTATGATTAATTACTGAACACTTTAAAATTGAATCAATATTAACATTTTAAAAACTTAAATGGGGAGGGGAGGGGGTGGGACCTATATGTTCAAAAGGGATATTTTTTTTTTAAATGATGAATATAGCCAGATAGGTCAATATTCTAAGTCTTCACATTTTTTTTCCAAATCCTGTCTGCTATATTTCAGAATTTTTTTAATATGGTTTCTTGATACTTCCTTATTAAATTATTCATAGGGTCTGTACCCAACTAGCTAATAAAGACGACTGCAAATAAGTGTCATAAGTACATTTAAGGTTATCAAGATTATTTTGAAACAAGTGTCACTTTTACATATATTACAAGGTAACTGCATATAATATATACATGGACCTATGGGCCTATCACATTTATCAAGTTGACTGGGTAGATATAAGTATTATATCTACATATAGTCTTATAACATTTATCAAGTTGACTGGGTAGTTATAAGTATTATATCTACATATAGTCTTATAACATTTATCAAGTTGACTGGGTAGTTATAAGTATTAAATTGATACCTGATGCATGAGTTAGAGGAGGTAAAGACAGCAAGGAAAGGAACTGGCCACCTCACCATATAACATTTTAAATAAGTATTATATATACATATAGCCCTATCATATTTATCAAGTTGACTGAAAATACCCCCCCCCCCCCCACAGGTTATATATATATATATATATATATATATATATATATATATATATATACTACATATAAGTCCATCATATTTTATAAAGATGACTAGAAACAATAAGTTTAATTTCTGCATATAGCATCTTATAACATTTTACCAGAGATGTAGACCCTACGGTATAATGTGTAATTTGGAACTTCACTTTATTACTAAAGTGTACTAAGTGAACTAAAATAAAAAATCAGCACTAAATTTCTTGATGAGATCAAACTAAAGAAATATAAATATTGTACATTAGTGTTACATAGGGGTCTAAGAACGAAAACTAAATGTAGACTAAAAGAAATACTAGCAAAAACAATTGGAGAATAAAACAATGAACTGGAACAAAAATTATCAATAGAATTATCTAACTCTCTCTTTTCTAAATACTTCCATCCATCCAAATATTAGTGGGGGACAGACTAAGTAAGAAATGGAAAGTAGATAATTCAACACATATGTATGTAATCCATCCATCCATACACCCATAGGGTCATATGGGTACCACATTGGATGCATCAACACACATAGTTCTCCACTGATTGCTATCTTCAGTGATGCAAAAATGGGCAAATCTTGACTTGTCCAGTCTTTGATATTGTCTGCCCATGATTTTCTTTATATACATGGTACATGTTAGCAAATGTGGTCATATCACGGGATAACAGTCCAACTTTTGAAACTTGTATAATGTTATGCGCACAACCATGCAATTTCTGTTATAGTTTGCGTATCTTTCGTGCCGTTACAGAAATCTCACGTCATTAACAGATGACAGGACACTAAATCATCATGGCTAATACAATTGCAGATTTCTGTTTACTGAGCTTGTCAGCTACAGAGGAGGATGTTGTATATTTGTTACAGACTTGAGGACTGCTACATTGAGAAATGATATGTGGTCACGGTCACGCAATGACCTTATATTACTATAATGATGGACTCATCCAGTGGAAACGCAATAGTAGTTGATACCACCAGCACACGAATGTAAAAATCAGCACAAGTGTACAATTCACTAATATTTCGCTAGTAAAAATATGTTGATTCATCTATGCATGGGCTTTTGAAATGGCATCTATTAAATGGAGCGCTTCTGAGTTGCAGATAAGCAAGCCCATAGTTGTAGAATCTAACACATTTATGTGTGAAGTTTGTATCTACAGCATGACACAGCTACCATGAAGATGTATTAGAGAAGAAGGAATTATCATTAAGGTAGACGAAAGCCTATTTACTAAAAGGTAAACTCTGGCAGAGTGTTACCTTAACAGTGGGTATTTGGTGGCCCATACTGTGAGACACAGGATGTTTTCCTGCTGCCAGTGGAAGATAGAACTTCTGCTACCTGAAGGCGATTGTTGACAATGTTGAGCCTGGATCAATGATATACTCTGAATGTTGGAGAGGATATCAGACTTCAAAATCAAATAGCAAGCTTTGTCCACCTAACATTACACCACAGATAAAACTTTGTTCATCTAGCTACCGGGGCTCATACCCAAACAGTAGAGGTGATGTGGGGAAAGTGAAAATGGTGAAACAAGAAACACCATGGAGCAGCATGGCACCAAATAAAGAGCTACCTAGCAGAATTCATATGGTGATCTAGGCTCCAAAACAATGTCAATGCATTCTACACCATATTTGAAAACATGAACAGATACTGACCACCTGAGTAACCACCTATACCAATGAACGACTCAGCACCAACAGCAATAAGCCCCTCCCAAACACTGGCTACACTATTCAAATCTCCCCCACCCTCTGGTGAAACTGCCCCATCCCAACAACTAAAATTCCTCCTCACCAAAATTAAAAATCTAATACCAATCCTCCCCCCCCCCCCCCAACTAACTCGCCCCCCCCCCTTCCCAAAAAACTAAAATATGCCGTCTCCCCTACAAGCTATATACCCATACTGCACTAGAATAAAGGAGCACAATAAATGTAATATTTTTTCTTCTTCTTCTTTCCGTCCTCTTTTACCCTTAATGTGTGTTGAGAGAAATACAGTGTTCTTGTTCTCGCTTTTTTGGCAGCTTCAGATAATGTTATTTGGTGTTCCTGTAATGCCTCTTTGATGTTGTTGATCCAGTGTACTCTAGGTCTATGACTGGCTCTTCTTTCTGCTTCTCCTCTTCTCATATATATTATAAACTAATAAATCACACAACATTCTTTCCAGATGACGGAACCATTGTATCTGTTGGTTAGACTTACGTAAAACACAGGTTTATATTTCGTCTCAATGGGACACGACAGATCAGTTTAAGATCTGGATGGCCTTAAAATTCCTTTACATGTGAATCCTGTAATGTCATTTTCGTGATCATATGTAAACACTGTGGCAAACAGTACATCGGGGAAACCGGCCTACGATTGAGCGATCGCTTTTGTAACCATCTTCATGCCATCAAGCACAGAACACCCACTCCTGTGGCCACACACTTCAACGGCGATGATCATCATGGTGTGTTGGATATTCAGGTCACCGCCATCAGATCTTGCACCACCGATGATAGATCTAGGTATGCTCTAGAAAATCGTCTCATTTTCGAATTGAGTACACTCAAGCCTTTTGGACTCAATTCCGACCACTCTTATGTCTAGTACTGGGTTGGTGTGGTCTTTGTCTTTATTCTTTTTGTTCCGTCATTTACTCATCTTTTTGTTCGTTTCGTTTCCACATATATTTATGTTTTTATGTACTTTCTGACCTTCCGGCATATCATTTCCATATTTTCGTTGGACTTTGTGATAATTTTTCTATTCGTCGTCTTTTAATGTTTTGTTTGTGTCTTGATAAAGACCTTTTGGTTGAAACGTTGAATGTGATTTGTGTATTGTAATTTTTATGATTTCTTGTGTGCTCATCAATGCCCATCATTACCCACTAGTTTTAGGTATAGTCTGTCGTGTCCCATTGAGACGAAATATAAACCTGTGTTTTACGTACGTCTAATTGTTGTTACGTTTCACGCAGTTACCTTGTATTGATTGTCATATCTGTTGGTTGTGTGTACATTGTAGAATTGATATGACAATCCACTCTTTCTCTTATGTCCTCGTTTTTATACAGCCTGAGCAAATTAGCATATATCCCTTATATACCTGTCTGCTAAAGTTTATATTTTTTGTTAACACTGCATTTCTGCTCCTATTGAGTTTCGTACACTAACACTGGTCACATTTTTTATGAGATAATATTTAGTTCAGTAAAAAAGTATACCACATTTGCTTAACATGAACCTACAGCACTATTTTTGTGTGTATGATTACAATACCGGAAGGTAAAATAGTGCCACATTTTGCCCACCCCCATAGCTGTAATGTACAGAGAAGTCTCAGACTGCCAAAGTACCCAGTTCAATTTTAGCTGCATGAAGTTCTGCATCATGATGTTCAGAAAGCAAAGGTAACCTCTAGAATGTAAATGTTACCTATAAAATTACTACAGCCAACTAAAATGAACTCATTGCTATATTCTAAATGGGATATGCTATCAGCATCTAAACATTGTATTATACATTTTTCTAATTGTTTATTAAATTTTCTTTGGTGGTCAGAGCACAAGAAAGAGTTGAAGAGACAATAGAAATGGAATCATCTTCAACACTATCTCTTAAGAAACGCATTCAGCTCAGACTGTTATGGAAAAACTGAATGATGTTAAACATAATATTGAAAGGAGCCTTGCTTATTTTAGCTTACAAATTCTCTTTTGAAAAACATATACTGGAGTTATAAACACAAAGAAAGAAACGAATCTAATTTATAGTTGATCAAAGCAACACAATTACATATATATATATATATATATATATATATATATATATATATAGAGAGAGAGAGAGAGAGAGAGAGGGAGAGAGAGAGAGAGGCTATATACAAAACCAAAGAAACTAGTGTCATGCTACAGCCTGTCCCTAGAGAGCAGAACCACAGTTACATATATTTAAGTAAAAAACTAATGTCTCCTGTCAATTATTTTCTTTCCTATTTTAGGCAGTACTATCTCCAGTGAAGACATCCTCAACTCTGGAAGTTCCAAAGTCAGTACAGTCAAATCCTGTTATAACTGTATGGTCTAGATCAACAAAATATGTATGTAATAACAGAATGTTTCCATATATTCTGGACAAGCAATAAAGAATAAATATACTTGGAGATTTTGAAAAGTGCTGTTAAATAGGGAAATTTGTTATAACAGTATGCACAATAGTGTGATTCCACTGTAATGGTTTTTTAAAACTTGTGAAAACATGACAGTGCATGGAAATGAAAAATAATCAGCTTTGTTATGAAACTAAACATACATCGTACCACGGTGATAATTATTCTGTTACGCACCTTCAAGTTTCAGACAACGTATAGCAGACATGTCCTAAAATGAAGCCCTCTCCAATGAATCATTATTATCTCTGTGTTGCCGGCCATGAACATATATTACTGCATACACAATTACTCTCCGCTAATTTATGCCCCTAGTCTTTATTCTCCAATTTCTTACCATTGTCCGTTTAAGTTTTCTTCTATGTTGTTCAACCATCTTCTTTGTCTTTCTTGATTTTCTTCCATGTTTTTAACTATTACTCAGAATAAAGTGACATGATCAAGTATCATTTAATTAAACTCATAACCCCTCAGGTCCTAAGGATGATATTCTGAATACATCAACACTAAATCCTGCCACTTCTATCTGATGTCAGTTCCTTGTTTAATTGTGGAGACTCTTAATCCTATCCAATATTTAATATCATCAATCCATACTGTCTTTGTCCTCCTCTCTTCTCTTCTTCTTCCAATGTCAACTGTTCATAAAGTATTAGATAACAGCCAATATTCAAGAATCTACATGTCTACTGCAAAAGATACAATTACGGTAAGATTGCCAATACGATTGTTTACATGTAACAAAAATGCATCCAGAAACAAATTTGTGAAGGAAGCTCACTGGGGGCCAGTGATAAAATGGTGGACATTTTCATGCTTTAAAGATTCACTCAAAATGTCTCAAACGTTTAAGCAGCTACATCCCTGACTGCAAAATCAATAAGCAACATTGCCAATGTGCAAGACTGTCCAACATGTAGTATTAATACAGACAAAGATGTGTGCAGCTATTCTAGATTTATATTCTGAAATCCTTTGCTTGCAACATTATGATATGCAAATGCTATCTTCATATCGAATGTTAACTGCAACAAACATATAACATCTTCTGTCTTTAGCCTTGGTAAATACAGTGCTTGTGAAAAAGACAGTTGTTCATTCATTTCAATAAATGAATACAGGAATAGAGCTTTTGCAACATTTTATGCAATGGAATGTCTGTCTCCAAAGCTTTATTTCTAACCCAGAAGACTTCAGTCCTCCGTGGTTTGAGAGGAAGCCTCCTGCTCAGAGGGGATTGATTATTTTACATAAAACATTGATGTTAATATCAAAATAATGTAGCTACTGATGCAAGGGAACAAAGAAAATTCTACAAAAGTGATAAAATAAAACTACTTTGACAGCAAACAGTGAGACTACTTGAACTGACAGCAAACACAAACTGTTAGTTTTATTTCTAACATATATGTTAAATCTGTGATAAATTCTTAATATCTACAAATATAACAAAATGTACTAGTCCTCTACAAATTATCTTAGCAAGCATAGATAGAGATCACCAGTACAGGAGGGGTGCTACTGAGCAAACAACACACAACAGAAACTCCCTCCATAACTATGTCAACATTACAACAGACATTGGGGTACCTGTCAAGGTACCTGTCTCTGAAACAAAGAAACAGCAGTTGTCATCAGTTTCAGACTATACACATTTTTATTTAACCTGTTTATCACAGGGTAACATAGTACAATGAAACAACAAACATAAATATGTGTGTGTAACGTAAAACCTTCAGATTCTAATTATCTGTGTAGGTGATGCTATATTACAGATATGTAAAAGCTTCAGCTTATCTGTGTAAGCGGTGGTATAGTACAGATGAGTATTTGCCCGCGTGGAGCTGGAACCTGAAAGGGAAGCAAATAATAGCAACACTGTTTATCTTATGTGTGACAAAAGAGGAGACTAGCAACGTTTGGGGTGAAGCTAGCTGTCCTCTCTAATGTAGGATCAAAGTGACCCAGAAGTCATGCTGAAGTCAGATGTATCAGGCAGAAAGGTGCAAATACCAAAGCTGTATACCATGGCAATGCATTCTATTCTCTGAACTACATCCTGCTAATCTGCAGGAGTTTGAGACTAATACAAATGAACATGATGTGTATTTCAAATTAGTATTAAAGAATACAATGATAATGATAGAACCCTGAGGGAACATGAAGTTGTTAATCTTGCTTTGTGCACCAGGTGGTAGAGTTTTACTATGAGTTCCAGATTGGTACATCTTTGAATGAAAAATTTCTCAGATCTTTTTCACATCCTATTTTTCACATCATAACTATTTGACTCAATGTGATTACAGAGTGCAATGACATGATCTGGGTATTTTTCTACTTCAGAAGCGACTTTTTAAAGAACATAAAACAAATGTATTTGTTTGAGACAAAAAACCCAGCATGTGAGTGGGAAGGAAGCACTGATGTCAGTGATTAAGCGGTGTAAACTTGTAACATTTGAAATTGTAACAAGATGCTATTCACTATCAAAGATTATCATACAACATAGGTGAACATCCTTTTTGGGATGGCGAGCTAGACTGAGTTTGTATTCATGTTGTATGTAGCCAAAATATATTTTTATTTTGGGTCTTTGGAGCTTCAAGTAGTGCTGTCTGAGTTCTGGTGCATATAGTTTTTTAGATTTTTAGATCAACTTGGCAGGCCATAAAAAAATTGGTCATTCATGCCAAAAATATTAATGACTGGAGGACTTTGTGTATTGATGCACCCAATTTAGTACCCCAACAACTCTAATGGGTTATGGTTTTCATTGATGCAGCTTTGTGTGTTTAAATTGTATATGTATATTAATATTAGAAAACCCGAATATTTAGCACTTTAAGGATATAATGGTCTTTGTATATGTTATTTATATTTTTTCTTACCATTTAGGCTGTGTTCTGTGAAACGTAAATATTTTGTGTTTTTCTCAGTTCACAAGTATTAATTGACAACATAAGCTAACAGAAAATATAAATATATGTGTATCAGCATACCTATTTTGTGCAATAGATTAGACAAGTCATTATTTTTACAACATGGATAATTTATTTAAATGGGTGCAAAAATTATATATGACAATAAAAACAATAAGGCCCTATTATAAAACACCATTTGTCTTTTATATGAACAACAAAAATTATATGAAAGAGGAGTAATACACAACATGGCAAGACAGTCACACAAAAATAAATATGAAGATGAGAGATGAAATTATAGTAGATTGGTAAAATCTCTTTGAAAGTGATTTTAAGTGGTAAGTTTTATAACAATCTCTAAGAGAAATATTTGTGAACAACCTGATAGGACAGGTTGAATGAGAAGAACAAATATAAAAAGAACAAGGGAAACAAGAAGATGTATAAAGGTAGAAGAGTAGCAGAAAGACAGCTCAGTGATAAAACAAAGAGTTTATATATGATTGTGTGAGTGTCAGAGATTGGTGTCCAGTGTGCAAGTATGGGAACTAGTTTTTCTCTCATAAGGCTGGCCTACTAGTGATTTGTTACACACATTCGTTATTCAGTGGAAGTGGCAAAAATACTAAACGTATTAGTAAGCACCGTCATAAGTCTGATGTGTTGGGTTATTGGCAGAAATAAAGCAATGACACAACACCTTTCCATTCCCTAGACTACATCCTGCTGGAAATCTAGTAGGACCACTGTCCTGCAATAAGACAGATCCAGTGAGAGTTTGATAATGTTCACAAAAAAGAATAAGATTTAAGTGCTTCCCTAGCAACCTAGACCCCACAGGGAAAAAATATGTTAGTACAGCAGGCAAAGTGCCCCATATATTATGATCTGAAAGGGAAGCACAGAATAGTAAGATTGTGAACTGACAAGTATGTCAATGATGGCAACTAAAGGCTGTTGGTATGAGGTCAGCGGAGCATTAAAACATGACTACAATGATTTTTAAAAAAGTCTTCAATCATCTGAAATAGAGGTAATCTTCTAACAGGCATATAGAGATGTATGAAGGATGGGTAGAACATGAAAGAATAGGAAGAATTATATAAAAACAAGAAAAGACGATAGAAAAGGTTTCTTGAAAGTTTGTGATCTTCAGAGTGTTAAAAGATGAAAGTGAAATAAAACAGAATCAGTTGGTGAGAAATGGTAATCTGATATAACATAATGTAATATGTTTGTAAAGTACTATAAATATTACAAGAAACTAGGACTTTAGCAATGAAAGGTTAGGTTGTCTGTAAAAGAATAACGAACAAGCCAGACTAATCTTATGATTACTACTGCTATTTCATGTTTAATAATCTTATAGTAATAAATACACTTGTGAGGAGATTGTTGTCACAGTGCAACAGACAAATATATGAACAATGTGTCTACTCACAGTACTACAGAAAGAGTGAACATGCACTTTTTGACACTCCTGACAACTGCTATATAAACATAATCAAATTGACAATTTGATTGATCAATAGTGACAGACAGAGACTCAAACAATGAAGTAATTATTTTGTAAACACTGTAGGAGATAATACCAAATTCATATTATGGCATTTCAAATGAAAACTTTAAAAATGTGATAGAGATTAAAATAACCATGGCATTCTCCTGCAAACTGTCAATATTGTTGTGGATGCAAAGTGTCCTGCACATACCATCACAGTGCTGGAAACAATATGATGTCATAATGGCACTCATTATTCAGAGAGCCTGAAGTTGTTTTGAAAGCCTATAACAGACCTCACGCTATTCTGAAACTCCACTCATGCACTTTCTGGACTGATGGCATTTATCATCTTCCTGGATCTTCATACATCGATTTATTTTTTGTTGGTTTCACCTCTTACAAGGATTTAAAAAATGAATAACAAAATGTTGTTTCTTTTTGGTGCATGTCAATATTGGGATGGCCAACTTTAAACTGCCATTATGACACTATTAAGGCACATGCAGAACACATTTGACATCCTTAAAAAGCAATGTTGACAGGTTGTTGGGGATCTCAGTGATGTAGTGGTTAAGCGGTTCACTTTGTGTTCAAAAAGTCATGGGTTCAAATCCAGTACATGAAGACTTGTTTACCAATGGATTTTTTTTCAGAGATTGCTAGAGTGGTACTCTCAGTCTGTGGTGTACCGCTTCACAGAGCAGGATGTAGTACATATAGTGAATACGAATACAAGTCAATAATCCACTCATTTTCAATCTTTTTTCAGCAACAGGCTACAATGCAATACAATGGCTCTTTTAATTGCTACCATACTTTTAAGGTTTTCATTTGAAGCAAACCTGTATAATATAAGGTTATTATTAGCAGCGAGAACCTGTTAAAAAATGTAATTCAATGAAAAAAATTAATAGTTACATGATACCATCAGATTTAGCAGGAAGTGACAGATATAATGCTTACCTGGTTTGAGAGCACCCCAATCTTCTTCTTCTTCTTCTTTGGTCTTTTGATGCTCTCTATGGGAAAAATAAATAAATGCAACTTGAAATTTAAATGGTTAAAAACATAATATTTGTGTAACCACTTTGTTCCAGCTTGAGAGTTTGATCAGTTATAAAAAAAATTAAGGGAAAACAATATAAATAATATTGTTGTGAAATTTTCCAGATATTCTATTTTATTATAGGCCTATAACCAAGGAAATATTCCTTTTTTAAAGCCATTAAACATCTTTTACTGTTTCAGATATGTATATCACATGAGTATATATTGTTAAATATATACAGTAGACAATATACCTATTGACTAGTGCAGATTTTCCTTTACTTTGTACCGAAAATATTCAGGTCTCATTGAATAAAACCAGCCCATATGTTGCCAAGTTCTGAAAGGCAGCAAAGAATAGCATAACTGTGATCTGCCATGAATGTCATAAGAAGCATCTAAGGAGGTTCTGGGTGTTGGCTGTCCCAACCCACATGACAAAGTGGCCCAAAAGCTAATCTGAATTCAGATATGCCAAGTAGAAAAATGCAGATATTGCAGTCAAGCTGTAAACTATTACACAACCTATTCCATTTGCTAGACTACATTGTGCTACCAAGTAGGAGTTTCAGAACAAATGCATATGAATAAGTATGGATTATTACATCATTTTCTGTAGTGTTATTATCAATGATTACCCAGATTTCCGCAACAATTACCACCAAGATTTTTGTTCCTACACTTGTATAGAAAATCTAGATTGTCTTATATCGATCAATCTTAACAAACTCTGTTCATTTTGTTAAATATATTTCTCAATTGGGAGTACCATGGTAAATAGCTTTGTTATTGGTTACGACTTTTAATTCTCTCACCATGTAAGATCTAATATTCAATTGCAATGGCCTCATTTGTAGATGTATCGTCAAATATTAAATCGCAAGGGTTTTATATATTGTTTTAATTTTCAAATCCCAGGAATTATGACAGATTAGATCTAGCTTTCCATGTACAGTGGGGAGGTTTCTTAGAGCTTTCTTTCATACTCAGAAGACATTTGCTTATGGTTTGATGAAATGTCTATTCTACTCAGAGAGGGTACATGATGAGACAAACTAATAGTTTACTTGGGTCACCCATTGTTTGTCTTTCCTCCGATGAGGCGTTTCACAGCCAGCAAGCTGTTCCTCGCGTAATAAGACGATTCCATTACCACCCTTTGTGTCCCTAGGCCCCAGACCTCATTTCTTCTGTATGTTGGGTAAGGGCGACAGTTGAATTAGATTCAGGGTTCATACAGTTTCCTAGACGAGTAGCTGCTTTGCCAAATACGTTGGAAGTCTGAATTTGCTCTGTTAATTTCTCATGCACTTGCCTTGTCTGTCTGTGATGACCTTCCAATCCATCGCCAGGCGAGTTTATATATTTGTGGTCATTTATATAAGCATAAAAATGATTTTTTTTAAAATGTATAGCAATTGAGTTAATCTTGAAAATGTGTACAGTAGACAACAGATGGCAATGACATGATTAGGTTATCTCTTATAGCACTTGTATGTTCCTAATGCAGAAAGACTTGAATAAAGTTGATTAAATTTTACAATGTATTACCTGTGTTTTAACAAAGCTCTGTAGTCAAGTGCTGAATCCTTGGGATCTACAAATAAAATAGGGAAGAAAACAATTAGCACATTATACAAAAAATAAAGCAGAATTCTTGTGTTTCTTTTTAAAAATCAAATGGGATAGATTATTTAGCTACTTAAAAACTAGGATTAAAATGTATGAAATTAAAACTGTCATATTTTAGTGATTTTAATTTTTCATTGATTGATCTGGTGTGAAAATCTTTGGACCTAGAAGATTTGCTTCATGGAATATTATGTGAGCATTAACAACTCATTGTGAAACACACAAAACAAAAATCAAGTAGATATGAAAATCAATATTACTCAAATTAATGCATGAAAGTGCAAACTACTACGGATATGGAAAACACCAAGATTGTGTATGAAAACATCAAAGTAACCATGGGGGTCAAACGGCACAGAAATTGCTCCACTCAAGTTGGAAGCTGGTCACCATATAACAGATAAAATCAATCAACTTGAAAGATGTGTAGAATACTAAGATAATCTATATTCTGAAAGTAATAAATAGACCTGCTTCTAGATCAGATAGGCCTATTAGAGAAACACCATGTAATGAAATAACTTAATAATGAACAGATAGAGAACGACCTCTTCGAAGCCATAAATAGTAACTTAAACAGCAAGGCAACAGGAAATGACAATATCCCCGCTAAGGTCCTTAACGAAAACAGAAGTGTTCTCCACCCTGACCTATCATCATCAAGTGCTGTCTCTGCATTAAAGTTGGCTGTAACAGACTTCAAACATATGTCATCTTGCTTTTGATGATGAGCTCTGCTAGACTATAAACTGTCCCTCTCACTTGTATCTCTGCTTACCTCTTGTTCACCTTCTCTTGGCTCTTACCATCAAAAAAAGTCTTCTACAGGTTTCATGTCCTTTAATTTGTCCAAAATACTTTATTTACTTGATTTTTATTTCCTTTCATATAAAATGTTGTTAGAACTTCTTTGTTCGTTTTCTTTTCTTTCTTGATGTTCTATCTATTCTTCTCTCTATATATATATATCCACATCTCAAATGAATCAAGTGTCTGTTAGTTGTTTATTCATTGCCCATGCTTCTGAGCTAGACATTAATATAGAATAAATGTTGCATTTTATAATTCTCATTTTTAGTTTGTAATTTATTTAGATGTCATTATTTTTCTCATGTCATTGAAATTACTTTTAGCCATTCTTATTCAACTTTTAACTTTTATGATCAGCACCTGTTCTGTGATTTTGCTGATTATCAAGGTTTTTGTTTTTTGGATGTTTATATCTAGTCCATATTCTTTACTTGATTGATTAACATGATCTATTAGTCTTTGTAGCTCTTGTTTACTTTCTTCTAAAAGGATAGTCATCTTCATATATCACAGATTGTTTATTATTTTCCCACTGATCTTAGTCATGTTATTCCTTCTATATGTTTAAAATTTTTCTCTGTGTGAATGTTAAATAGGATAATAAAATAAATCCACGCCTTCACCCATCTTTTCATTTCTATGTATTCGATGAGTAGTTGTTTTCATACCTTATTGATGTAGTTTATTCCCAATATATATTTTTAATCAGTCTGATGTATATTTCTTGTAGACATTCAATTGTATTTTTTCATGTTGGACTCTGCTGAAGGTCTTGCTATAGTCTATGAAGCAAATATAGATATTTTTTAATTTAGGGTAGCCGGGGGTAAAATGTTGCATGGGGTAAAATATCGTAGAGGGATTTTTCCAGATCTATGGGGTTTTTGGTCAACATGTGTGATTAGGGCATATGCCAACATTGCAATATTTGATACAATGAAATTTGATAGGTCCAAGATGAGTCAATTTTCAACAATGCAAATAATATGTTTTCATTATGTTCAATCTATTTTTTTTTTGCAACTCTTCACACTCTACCTGTTGTTATCATTAATACTGTGATTTTATTTTTAATGTTTAAATTGAAATATATGTTGTGTTGTTAAGTAATTCAGCACATTATCTTGTCAGACTATTTTGTTTTATCATCAGAATTTATGATAGTTGCTAACAATGTGAGTTTGGGACAAAGTGTTGCACGTTTATTGGGGCAAAGTCTCACAATCAAAATGTATTAAAAAAATGTTTATGCCATAACAAAGTATTCGATGCTGATCTAAAGCTGGAAGAAACTAATATATATGATTATAATGATCATCCAACCTGACAAAGACATTATTAGCTTCAAAACTGAATTTATGAACTATTTTTTATCATAACGTATTTTTTTAAGATTAAAGTTACAAAACTAGGTTTATTCAATCTATTATTAGCACACACACATTCACACACTGCTAGACCTGTTACAGTGATGATCTTCCTCAATTTTATAATGGTTTGTATCACTTTTTTGCCTGCATCACTTTGCCCCAAAACAAGGGGCAAAGTGATTTTTTTACATATGTTCATAAATTGTTATTCTACTGTCTACATGTAACTGTATGTTTTCAATAACCTCATGAATGTAAGATGAATGGATAAACTATACACTGATAACAGTTTGGTCTCTCATAATTAAGTCTATTAGTCAGAATATGCTAAAATGTGAAAAGTTTGACACTTTGCTCCCAGCTACCCTATGTACTTATCTATCATTAGTCAGATATAAAGTATTGCTTCTCTGGTTCCTTTATTTTCAATAAACCAAATTGATCTTCACTGACTTCAATGTCTATCTTGTTTTTAATTATTTTATGTATTATTTTAAGTAGTATTTTGGGAATGTATTGTTCTGTATTTTGTATAATCCACAGCCTTGGGCTTCTTAGCTAGTGGTACGAATACTAATAATTTTAGATATGTGGCCTGTTTCATATATGTCAATGCAAAGTTCTGTAACACCAAATTCATCTAGAGTTTTTAATGTCTGCTGTTATGTTTTCAGCATCTGCAGTCATTTCCACATATTACCGGTATTGTTCTTAAATGTGTTGATTGAGTCACCACATTTAAAGCTTGCAAATAGTGAACAAAAAATTGTGAACAGCGAATAGATGTCAAAAGAATGCACCTGGTTCAAATCATGTATACTGCCTTATGACATTTGTTCTATGACAATAAGCAAAACAAAGAGCGATTGTGTCAAGGATCTATATTTTAAACAAGCATCACATTAAACAGTAAGCATCGGAAACAAATTTACAACTTTTGTAACATAGGTTCCATAATTACATCCACCCTTTGTTTAGATGATGAAATAAATATGCACATATACAGCTACAATTTTTTGTTACATATGCAGCTACAAACTGCCAGAAAAAATGAAAACTAAAAATTAAAACAAAGATACATATCTATCAAGCATGTGTGTTGAGCACGTTATTATCCATCTACTATTTTTAGCATTATGTACAAACAGATTTTACTATTATTAATATTATTTATATTACTATTATTATTTCAAATTGAAACTAACCAACCTTTAATGAAAACACTGAAAGTTGCTGTGTCTGTAATAGCACCTTCAGACTCAATATTGACTGTGTACTTTGCTTCATCAGTTAGGCGTGTACGCTTAATGCCGAGGGTTGAAGAAAGACCATTTCCTCTCACTGTAACACGTGAATCATCCTTCAGTTCCCTAGTACCTCGGTAAAATCTAATAATTGGTGCAGGTTGGCCTTTGGGATCCACAGTCACGGTTAGTTTAAGGTCATCACCTGTTGCAAAATATTGTATGTATGTAGTCATAACAGAAAATATGTCAAATATTAGGATCAGAGATGGTAACGTCTAGGATAGCAACCATCTTGATATGAACATGAATATGCTAAGAATGCATAGTTAGAAATATTTTATTAACTTTTCCTTCATGTGTTAGAATGTATAATTTTAATGTGTATTTTTGTGTTATCCTGGACAACAAATATTTTTTTTAAATATTGCAGAATGAGGTTTGTTATATTCATGTCTCAATAAAAACCTTAACGTAAACTTGTGACAGTTTAAATGGCATGCTTACGCAACATCCTAGGAATATCGTTAAGAGACAGGGTGAGGAATGAGGACATCCAACAAAAAACCGGCACCACCCTAATCTTAGAATAAATCAAGAGACAACAGATCAAATGGTTTGACGACTACCATCAGACAACATACCACAGCAAGCTATGCTATACAGATACAGTGAAGGCAGACCTAGAGGGCGACCACGAAAATGATGGACCACTGAAATAAAATAGGCGAAAAATTCCACAATATACAGCGTTTTATTAGGCATTGAATATAATTACATTGTGTTGTATGAAAATATTCCATAGCGAATATTACTTAGATATTATATTACTTTACACTCACTGCGGACATGGAGAGAAGATTACAGGCTTTCGAGTATAAATGCTACAGAAGAATTCTACGAATTTCCTATAGGGAACATAAGACCAATGTGTACGTAAGAAATAAAGTAGAGATGTGTGCAGGTGTCCAGGAGCCATTATGTGTGATGACTTTTGCTTACTCTGAGCAATGTGAGGGATGCATTGTTCTCCAGAGCTTCCTTACAACTCTCAGTGATATGCAAGGGCTCATTCATTGAAAGAGAACAGGACCTAGAAATCTCTGATTCAACAACCACAAATATGCTTCAGAAGGATAAATGATGGATCAGTGTTATCAAGATTATGGCGTCCTTTGACATGTCGCAATTGGTACTGTTTCTGCTTCTACAAGTGATGGTGCTATCTGTCATAGATTATGGCATTGGTCTACAAACGCTGTCACAGACACAAGTCGATAGATTGGAAAAGTCCAAAATGAGGCAATTACAGCGGTACTTGGGTGTACTAAGGATAGACCCATCTCTGCAATGAGATTAGGTTGTACCTTAAAATAACAGAATACAATCATCATCGTTTAGATGTCAAAGGGAAAATGGATTAATCATGCAGATTGCCAGATCATGGATGGAAGAGGCTGAAGACACACTGCGAAGAGTATGTGAATTAGAAGAAATAGGAAGGGGCAGTGAATGGGTGGAAGTAAACATTGAGAAAAAAATCACTGACTAGTGTAATAATACAACTAGATAAAGCGTGTCGGAAATGGACTGGTGTGAGGGTCCAGTTTACAGTGCATGGGCTCGCCCAAATACACTCAAAACCACATAATATAATTATATACACAGATGGCTCACCCAACAGAAATACAAATAAAAGCAGTTGAGGTTTTATAGAAAATGTACAGGAACAATACAGGTACAGGAAGGATTTTGATTGTACCTCCAAAAGAAAAAAATCCTGTCCCAACCGTGGATTGAATCTGGGACCTCAAGAGTGTATATAACCATATCAATATTCTTGTCTCACTGTACAATGACTGCTTTCTTCTGAGGATATAACCTATACAGAATATGTTTCAATTACCTATTCATTATTATAGTAAATAAGTAAACAAAATGCCTAGTACGAACCTTCTACCACAACTTGGTTGGATGGTTTCTCTTTCATCATTGGTCCTTCTCCAAGTCTCAGTGGTTTCTTTCCTTCCTGTAGACATAGAATATTATCAAATAAATGTATAGTTCTAATGAATGTGCTAGTATTATATATCAAATAAATGTATAGTTCTAATGAATGTGCTAGTATTATATATCAAATAAATGTATAGTTCTAATGAATGTGCTAGTATTTCAAATATAGCCATCATCATTTCTCTCATACTTGTCAGAGACATTTCATTTATTTGAACTGGCAGTTGTGAAAACTATTGAACAAAAATATCAGAAGGTATCAGATAAGAACCTATACATCCTGTAGCCATACATGCTGCAGAATAGTTAAAGATGTAATGGAAAGTGAGGATATAGATTGTTCAATTTGCTGGATGAGATAATAATAAGATTATCATTGTTAACCCCTAAGTTTTTCCCTGTCACTTTCAGTAGAGATGGCAAAAGGTTTATGTGCTGATAGTTCCTACAACTTACTGGTCATACAGGACATCTGAACAAGTCATAATTCTACGTCTCAGAACAGGACACAACCGACTCCACAGTCACATGTATACAAAGTTCAAGATTGGCAACACGGCCATGTGTACATGTGGACAGGCAGCACAGAGTGCCAAACATATACTTCAAGAGTGTTCTGAGCATGAAACGCTGAGGCAGACATATTGGCCAGAGGAAACAACACTGGAATCAAAGCTCTATGGGACACTGTATGAACTACAAAAGACAGTTAATTTTATTAAGGAGAGAGAATTACAGATATAGACATGTTTCAAGTGAACAAAAGAAGAAGAAGAAATACAGGACATCTCATTCATTAATTTATGGCCAGTTACTGTCACAATGGATGCAAAAGTTCTTCAGAGTAAGGACAGAATTCTTGCTGATATTCATCATGATTATTCAGGAGACACATTTTTTTTAGAATGCAGTCTTTATGGATATTTTGAACTCATAATTCTCGACTAGTTAACCTGCAACAGTCAAGTGAATGTTTATCCAATAAGATATGTCTCTTGTCCATCAAGGTATTGGGCAGTCCTTTCTACTTTTACCTGTAATCCTATCTTCCAATATTGGTTTTTCCATTCTGTTATGTCTTTATATGGCAAAAAAATCTCAGCTTTCTTATTATAATGTGGTTTAGGAGTCAACCCTCTTCAACATATAATTTTCCTATCACTTCTTGTTTGTTTGGTTTTTTGCTGACCACTGTATTCACAAAATCCTTCTGTAGCATCTCATTTCGAAGAAAGCAATTCTCTTTGTTAATAATTTATTAAGCATTCATATTTCATAGCCATACATTTCTGCTCAAAATATGTTTGTTCTAATCAGATGTAATTTCATCATTAAAGAGCTAAATTGCACTGTAAGTTAAATGCACAGGTGCTACTTCTAAGTAATCAATATATCTTTGTATGTTCTCTGCTTCAGCAAATCTACAAGCTTGTTGTCTCTGTATGTGGTATCATTTAATTTTGTCAGTAGTGATTTGTCTCTTTCTTTCACTGTAGAATTTAAAAAGTGAAGAACGTATAAAATCCTGGATGTGTATGTCTATAACTTTTTTTGTTTGTTCTTCAGAGTGTCTTATTTATAAGAAATTAAAAGTAAACATTACTTATTAATACCAGATTTCCACATATTCTTAACCATATATAAAGAATATGTCTGCCTTGTATGTGACCTTTTTCGTCGTTTATATGATTTATTTAACAAGCTCACATGTTTAGGTAAAGATTTTTTTAGAATAAATCAATCACTGTAGAGCTGCAATAACCAATGCTTTATGTGTGTGTCATTTGTGTTAAATTTTCTCACATATAAATGTTTCTGCACCTTTGGGTAATGTTGACCTCCAACACCTTAGTGTTTGGCCACATTTTCCCAGAAATAGTGGTAAAGAGAACAGTTTTTGTATGGCTTGCATATATTTTTGTATTTCAGGAGTGGTCTGCTTCTAACCCTTTATCCTTCCAAAAGTTCACCAAACAATATCTTCTCTGGGATACGGTTGTTTTACATGACCCAGCCATCTGAGTGTTTTAATTCATCTCAGTTGACATATTCTTTCCAGAACATGTTCTTCCTTATGGATTCTCTACATGATTATGGGTGATGTGACCATCTAGAGTCATGTATATGCAATCTGATATATCACTGCACCATCGTTGTCTTGGGAGCCCTCTTCCCCTGTTGTTGTTAACTCTTGTCTTCAGCTATTAATCTTTCCATGCTGTTATGTCTCTTTATATGACCAAAACAACACAGCTTTGTTGTTAAGCCCTCATCGATGTTTATTGATCTTAATACTTTTTGATTTATTCCTAATATATCTAATCCTTGACATCCCATTTCTTTCGCTACAAGGTGTATATTCTCTTGATATAAAGTCCATGTTCCAAACATAACACTTTGTTTTACACTGTTCTTTACCACTGACACGAGTGTTATATTTGTCACCAACAATGGCAGTAGTGATGTGCTAACTCTTGTTTGCTTTAAATTTCATTCTTGATAGCTATTTGTAAGATGGTGCTGAATTCACGTGTGTTCAAAATATCCAAAATAGAATTACTAGGCATATTTCCATTACTGATAGTAATTTTGCTCAGTGAAAGACCTTTGTGTTTGCAATTTTGTCCTGCCACCTGATGTTCATTATGCTGTAAAAGTGAAATATATTCAGTCTTCTATCATGCCTGGAATATTATGTCCATGTTTCTGAGACATATCATAATATGGTGAGATCACAAGCCCAATAGATTTTTATCTGTGTCAGCAATATTAATGTCATGTTTGTCCACTCTCTTCTTGAGAATCTGTCAAATGTCCTTGTAACATATTCAACACATACTTCTGTTGTCTTCAAATTATAAACAGTTTTTTGTTGATGTAAATAGCAAAAAAACATATAAAGAACACATAGAATAACGATACTCCTGACACTGAAATTATCTTCAGTAATGATACAATAACTGTACTAAAACACAAAGAAGTAGAATAATAAAACAAAAAAGATATTGCAAATACCTTCAGGTCCACCACACTTTGTTTTCCTGTTGACAGAATATATTGTGCAGTTTTAAAAAGTGTATTACTAAGACTTGAGATAGATATATATATATATATATATATATATATATATATATAGACCTATATACATAAACACACACTGCTATGGTTGTTTTGTTTTTATTACTACAAAAAATGGTAAGAAGTAATAAAAGAATCATCAATAATTTTACAAGTGTTTAAATTAATGTACAAACACTTTATGTTGCATAATTTAAAATTTACATTTACTTTAACATACATTGTGGTATAAAATAAAACCCAACTTTTAAAATGTGTGCACACAGGTTTCTGTAGTACACATAGTTGTATTGTGCTTGTTGGTATGAATACACATACTAAGGCATGGTACTCTTAAAATATAAACATCATTATTTTCTTTCTTTGTTCATTCTGCCTCTAAGTTTAGTTGTAAAAAAGTATATCATTTGCCGCTGTCTATTTGCAGTTATAATTATTAGTTTTGTGTAGTGCCACAATTTATTAAATGTATGTTATATTCTTTCTATTGACAATGTTGTGAGTATTTGTTTTGTTTTGTGCTTCAATTTATTAAATGCAGTTCTTTATATTAATAAACTCTGCATTTCTTGAATAATTTGCATTGTACAAATATTACAAGAGAATACGAAACTGCATTATAAGCAAAATAAAACAACAACAAAACCACAGAAAAATATAACCTCAGGTGTGCTTTGCCAACAGTTTGTATTATGGAAATCTAAGTACACACATTTAAAATATTGGTGTTATTTTCGGAACACAAACCTAAATTTGTATAATTACATTTAATAACTGTGAACCATAATACCTTAATATAATATAGAGGCAGGGCCACTAACTAAATTTAATAACAATTAAAATTAATAAAACTGTATAATACAATCCAGATATGGGGTCACTAAAGGCTATTATTCTAAGAATAAAGTACTTCTTGTCCGGACTGTTATCAAGCAGTAGCCCATAGAGATAAATCTCGTATTTGTTGGCACTCAAAAACCTGTGCCATACCTGATCACAGGCTTTACAGATTTTCAACATAACCTAATGAGTTATGAGTGAAAATTATCACCAGTGCACATTGGACAACAACCTTATGTGATGTGAGAACCTAAGATAGCAACCATACATGCAACATGAACAACATATCAGACTTACCTTTATAAAAACATAAAATCTGATATAACAATGCAATATTTAATGTTTAATACAATGGGAAAAAAATGTAATTTAAATCTTAAATGGTTATTAAAATTAAACAAAATATGATATAAATGTAAAGAACAGAAAATGTCTCAGTTAAACCAACTAAAATTCTATTTTTTTCTGCCATTAACTTCAAAAATATATTATTTGCTAAAAGTAAGACTTTAGTAAAAATTTAGAAAAATCATAAAACATTGGCATTTTTCTGGATAATTTGATCAGTTCCAAGAGTGTGGACTATTATTTATAATTCATGAGATATATGTTCTGATGTATAATACATTAGGTTTATTGTACAATAAAACAAGTTTTATAATGTCTACAGATGATAGGCCTGCATGTCCGAAGGTTATACTGATCATTCTGTTACAGAAGATAAAATAAAACTGCCAAGAACCACCTTTTATGGTATTGATACAGGAAATAGTGAAATTTTCTGGAGAACAAAGATAAATTGTGCAATTTTGTCCCAATGGTCCAACACTGGGGGTTTTAAAAGTTTCAAAAGCACAAATCCAAGATTATTGCTCAAATCATATCAAGTGTCATCTTTAAAATACAGATTGGCTGTAATCTCATCTTATAACTTATAATTGTCTTATTTTATATATATATATGTATAGGTCCATAGGCTTGTCTCTTCTGATCTTGATATATTCAGCAACACTCTACTACTATTTCTTGTCTCTTTATTCATATGTAGGGACCTATTAGTGTCTTTACCGTACCCAAATTCTGATGAAGTTTATTTTCATAGGCCTATGTCTTTTCATGCATCAGTAGGCCTATGTGTCATATATATGTAAAAGATATTAGGATTAAGATCACTCATGCATGCTATCGTAACACAATGTGCAGATGATAAGTTTATTTTATTTTTGTAAGTGAACCCAAAAACAACAACTGTCATTTTCCTTAGCCAGTAGGTGCTACATGTCAAGTCCACAAAGTGCCAAACTGCTGCATCCCAAAACAAGTATTATTAGGAGAATTGGCTGAAGGCCTGCGAGTCTGCGGTAGAAAAATGCTGAGGCATAAAGACATATGTAAATCTGTAATGAAATACTTTCATAGACCCTAAAATCTGGGATAAACAGCCACAATTCAGGCTGTCTGGAGGCGTAACCTGTGTGCTGGGCCACCTTGATTCAGATACAACATGTTTAAAGATATGGAAGAAAGAAGAGAAAGAGGCACACAAAAATCTTCTGTTGCTGTGATATTATCACTTGAAAAGTGCCAATTCTTGAGAAAAAGATCAGTGGATTGCTTCTTCTTTTTGCTTAATGACCATCTGCAAGACACAAACGGTCATACCAGCTACTCAGGTAATGTGCTAGATAGTACATCCTATTTCCAGTTACTATGATCACTAAAAATTGGTCACTAATCTGACATTTTTCCGCATTACTCTTGCTTACTGCTTGTTTTTATCCCAGAAATTATGAGCAATGAAGTTCTTGTTTCCTATGTGCAATGGGTGGTTTCTCCAGAGCTTTATTTCATACTCAAAAGACTTTAACTTGTAGTGGTATGCAATGCTTTGAGAAAAAGTCTCCTACATTGAAGATGACACTGTGTATATTGAAAGCATTTTCTACCATTTTTTATGCAGATATAAAAATAGTATAGTCATATCAAAGCCTACAATAATTTGGTGGTATCAGTATGGAAACTAGCAATGATGCTAGTAATATAAGCAACATATTGCTTTACATCAAAATTTTTTTTAATGAGAACACTAGACAGGAAGGAGATATGATAAATTATAATGTGACTCAAAGAATTTGGAATTACCACAGGGGTGAGCAGAACAGGACGATTAAGGTGGCATCAAAGGTGTGTGTGTAAAACAAGAGAGCGGTGGGAACCATCAGCATGCATACTCTTCATCATGTGCTGGAAGAGAACGAGTGCTTTTGAGTTTGCCAGAGTGTGTCAATGTCAATTCATAAAACTCAAAATAAACTAATGAAAAATTCGAAAGACTACAAATTGTTCTGTCAGAAAAAAAAAGAAGAAAATACACAGCCAAATTAAAAAAAATTTGTTTTACAAATAACTTAAATTAGACTTTAAGCATTTCAAGTTAAATAAATGTCAATGTAACATATAGGTTATAAACCAAAATAACTATACATGATTGTTGCGTAAAGAGAGGCGTACATGACAAAGTCAAGGGTCACAAAGTAGGGAAGGAACAACAAAGAAAACCCATGCAAACAAAATTGTCTCCATGAACAAAAGAAGATCAATGAATACATCTTCCAAGTAGTCTGAAATTAATACACATCTACTAAGTTATTCATATTTGTTGGAGGTATACTCTAAAAGACTAGGTGTATATATATATATATATATATATATATATATATATATATATATATATATATATATATATATATATATATATACACTACATTGCTTTTATTATTTTTGGAAATATTAAGCAGAAAAAAAACATATTTTTTCTTGTTGGAACTACCTCATTGTTTACATTTCTTGTTAGAAAATCCTACTGATTAAACTTTATTGTTTTCAATTCCTTTTTTGGAATATTCTATAAATTAAACATTATTGTTTTTCAGGGTATGGTAGTGGGTATGGTTGATGTTGAATTTTCTACCACATAAAAAGAAAAGACCTGTGTTATTGTAGCTGTAAAGGGGAGAATTTTATTTTTTTTAAATGACACCTGACATCCATGTCGCAAACAGCAACAGAGTTGTGGAGAAGAATGATCACCTATGACATTTGGCATGACACTTGATTGATTGTTGATTGAAGGTACTTTTAGCAATTCCTGTTCTCCTTTTAACTTCTGTTTCACATCTTCCGTCATTTGTGATACGTGTCCAAGATATTGATAATGTTTTACTTGTTGTAGTTTCTCTCCATGTATGTTTATGTTTAGCTCTTGCTCTTCTGTGTCTGCTGATTTGTATGGTTTAAAAAAATAAATATTTACCTCCAGTCCATATTCATTACTTGATTTCTTGACCTTATCTATTACTCTTTGTAATACATGTTCAGTTTTTGCTAAAAGAACAGTGTCATCTGCATATCTCATGTTGTTTACTATTTTCCAAATGATCTGGAGTCCTGGCATTTCTTCTATATTTTTAAAGATATTCTCTGTGTAGATATTAAATAGGCTTGGTGATAAAATGCACCCTTGTCTTACCCCTCTACCTGTTTTCACACCTTATTCATGAAGTCTGTTCCCAATATATATTTCTAATTAGTCTGATATCTTTTCAATCTATGACTATTGAAGACATTTTATTAATTTTTCATTTTGGACTCTTGTCAAAGAGTGCCTTGCTGTAGTCTATGAAGCAAATATAGATAATTTTTTTTGGCTTCTATATATGTATCTATCACTAGTCCGATACTAAGTATAACTTCTCTGGTTCCTTTATTTTTCCTAAAATCAAATTGTTCTTCATCAACCTCAGTGTCTATCTTGTTTTTAATTCTTTCACGTATTATCATAAGAAGCATTTTAGTTAAATGACTCATTAGACATATTGTTCTATATTATGTACAGTCCACAGCCCTGGGCTTCATAGTGGTATGAATATTGATGATGTTAGGTCTTTAGGTATGTGGTTGTTTCATTGCAAAGTTCTGTGATTGACAGCAAATTCATTTAGAGTTTTTATTATGTCTGCTGTTATGTTGTCAGAGCCTGCAGCCTTTCCACATTTTATTGATTTTATTGCATTTTCTACTTCTGCTTCCAGTATTGCTGGTCCATCATTGTCGTGTATTGTAGGTTTTTTGTTCCGTTGGTCATCATACAGTTCTGTTACATAATTTGTCCATCTTGTAATTATTTCTGTTTAATCAAATATTATTTTTCCATTTTTATCTTTAATACAGCCACCCCCATTTATAGGATTTTTCTTATTTGTGATCTGCCTTATCTCCTTATGCATTACTTTTGTCTTCAATTGTATTGATATCTCTTCTATTTCATTGCATTTTGTTTCTGGCCATTGTTTTTTTCATTCTTCTGCACGTTACGTATCTCCTTGTCTATAATTGAGTATTTTGAGCTTTCTTTCTTTCTGACGTTCTCTCTATTATCTAATCTGTCATCCATTGTTTTTATCTTGGCTTTTATTATTGGTATTTTTTCATTTGATGTTTGAATACTTTTCCTTAGGCTGTCCCACTTTTTGTCTATTTTCTCTTCTGGATTTTCCCTTCTGTAATGTTCCATGCATTCTATAATTAGATGTTGATATCTATTCCTTACATCTACAATGTATTTTTGTTGTATGTCTGGTTGTTTTAGTGCTGATGTGTCTATCTGTGGATCTTGAACTCTTCTATGTTCTATCTTTTTAAGTTTGACATGCATTTTGCACATCACTGGATTATGGTCAGAGCTGATATCTGCTCCTGGATATGTTTTAGCGTTCTTGACACTATCTCTAAATCTGTTGTTGATCATAATATAATCTATTTGGTTCCTCTTTCTGTCTTCAAGACTTTTCTATGTATATAATCTTCTATTTTCATGTTCAAAGAATGTATTACATATGGTTGTGTTGTTCTCCTCACATAACTGTATAAGTCTTTCTCCTCTGTCATTTCTTGTCCCTAGTCCAAATTGTCCTACAAAGATCAGTGAATGATTTTTCAGCACTCGTCGGTATGATTGAGAATAGAGACGTTTGGTGAACTTTTGTGTTCATAGCTCTAATGTGAAATCCCTATGAATTTAACGAGCTTTGGTTTTTATTATCATTATTATTAAATTTTTCATTGCTTCAAGAACAACATTTTGTTGCAAAAAACTTTCTTTGTTAGAGTATTAATGTAATACCAATGTATGTATTTTTGTCTTAGTTTCTTAACTGTCTTTAGATTGAATAGATTATTCTTTCTATTCTAAAGTTCTCAAACTCCTACTGATTATCAGAATGTAGTCAATGTTTACAGCTTCTTGATTCTTGATTAGAAACTAACTTTACACAACATGGGGCATTCCCATAAGTGCTCCGCTCTCCTTTCCAGCACCTATCTCAGTGTATGTACACTCAGAATCTCGGTTTACAGCTTAGATGAAATATATGTTCTTTCAGCCTAAAACCTCTGATTTTAGCATTGTATCACTTTTTAAATATGGGATTTGACAATGAATCCCACTCCTCAAAAACTCCTTAGTCACAATTTATGACGTGCAGTGCAGGTGACAATATTACTATTTGTGCTTCCCATTCTGACCTTAGCAGCATACCGATGGATTCTTATTTAGTTCACTTTCGATTGTTGCTAATATTTCATGCAGTGCTGTTGCCATAACTTGTGATTGGCACTAGAGATATGGCGCATTGTTTTATGTAGTGGTTATATCTCTTGAAGACAGCATCCAAAATTATATCACATTACAAGTTAATTAATATCTTATTTTGAAATTTGAGTATTTTCTCTCAAAGACAGAGGTTGAAGGTCTATAGCATTACAACAACATTATTATCTTAGGAATGTTAAAACTGTGAGATGTGAATTTTATCTTGATGACAATGTCCAAAGGTCTAACACGTTACAAGAACATTAATATGTTATTGATGTTTAAAAAGTGAGATTTGAGTTTAGTTAAGCCTGCATCTTAGCATTAATCACAACAATTCAATGTGTACAATCAAATGTGAAATATTTTATAGTACTAAATTAAACATGCACACTCACAAACATATTCCTTAAATAAGAAACATACAATTATTAAGCCACAATACCTTCTTCAAGGATCATTATTGGTTTCTTTACACATTCTTTCCCACCTTTTGGCTTTACAATTTAATTCTTTATTTAGATCATTTCATATAATTGGTGTCACTAATGTATTAGGTCCAATTTTTAAATTGACTAATTTTTGTGTTATTGTTTAACTGTACCTGTGTCATCGAATATATCATCATCATCAACAACAATAGATGGTGGCAAAGATTGACTGGGCTCGTTTGACTTTTCAAAAAGTGGTTCTTCTACAACTTGCTTTGGCTCCTCCGGCTTTTTTGGCTGCTCTAGTACTTTTTCAGGTATCTTAGTTTCTTCGTTCTTCTTTTGAGGCTCTTCTGGTTTCTTTTTGGGTTCTTCTGGTACCTTTTTGGGTTCTTCTGGTACCTTTTTGGGTTCTTCTGGTACCTTTCTGGGTTCTTCTGGTTTCTTTTTGGGTTCTTCTGGTATCTTTTTGGGTTCTTCTGGTATCTTTTTGGGTTCTTCTGGTTTCTTTTTGGGTTCTTCTGGTATCTTTTTGGGTTCTTCTGGTACCTTTTTGGGTTCTTCTGGTTTCTTTTTGGGTTCTTCTGGTATCTTTTTGGGTTCTTCTGGTATCTTTTTGGGTTCTTCTGGTATCTTTTTGGGTTCTTCTGGTTTGATTTCTTCAGTTTTTCTAGAAGCTTCCTCTTTTGGTTTAACCTGAGCCTCCATTATCTCTTCTACAGGTACTGTATGAAAAAAGGATTCACAGAAGTAGCATGGAGAAACATTTAAGAAAAATTACAGCATACAGTATGCACCAGTATTACAAACTATGTCTAACCAACCAATGCACACACAATCAAAATCTTCAATAAGCTACAATAAAATCTTTCACAAAGGAGTGAAACAATCTTTCATTTCTAATTTCTGTTGAGCAACACACTTTCTTAGCACATAATAGCTACATCCTGGAAGCAACAGTCTTGTGTACATTACACATTTCAGTACTTTCCTATTAAGCAGGTACAAACATTTGTGTTTTTATGTTTACAAAATCATATTTTTTAGGTAAAGCTTATGTCGACCACACATGTCAAAATGACATTATTTTTCATTCACAAAACAATGGCTGCTCTGAATGTTACTAATATGGATACTTTCTCTCAGTGAACAGAGAAAGGTTATCAGACAAACCAGTTAGAAATTGTTGACTTCTAAAACTTTAAAGTAAAACACCAATACAACTTTATTGAACGCAAGAATGGAGATTGTAAACTGTGTTGCAGCTATGGGGGCAGTCTAAAGTGGACATACAAGAAGCATTGTAGTACATCTAGACAGCACCTACAAGGTTATCTAGCCATTTGCATATGGAGATCATGGCTTGCAGCCGAGCAGATTCTATATGAAGCTATTTTGAATAAAATAAAAGATATGGTTCATGAGAATAGATTGTGCTCTCACTGCATTTTGTATTCTCACTTAAAATAAACATCTATTTCTGAATTTATTTATTTTCTTTGTTCTGTGTGTATTCAAAGTCCTTACATCATATTTCATTTTACATTACAATTTGTTTCATTAAATATATGTGCCTGCATTACAGGAAAGTACAGAAATTTCTACCAGTCTCAAATTTAAAAAAAAACTCAAAATTTATGCTTCACACAGAAATTTGGGAGAACTCTTTCTTTAAAACAGTGTTTCTCAATCATTTATTTATCATACCACACCATAAATATGTTGATGCACCTTCCATAATAGTAAAGAACGTTTTAAATAATATTTATGTAAATATGTGCTTGAAAGTTATAAAAGTAGTAAACAGTTGTCTCTCAAAATATTCAAACACTTCGACCTTCAACACAGGCCACTTTTTGGGAAACACTGTTTTAGATGGTTGTATGAAGCACTGAAAAAACTATATCTAAAAACTACATATTCAAAAAGATTTCTACTAATATATTTTCCAACAAAGAAAACCAGTAAAATATTGAAGAAATATGACAGTCATAACATACTGAAGAAATATGAAAGTAATAACATATTTAAGAAATATGAAAGTAATAACAAATTGAAGAAATATGAAAGTAATAACAAATTGAAGACATATAAAAGTTATAACATCAAACTGTGAAATACTGCATGTTTCTCTTTAAGGAGTTGCTGGGAGAGGATTTGTATCTGTGTAATAAAGATCGACAGAAAAAACCCAGTCCTTTACAGGGAGTTGCACCCTGGACATCACGGATGTGAGACCAGTGCTCTAGCCTCTCAGCCATGCACTACACAAGTAATAACATATTGAAGAGATATTAAAGTAATAACTTACTGAAGAGATATGAAAGTAGTAAATTATTGAAGAGATATGAAAATAATAACTGTTAGTGAAGAGATGTGAAAGTAATAGCATATTGAAGAGATATGAAAGTAATAGCATATTGAAGAGATATGAAAGGAATAACTTATTCATCATCAAACCCATAACCCTTCAGGGTCATAGGGGTTCACTTTGGAAACATCAACACAAAAATTTTGCCATGCCTCTCTGTTATCAGTTCTTTGTTTGAGTATGGAGAATCTTAATCATGTCCAGTCTTTAATATTATCAATCCTTACTTTCCTCTGACCTGCCCTTCTTTTTCTTCCACTATCAACTGTTCCTTGCAAGATATTTTTATAAAGAGAATTGTGCCTCATTATGTGGTCAAACCACACAAGTTTGCGATGCCTCACCATTTGCATGAGATGTTCTTGTTGGCCTGTAGGAGTATTTATTTTCTTCTCATGTATACATTAGTTTTGTGTTCTGTATAATGGATATGTAATATTCGTCTGTAGCAGTAGCATTTGTTTTCACAAGCATTTATTCTTCTCTCCAATTCTGCTGTAATTGTCCAACTCTCACAACAATACACAAGAATAGGTATTATTAGAGATTTATTTAGGTTTATTTCTACTGCTGTACTTATACTTATTATGCTCTTCCATATGATGTTTAATCTGGACATTGCAGCTGAGGCTTTTTCAAGTCTAGTCGTTATTTCTTTGGTAGTGCTTTCATCACTGCTCACATAAGAACCTAAATATTTAAAGGTATCAACTTCTTTTAGTTTCTGTCCATTGACCAATATGTTAACTGGAGTAATGCTGTCATCTGTTTGCCATTATTTTGCTTTTATTGTTGTTTATTTCCATGCCATAAATAAAGCACAATTTTTCAAGTTTAGAAGTAAGTTAATGTGCTTTAGGTCCATTGTTTATAATGTGCACATTGAAGGTCTATACATTTTTCTGGGCAGTGTAGGAATGTATTATTTTCAGTATCATTTTACCAATTCTGGTGTACAGTGAACGTGTATAAATTTAAAAAAGTTAAAATGTAGTGACAACACATAAATTATAGTGTAGATTCTATAGTATAAGTCTATAAATCTGGAAAAATCTATCATGAGCCTTGCATAAAGGTAAATGGTTTAGCACTGAAAGTTATGAATAGAAAAGACTACTCTGAAAGTTTACAAAACAGTGGATCTTCCAATGCTGTTATATGCTAGTGAACATGGACTGTATACAGACAACATGATAAACTCACTTTCAAACAATTTGTCTCAGAAAAATTATAAACATCAGAGGGCAAGACAAGATTCCAGATAGCACTGCCTTTGACAGTTCTGGTATCTTTAGCATTGACACTAATCAGATACAGACATAGATTTGTTGCACAGATCATCTGGTACATATCCCAGATCATGCCTCTCAAAGATACATCTCTATGGTGAGTTGCAGAAGGGCATATGATCTCAAGATGGCCAAAAGAAGCGTTACAAGAACTTGTTAAAGACTTCACTAAAAGTCTATGAAATAGATCAAGATACATGGGAAGAACTTGCATAAAATAGAGCTACATGGCTCTCTAAGGACAAAAAAGGTGCAGCATTGTATGAAAAGGGGAGAAATGCAGAAGCTCAACAGTGGAGAGTAGCTTGAAAGTCATGGGTAGACCAAAAACCCTCTACAGTGGTAATCCCATGACAAAACTGTCCAAGGATATTTGCAGCCAGAATAGGGCTTATTAGCCCTCTATAAACTCATAATCAAGGACACAACTTTAACTTAATTTCAAAAGTGGATGTAAATAAAGTTCTATGTGAAATTTAGATCCATCAATTCTAGTGTATGTAGTTGAGGTCTATCAATTTGCATGTGTTTTTCAGCTATGTCAATTCCAGTGCAAGTTTTTTTTTCATTTTAGTGTGCTGCATAGTTCTGTAAGTGTAATAAAGGAAGTTAAATCTATTATTAAAACATTCAACCTAAGACATTGCATTGCCAATATTATTGTTTAGGCAAAATAAGGAAATTTATAGAACTTATTGGGCAACAACATTTCAGAAGAAATATTTCATCAGTCACAGCAATAGTAAATCTAACAATGCCACTGCAAATGTAAGTCTAATAGGACTGGACTGAAGGGATAGCAAAAACATTCATCACAACCTCACATATGTATAATAAATATAAAAAACAGGGGGCACACCAAATTCACCTTATTTTATACTTCTATTCAACTAAATTCCTCTGAAGGAAGCATTCATAAAAATATCAGATCAGGAAAGTAACAACTACCTACTGGTAGACAGACATTTTACAATAATAGTACATTTTGTTTTAAAATTGCAACTTACGTGCATCTTGTTTCTGAAACAAATAATTTTTCACATTGAATAAATGGTAACAAGAATGCTCATGAATCTGTGACTTTTATACATTTTTATTTTCCAATTATTTCTCTATGATATCCCAAGGAAAAGGTAGGTATGTGGTATCCTTAGGAAAATGTAGCCCAACCTATTTTTTGGGTAGGATGAAGTTAACAAGTTTATTTAATAGTCCTTTGAAGTACCAAAGGATATTGTAACAGTTTCTGCTAATTGCAGAAAGCTACATTAAGGATCTTGCTTAAATTAAATGTTGGGACACAGGCAACAATTTCTATAGCAATAGAGGTTCTATGTATTTTCCTTTTTATCACTGTTAAATTTTATAATTTGACTAAGACAGCTCATGATTTTTCATTTTCTTAGCTCAGAGCCAGTGCATAGGCCATATAGTAATTCTAAATCACTCTAACAGGCCAGTTAAAAAAATGGCTTGTGGTCCCGATTTGGCCCTTTGCCATATTTTGCTCACCACTTTCCTAGACCAACACTTTATCCAATTAAGAAGTAGTAAAGTTGACTAAGGGGAGTTTCTTATGGGACAATCAGATTGCATCATGCACATAAAACGCATGTTTGAAGGTCTACATAAACTATTGCAAATTCATCAGTGGACAAAGAGCAATTTTTTGTCAACTTAGTGATACTGATAATGACAGCGTTGAGTCAGGGTAAGGCAAGTGATTCCAATAATTGTAAATGTATCTTTTAGTCTTATTCTTATCAGTCTGTTTTGCTAGATCTCCATCCATGTTCTTGCCATTTTTTTAATAATTGTTACGCTCTTGTTGATGAAGAAATCCCTATAGCTGTGAGCAGGTAGCTCTTGACATCTTATCCTTGAAAAGGCTAATAGCTAAAAAGCACAGATGTAGCTCAGTTGAGTAACCGAGATGACACCTATACTTATGTAAGATGTGTTCTCTCAAAGACTTGGTAGTGTTTGGGGGTGAGTGTTATAAATGTATGTTTAGTCACCGGAGGGAAATATTTCAGTGGTAGTATCCCAGGATCATCACACCAAGCCATGATACATACTTCTGGATGAGATTTGGTGACCCATCTGCATTAATTACACACCAAACATTCCCTGCCAACTAGGAGTCTTTCCAAAAAGAACAAAGGTGCAATGTCTGCTGGTCTGCATCTCTTTGTCATCCATGGCCACTATTTGACAGCAGACAAAAGTAAGAAATTTAGGCAAGATATGCAGTTAACAGGCTGTCAGCTTACTATCCTGTTGCATTCTATGACATGCTTGGAGAGAGTGGACCTGTCCTTCGCACCTTGATTTAGAAGTCCAGGACCTAATTCCCACAAAAGCGTAGCCTATAGGCCTAATAATTAAATCCTAGTTTAAACTCAAACTGAAAATGATATAACATAGTATGGTTCTATGATAATGGTCAAAGCAGAATTTAAGAAACTGTGGAAGTAAATACATTCAACTGAAGAGGATAATGACTCTTTAGGAGTTAAAATCACACGATTCCAGAAATTATTCTCTGCCTAAAGTCACATAGCCATTATGTCAGAGAAAATCTAACAAATATCGGTGAAGGTTAAGGTAAAATATATAAATAAGCATTACGAACAAAGATATGTAAGAAAGTGTTACCAGTATAAGTAATGAAATAAAAACAAAAGCATAATACCTGTTTCACCTGTTGATAATCTACATTTAATTGTTTTTACTACCACTGTCTTCTCTGCCTATTTTTATTACCACCAATAATTTATTAGGTGAAGTTCTGAAGCAGCAAAAAAATAATAATCTCACTTACAGTTTTAGACTGAGTTCGTATTTCCATTGAGCTTTCTTGGCTAAATTCTGTTATTTCTAATGTACTGTCGCCTTTCTTTTCGGATTTCAGGTCAAACTTAATTTCATCTTTCTGTAACTTTGTTTCCGTCTTTTTCTGGTCATTCTGAAGTTTCTCTTCTGGAAGTTCTGTAAAAAAAATTTAAAAAAAATTAAAACAATGTATAAATATAAAACCAGCATCATTTTCATCTAGTTGTTTTGCGACAAAATTTACACACACATAATCTAAATAAAAAAAACCTCCACATTCAAGTTTGATGGAATATTTGTCAAAAATTCTGTATTAATGTGGTAGTACTGACTATAAAACTTATTGTTCAAATACTCAATGTTTCTGTAACTTCTTTTCTCTGGAATGCTGCTGATATTGACATTTGTAGATCATGTATACCTAGAAGCTATTGATAGCAGCATTTACACATGTTGTAAACATCATGACAGCCTAGAGAAGACCATAATGGAGGGGATGATGCCAGGGAGACGAACAAGAGGCAGACCAAGAAGAAGATGAATGCAAGACATCAAAGACTATCTGAACATGGCAGTAACAGAAGCAGGAAGACCGGCTCAAGATCCACAGATGTTATGAAAGGCTGTGATGACTGCTATATCCTGTTATAGCTAGAAAGTCATGGATAGACCAAGATCCGTCTACAGTGGTCATTCCATGCCCAAACTGTCCAAAGACATTTACAGCTCAATTAAGGCTCATTAGCCATCTACGAACTCATAATCAAGGATATAACATTAAATGAATTTTCAAAAGTGGATGTAACAAATGGTCACCATCACTTGTGATGGACGAACAATACACATCCTGTTCAGGATATGCTACCTGATGATGATTTACACTTGACATACCACTACATTATCAATGTCTTGGACACATAGTCACAAATGATGGCAGATGTGAAACAGAAGTTAAAAGGAGAACAGGAATGGCTAATAGTACCTTCAATGGTATGTGGAATATATTTACATCTAAACAAATTACAAACAAGTTAAAAATAAGCATTATAAAATGCTACATCTATTCTATATTAATGTATGGCTCAGAAACATGGACACTAAATAAACAATTATAAGACATAATTGCTGCCTTTGAGATGTGGGTATATAGAATAGGGAGAACATCATGGAAAGAGAAGAAAACAAACAAAGAGGTTCTAAAAACACTTAAAATGTAGAAAGAATTTAAAGAGAAATAAAGATCAGACAAATAAAATATTTTGGACATATTAAAAGACCTTATTGAAGACCTTACTTGAGGGTAAAGTCAAAGGGAAGCAAGAAAGAGGTAGGCAGAGACACAAATAGGAGAGTAACATCACAAGATGGACACATGATGATGATGACCACTACAACTTATTAACATCATGACCTCCATACATTCAAATGAAACATTTCTATTTTCTGCACTCCTTGTCAAGCTAGGTCAGTGTTGATAAATGTGGAGATTCTGATGCAAAAATGGGAAATATTTTGAGTGACTTTAATTGTTTGGTTTTTTTTAATTTACATAAATAGTTGTATTTACATTCTAAATTGTTGCAGCTGATTATTATTTGAAATAATTAAATCTAGACCTCACTGAAGCGTAGCAGCTTTTCAAGCTTGGGAAATGTTTCAAAATGCATTAGGTGAGAATTCTGACATTAGTTGATCTTGAATTAGATAGTTATGAATTAATATCATTTTATGATGAAAGTTTGGGTATGTATTTCTTTTTGAATTGTATTGTTTTATCAGAACATATTTAAATAGCTAATACAATATTATATACAAGATAGCTTTAAAAAGTTCACAGAATTAGTGGATTATATAGAAATAAGTAACAATAGAATTATATACACTACATTTCCTTTAAAGTTGTTTCCTTTGGCAACTACACACTTTTACCAACGAGCATACAGCTACTGAAAACATTCATGGAATCCATTCTTTGACACCTCTCTCAGCTGTCTTGTCCCATTGGTGATATGGTGATCTGCATCTTTAAAACGCTGTCCTTTCAGTGCTGATTTCAGTTGAGGGAACAAGAAAAATATCAGCTGTGCAATCTTGGGAGAATATGGAGGCTGTTACAAGATAATTACATTGTGCCTTGAGTGGTATTGCTTTACCAGTAGGGATTGATGTGCTGGCACATTGTCATGCATAATCAGAAAAGTCTTCTGGATAAACTTTAAAATTGTCTAGTTATTTAGTTCCATCTTTGGCTGCAAGTTTAATTTACCTTCTCTATTTGCTACAACATTTTTGTGTTATATAAATGAACATTTCTTGTATAGCTACTACTCTGTTGCCTCATATTATGTGGTACCTACAACATGACAAAACAGAAAGTGAAAGAGATGATATGCAAGTTCTGAGAATAATAGAAAAGTGCATGACCTTGTCAAAGGGAAAGAATTCATCCTTTCTGGAGAAATTCGAAGAAGCAATAACTAACCACTAATTAGGAAATTGAGTTTATATACTCTTTGATGGCTTACAGAATGACAAGTGCAAAACTTATGGGAGTGATCCCAGTGTCAAAATGTAGACTCCTAATAAAAAATAAATCAGCATGACCAGGGCAAAATATCAAAATTAGTCCATGCAGGCAAATTATGGAGATTACTGAATGCCTCACATATGGGTTTGCCAGTTTTTGAATAGCAAAGAATATCAACACTGTTACCTGTAATGCACATCGTATGAGGCGACTAGGAGGTTTTGAGAATAGAATTGGCTATTCCCATCATATAGAGAGTAAAAGAAACCCAGAAGTCATGCCAAAGTTAGATGTGTCATGCCATACAGTGTGCTACACACTGTATTACAATCTCTGGACTGCATACTGCTAATCTGCAGCAGACTAAGAACCAATGCAGAAGAAATAAGAATGAATGCATGCCTACATCATCATGTATAATGCTAATGATAACAACATTTCTAATTAATTGCATAGTATTCATTTACAGTGCAAGACTAACCTTTAACCTGAAGACTTGCCACAGATACAGCTGATCCCCATTGATTTTTCAATTCAACAGAATACTCTCCAGAATCCTCAGGAAATACTTCTGAAAGGTTTAGCTTAGCTGTTCCCTTGTCATAAGAAATGGAGTAAATATCCCCATGCTTGATTGGCTTCTTGTCTTTGGTCCAGAATACTTCTACTGGTTCAGTCCCAGTCACTTTGACAATAAATTCTACTGGATCTCCATCATTCACAGTCTAAAATAAATAATTTATTGAAAATAATGAACTTCTATGAGTCAATTACCAAGTAGATAAAGTTATTGAACATTTTACTAGGCAGGAAAAGTGTAACATTTTACTGGGAAGGAAACATTTTATCTGGAAGGAAACATTCTGAAACATTTTACCTGGAAGGAAACATTCTGTTAATGTTTTATCTGGAAGGAAACATTCTGAAACATTTTACCTGGAAAGAAACATTCTGTTAATGTTTTATCTGAAAGGAAACATTATGTAATTTTATCAGACAGGAAACGTAACTCTTTACCAGGCAGGAAACAGCATTTAATTTGATTTTTTGTAGACCTCTACTAGTTTTTGGTAGGGATTGATGTGCCAGCACATTTTCATGCAGCATATTGAACTGTTTAGATCATGCTGCATGACAGCATAATCTCCATTTTTATGGATGTTTCCTTCTGATTGCATATCTTAGATGATGGAGGATATATAAACATACATTTCCTTGTTAACCATTCTGCCTTCAGGAATGAAATCATGGTAGACAATACCTGGGAATCCACAAAAAAACATTCAACATAACTTTCCCATTGCTTTAGTCCACACGAAATTTCTGTGTCTGTGAAGATGTAGGAGATTTCCATTCAGAGGGACCGAAATTTTATCTGAGGATCGTACAAAAATCAACCAAATTTATCTTTGATTATTTTGTTGAGAAGATTGCCATTGTGATCCGCTATATACATCTCCTGCAAGGGTCAGTCTCATTTCCTTCTGTTCGGGAGATAAAATTTGTGTTGGTAAACACAGTGCATGCACAGTTCATTATGGAAAATACTGCGGCAACATCCAACTGATATTCCGACTTCTGAGGCTATTTTCTCAACACTAAATCTTCTGTCAGCATGAACAATGTTCCGAACATACTCAATATTTTCAATGTTTATAAAAATTGAAGTAATGAAACAAGAAAACAGAAGTAATGGTTATTTCAAAGAAAGAAAATAACACACCTTGCAAGATCATAGTGAATGATATAGTATTAAAACAGGTCCACCAATTCAAATATCTAGGTACAATTATTACAGCAGATGGAAGAAGTTCAACAGAAATAAGATGCAGAATAGGACAGGCAAAAACAACATTCAGAAAAATGAAAAATATACTGTGTAATATGACCTTGTCATTAGAGGTGAGAAAGAGAGTTCTGCAGTGCTATATAACCCCTATACTAACATATGGGTGCGAGTCTTGGACAATAAACAAACTGGAAAGTGGGAGATTGGAGGCAACAGAGATGTGGTTCTACAGAAGAATGCTGAGAATACCATGGACTGCCAGAAAAACTAATTTAGAGGTGTTAAAAGAGTTAAATGCGAAACGGACCTTAATCAAGAATATAAGAAAAAGGCAATCTTCTTTTTTTGGCCACTTCATGAGACAGGCAGGTTTAGAAAACATAATCACAACAGGCAAGATTGAAGGCACCAGAGACAGAGGGCGACAACGTGAGAAAATATTAGACAGTTTGACAACCTGGCACAGCAAAGAAACAACAACGACTTTGATACATAATACTGTGGATAGAGAGCTGTGGAGAGCCATGACCGCCTACGCCACCCGGCATGGCACCTGATGATGATGATGATAAAAATTGATGGCTGTCCACTATGTGCATCATCATTGATCCTAACACAACCTTCACTGAAATGATTGTGCCACACAAATACTTACCATTTCATCATTGAGATATCACAATATAGTTTATTAAGCAATGTTAGTGTCTCTGAGGGTGATCTCTTAAGCAAAACACATAATTTGATATTTGTACATTGTTCAGTTAAAGACATTTTCAACTTCGATGATGCAACAGCTGTCTTCTCTCTAAGAGTATATGCGAAGGTCACTTCTTCCATGTCCTTTTGTCAAGGTCATTACCAACTTCTAAACATATAATCTCCATAACATCATCTTTCATTCCAACACTAGTCATATGCTAAGAATGTTTTGAAGCTACCTCGCAATGTATATATATGTACTACTACTGAGCAGCTTACCGCCATATTTGATAAGAGCCACTCCCACCTGCTACTTATACGCAATTTTGCAACAACTATAGTGTAAAAATTTTTAAGAAGGATCTCCATGGCATAATGGTTAAGCCATTTGCCTTGTGTAAAAAGATGGTTCAATATCAGGTTGAAATGTCTAGTTTAAAAGTGTATAATTTTAGATGGTTGGTTGGTTGGTTGGTTGCTGATCCAGCGGTCCATGGGCTCATGCCCTTTGACCTAATGGCATTATATTGCTGGGAAGTCTGTAGATTTTCGGCCCATCCCGGGACAGAGCCAGAGAATAACTATCACACCTCCAGGAAGGTAGGTTTCAACCTATGCACTGCTCCCAGCCACTGTAGCCAAGATAGGGTTACAGTGCTCATTCCCCGCCACCAATTGACTACTGGTTATGCCGAACTTCTCTATTGCTCCAGGCATCATGCAACCAAATGTTCAAGTCAAAAGGATTGTCACGTCCTGAGACACTGTGCCTCTATGATGTGTCTCAGCCATAGGAAAAAACAGTGCTGTCAGTTTCCTCCTCCCCAGTGCTGCACAGTACATCTCTGGCTCCCTCTCAACCACAGAGTTGGATACATATATATTCAGGTAAACATGAAACACATTTCAACAACAAAATAAAAGCATAATTGTATAGATGACGTGCCATGAAGCTTCTCTAAGAAGATAACCTTAATATAACGGCATGTCATCCACTAATGTTTTCTGTTGCATGGGTGGTATGTCTAGTTTGCCATTGGTAAGACCCACAAACACAACCACATGCGTGTATTTTTAGATAAACATGGGGACTATCACTTAGGGATATAGACTTATTGCTATAAGTGATACTTTTGGCAGGCAGCATGCTGTTCTGCTGAAAGAGACAGATTATAACCCAATACAATAATGTTAGTCCTCTGTGCTTTTTTAATCATGTTTTAAGCATTTTAATGTACTACCAAAGACAATAACTAAATCTATGGAAATTTTCATTTTATGGTGGCGCTCCCTCGAAATCCACAATTATAGTAGAGTATTATTGTAAATATGATTATCGGCACAGCGCCATGAGTTAGATTTACACAACAGTAGACAGCTCTCAGTTTTCACTTCTGTTAATTCTTCAATCTCCTACACTGAAGTTTGGTACTACAGATTCTGAGTTGGGTAACTAGCTGAAAAAGATCCTGCATCAATTCGTATGATTCGAGTCCACAGCCGTTGATATATTTAGTTTTCCTGCTGTCATTTTTATTCAGTTTAATTAAAATAGAATCGAAAATTAAAACATACTCACCTTCGGTAAAAGTTTCTGACTAATTTTGACTGGCTCGCCTTTAGCTTTTGGTTTGAGAGCTGTAAATTTATAGACATGAACAATCATTTTTTTTTAAAGTTATAAAACAATGTTTTGGCTGTGAAAACATGAGATCTGATCAGTCAATAATTGTTGTAGACAGGATACTTTTGTCAACTATCTTGCATATTTTCATTACCATTTCAGGGGTGCAAAGGGAACGCATTGCTCTAGGCGGACCCAGGGTTAGCAGATAACCAAGATCCCAAATGTACCTCCACGCGGTGCACCCTGGAAACAGAAATACAGCAGCTCGAGCTGATTCTGGCCAAATCATTTGGGGATCGTGTCCGAGAATGTGGAGGTAGCAGATGGAAAGAGATTAGACTGCACAAGAGACAGACAATATCTCCAACACCACCAGCAGCACCACATATAGCGACACTGTCGACATACAGTGAAGCTAGTCGGTCCTGTCCGAACATTGGAGGGGCGGCCAATGTAAAATGCACGTAAAGGTAGATGCATGGCGAGAGACAAATAGATTTCATACCGAGTACAATGAAACAATGAAAGGGCAGAACAGCGCTAGAGGGCAGCGCGAACTGCAAATAGAAAATGAAAAGTTCCTAGGAAAGGGGAACTACAAGCTCCGTCAGCTCGAGATGAGCTTCTAGTTACCTGTGTTCCTTACAGGTAGAGACCCATTCATTGGCGTTTGGTAAAGCAAGTAGACCTAATCCAACTCTAATGTCGAGCCTTCCTAAACCGGAAATATGCTCGCGAAGAGAAAGGGTTCCGTACTCGATGCGCTCAGGCACAAAAGGGACAACGATTTAGCCCTGGCCCAACTCTACTGTCAGGTTTTCCTACACCGGAAATACACTTGAAGAGAGAAAGGGTTCAGTACCTGATGGGCTCAGGCGCTATTGGGACAAGGACGCTCAGCTCGAGAACGCCTTGCTCTCAAATGCGTGGTGTGAGACTCGAACTTGGACAAGGGGTACACAATGTCGGTGAATTACACCTCGGCTAAGAGGGCGAAAGAGCCAGGGTCCAACTCCTCTGTTGAGTTCTTCCCCTTAAGGAACCAGGCTCACGGATGAGAAACGGGCACAGGCACAGCACTTCCAATTATACGAGGCAAGTTCATAGACAGTGGAACACCTCGTCCGAGTCAGACGAGAGCAAAAAATTGTTTGGGCAAAGAGTCTCCACTACGCGTGCCTGGAAACAGATATAGAGGCTGTCACAGGCTAAGGGTAGCCCACCCGAATTGTCAAGGCATGCCGAAATCGGATGTGCTAGGCCTACAAGGCGCATAACGGTGGCACAACGTAATCACGCTCCCGGCGGAAATCGCACGGATATCCGTGATGGTTACAATGGAGCGAACGAAAAACAAACAAACAAACATTACTATTTCAATCATTTTTTGCTATTTATTTTGTATTTTATTCTTGATAAAACACTTTTGGCTCAGCATGTTTTATGCACCGTGAAACTATATTGCTTCATGGGTATGCATTCCTAAAATAACACCAAAATATAAAACGTGTACATGGGTTTCCTAGCATAAATTATTGACAAACACAGATGATCTAATATTTTCCTGTGGTATTTTTTAGTTTTGTGTAGAGTGCAAATTGTACAAAGCAAACTATTCTAGGAAAACCAGGTTTATTAATATGAAAGAATGCATTTACAAAAACAATCAATGTTGTTTGTTTGTTGTTTAAGAACCCCAGGAATTGTGAGCGACTAGCTCTTACTTCCTATGTGCAATGAGGTGGTTTTTCTGAGCTTTCTTTCATACCTAGGAGACTTTCGGCTTAGTGTAATGCCTATTGAATTGAAAGAGCCTTCTATTCAAAGGGGTCTATAATTGTATAAATGACATGCTACAAAGCTTCCACAAGAAAGTCTCAAAATAACAGCATGTCATCTACTAAGGTTTTCTTTTGCATGGGTGGTTTGTCTAGTGGGCAATTGGTGGGATCCACAGACACAACCACAAGCATAAAACAATCAACGTAATAATAGCAATTCTCTTTGAAAAGTCTGCAATAGTTTTTGTAATTCATGATAATATATTATGATTATAATTCGCAGATTTGCTTACAATATGTATCAAACTAACACAGAAATCAATTATGTATACATCTTATGAGTATTCATGTTTTTTCTAAGCACAAAACCACAATCTATTCTTATGCAAAACTATGTAGGCACATTTTCAAAGTTGGGTGTTATTTTAGGAACGTACCACTTTATATTCTCAACTTTAATCTACTGGAATATGAACTGCAACAATTAGGTATATTCCACACAAAAAAGAACTTGTCAAAGATCTACTTAGTGTAAATATTTATTTATCAGTATTATAGGGATCTAGGCCTAATGTTTATTTTTCAACATATTATGATTTATTGTATATTGTTTTCCTGGTGTTATTGATATTCTTTATGATTATTCTAATATTAAGGTGGTGGATGCTAAACTTATTTCCAGATACTGTCAACTTCAATATGTCAGAATTTCTCTGGATGAATAAGAAGTCATGGGCTAAACTCATGATGTTGATCAGCAGGAAGGCACAGGATATGACACAATTCTGACAGCTCGACTAAAATATACCGCATTTCCATCAAACAATCATAAATCGCTATCATCTCATGACCTTGGCATTGAGTGACTGACTCCAGTGAGACACATCCATATAGGGAAAGGCATGAACAATTTCAATGACAGAAACTGCTACTCTTCACACCATCTACTCTAGGCAAGTGGTACTTAATAGTCCAGAAATACATATCACCTAGATGGAAAACTGCAAAAACACAAAGGTATAGATGACTGGGCTCCATGACCTGAAGGGATCCATCCCTTCAATGGACAACCACACATAGGATAGTGAATGCATTGTTGCAGAGGATGTACAAATGTTGCAAAGAAAGATACTATAAAACTGATACAAAAGAAGAAGTGCACGAAATAAAAAATATACACACACAAAGTTCCCCCAAAGGTTTATCTTGATCTTTTCTATCCATCTTTTTCTCAATCTATCTTTGGTGCTATATTTGAATTCTCTTGTTACACACCCTTCCTGGTAATTGTTTATAGTTTGTTAACATAAGGTGTGAATAATTGTATTTTCTGTCTCACTGTTAAACATTTTTAAAGTAGTGAAAACAGAAATATCAGCCCAAAAAATCTGTAAATGTTCAAGAAATAAAATAAATTGATTAGTTCATTACAAGGAGATGTGTCCATATTCTAACTTTTTAATATTATGCACATTTTCATTTATATACTTTCATTAATTTCATTCAGTTTTTCTTAATTTACTCATTCAATGAACTGCTATTTGCAGACGATCAGTGTTTAATATACAAATCTGAAACGAATTACAGTGGCACACACACACTTGCTCCATACAACCTGCGAACAACAACAAGAAAAAAATCCCCCCACCCACAAGGAGCATCCAATGAGGTGCCGGGGGAGTTCTCAGTGCTTAGCAACCAGGTTGCTGCACGCAGCAACAGCAACTGCGCCTGTAAAATGCGTCTTCATCAATATTTCATTTAATTTAATAATGTAGGAATTTTCTCCACTAAAGATGTGGACACATCATCCCGTAAAGTAGAAATTGGTTTGTGATTTCACAAATTGATTATTAGCAAGATTTTGTTTTACCTCCAACATTGACAGTGGCTGTTGAAGTTGCCTCTCCTCCTGCAGTTTTCAAGACAAGTTTATAGGTCCCAGAGTCCTTATCTGTGAACTATTCATACCAACAAGAAGACAAAATATAAAAGTGGAAATTATTGTGAAACAATGAGTTTATTGTGAGTATCCTTCAAAGAAACACAAACATTGTTATCAAACATTGTAACAATAAATCTGACAAAGATCATTAGCGTAATTTATTATACGCTTAAAATATGTAATTACCTCTTGATTTTTTTTTAAATTTGTGAAACTCATTTTAAATAAGAAATATTTGTTAGTGAATGCTCCCTCTAATTGGTGGACCGGATGATATTGGTTGCAAATCACTGATTAATCTTTAGGACTATGAGCGCAATATCGCGACAAAAGTGTGTCCTTCATCATGCCTATGGTCGCAATAATGTGCCACTAAGCCCTGACAGATAGTGCCTGAATCGCAAGTACGGAACTTCACGAAGTAAAGCTTATATGACATAGAATTCCCGCCACACGAAGCTAGGAATACGTCACAGTCTAAAGGTCAAATTCCTTTACACATTAGCATTGTAAGAAGGGGAAAGCCGGCTGATTTTATCAACGCATGTCTAGAGCTATTTTGGCCATTTTCGGTGCCATACTTTACTATCAAATTGAGTACTTCGTGGCATGGGTAAGTGATTGTGACAACATGTTCTAATTGTTGTTTTTTGTGTTTAATATATGTTGTTATTTGATAAGAATGTTTGTGTATTCGTTCTAAAACACACAAAAAATATGTATCAGGGGTGCCACATGTGTGCATGGACAATAATTACGTTGTGTGTCGGCCTAGACCTAGTGTTTACCGGACGGACATTATAGACTTATGCGATTTCTTCACGTTTTATTAAGTTTTTTTAGTCCATATTATATTAGTTTGGATATGAAACAATATATATATATACAACAAGTATAGGTATTTATGAGGATTTTATCAATGTTGCCACATATTGCTCAAGTATTAGGGTTGTCAAGAAGTTATAGGCCCTATTTGCGATTTTGAAATTGGCGTTTTGCTAATTTTCCCCGAATTTTCAACTTCACAACTGTTATATCACACATACACCAACAACAAAAACACGATTATATTCACTATTCACTCCTTTATTTAGATGTGCAAAAATTATTTTGATATCTTTTAAAACAAAAAAAGTTATCGCGTTTTCAAAACACCCACCTTCAATAACGCAAATTTTCCTAAAAATAAGGCTAAATGCAAATAAAGTAAATAGGTTACTGAAGAAAAATGTCAATATAAAATAATAAAATATAGAAAATAACAATAAAACAAAGAACAAATACAATTGTCAACGTGTCAGTTCAATTGGGACCTTTATCAAGATAACAAAAAGTTAAGAAAACAAAACCATAACGAATTTAACCAAAATGGCTAGGAGAATGATTTCTCTCACCAAAAAATCATCACCCAGTGACAAATCCAGCGCAACACAATATAAATAAGTGCATATTGTCTTGATAAAGGTCCCAATTGGACCGACACGTCGACAATTGTATTTGTTCTTTGTTTTATTGTTATTTTCTATATTTTATTATTTTGTATTAACATTTTTCTTCAGCAACATAATTACCTTATTTGCATTTATCTCTATTTGTCTGGTTACTGCGGCACTTCCTTTTTGTCAGACATCCTCCGATATTTGGGTTATTTATATTCCAAAAAATAAGTCAGGCCCAGGGGGGATATTGCGTAATTTTAAGTCAGGGCTCTAAAAGTTAACATGATAGAAGGTATATTGTTTACATAAAAAAGAACAATAATACCAAACAACAGGGGATGTAGTCTTTTGAGTCTTTACAGACAATAAAAATATAGATTACAGTTTTTTTTTACTTTTTTTTTTTGCATCTGATTGTTTAAGTGCTTTTGTTTGGCCCAGCTTTCACAGAACTTCTTTCAAGATAAACTTGATATTCCAAAGATGGGAGATTTCAAACATATGAAACCAGCTAGGGTCTGATATTATTGGATGTAAGCAACATAAGAGTTTAAAAAATAGTATAAAATCACATTAAGCTGTAAATGTAGCAAAACTTACATTAGTGATCTGAAGATTTGGGAAGAATACCCCATTGACTTGAGAAATATTCATAATGAATCTTCCATCAGCCTTGATAGGTTCATTTCCAAAGTACCAAGTTACTGTTGGCTGAGATGCACACTTTACTCCCTGTTCAATAACTATAAGAGTGCCATTGTCATCAAGACGAATAGTTGGTTTTCCATCTAAAATAGGAGGTGGTTCCTTTGGTCTGGAGGTCAATATACAATTATTTTATTATTGACTACAATGTTAAAATATTTTGAAACAATATAGAGCAGTGGTTCTCAACCTTCCTAATGCCGCGAACCTTTAATACAATTCCACATGTTGTGGCGACCCCCAACCATAAAATTGTTTTCGTTACCCCCAAAGGGGTCACGACCTACAGGTTGAGAACCACTGGTATAGAGAGTCACATTTATAATCTACATGCTGCCTTAGCTTAGGTAGTTGTTCATTGATGTTCGTCCAACATCTTTCAGGTAGACAATAATCGATAATATGTACTAAGTGCAGCAAAACTGAAATCCAACAGGCGAAACTTGGACCAGGGTGATGAATTCTGCTAATCACTGTAACGCAAATATAACACGCAATATAATTTGATGCTTTGACCAAAAGACCTTTATCAAGCACACATTAATAACAATATAATCAGTAAGAATGCCACTATTCACATGGCAGAACTAAATATAGATGCACCCTGGAAGAGTAAAAACTGGAAGGTCTGAGGTGAAACAACATGAACAGAAAATAGAACACCAAAATATTGATAAAACATAAACAGAAAACTGACAGAACAACAGGATTTCTACCCATAGAACTATTGGTCATGGAGCCCAAGTGTGCGAAATCAATAGATTTAATGGTTCTCAAGTTCGTGTTGGTTGCGGTCATATAAGGTGTACAACTTAATGGCAGTAGTGTTAAAAATCATGGGCAATCAAAATTTCGTGCTATTGAAGTGGCTAGCAACAGAAATACCAGTCTGTTTTATTATGCTGTACAATTATTCACAGAATTAGTCTGCATATCTCCTACCAATCACTGTTATGCATTTCATCATGCAACACTTGCAGATTATGACATTGATGTTGTTGCAGGACATTCATATGAAGCTCTCTTCAATGGTGAATGTGGCTTTAGGGAATGTAACAGGAGTCTGAGTAGCATCTGCAGAGGTGTAGCATTTATTATCTTTGCAGATGATGGTGCCAATAGGATCAGGAACATCAGGCATGAGATGACTCTGGATAGATATATATCCCTGGGGTTTTTGTCCCATCTGTAAGCAACTAGAGGGCAGATCGCAGAACATATCATGTGTCTTAAATGACTTGTGACTGAAGAAGAGGAAGGTGTTGGAATAAGACATGGCGAAAAGCAGAGTTATGGGCAGTGGAAGGTGAGAACAAGTTTGACCTTGTATGTAGAGGAAATTCTTCGAGTGTTTCTGTAGGTGTCCTGGCAGAAGAGGCTTCACACTTGAAGCAGTGCCTACCTTAGGGAACTCTCAGGGTATAGGTAACAGTGGAATAGAGTCCATCATCTCATTGGTTTTCTCAAGAAAGTACTCTTTCCCAATACACATACACCACAGGTGAAGTTGAAATAATGGTAGGGAATCACAACAGACAGAGGGATGAGAGGAGATGTAGAGAAGAAGGATTATTGAGAAACATTAGGAATCTTCCATCAGCCTTGAAAGGCTCATTTGTAAAGTACCAAGTTACTGTGCTGTTGGCTGATTTCATTCTCTTCTACACTTTTTCTAATTTTTACTCTTTTATATATGCTCTGCCATATGAATGTGAATAGTGCAGTTCTTGTATTCTGTTATGAATATGGTCTTAATAAAGACCTTTTAGTGAAAACGTCGATATGTATGTGTTATTACGTGTGTTACCAGCAATTTGAAAAACTTCATTGTCCTCTCCCAGGACGACATCAGACTACATCATTCAAAATCATCACACTCTATGATATACCCACAGATATCCTTAATAATATAGTTCATATTATACAATATCATATAATATAGTTCATATTTAAACATAGCGAAATTATACACATGCTAGAGAATCTGAACATTGACAGCAAGGATTTAAGAATAATCAAGAACATGTACTGGCAACAAACAGCAGCAATAAGAGTAGGAAAGCAATTTGGCCCTTTTCAACAAATAAAACAAGGAGTCAGACAGGGATGCGTGCTTTCACCAGACCTGTTCTCTCTATACAGTGAAAACATAATGCGTGCAATAGTAGATATCCCAGGAATATCAGTGGGAGGACATAACATAAATAATTTGAGATATGCGGATGACACTGTTCTGATTGCAAAAAGTGAGGAAGACCTTCAAAAATTAATTACAGTAGTAGTCACAGAAAGCAAAGAGAAAGGCCTCTTCCTAAATATCAAGAAAACAGAAGTAATGGTTATTTCAAAGAAAGAAAATAACACACCTTGCAAGATCATAGTGAATGATATAGTATTAAAACAGGTCCACCAATTCAAATATCTAGGTACAATTATAACAGCAGATGGAAGAAGTTCAACAGAAATAAGATGCAGAATAGGACAGGCAAAAATAACATTCAGAAAAATGAAAAATATACTGTGTAATATGACCTTGTCATTAGAGGTGAGAAAGAGAGTTCTGCAGTGCTATATAACCCCTATACTAACATATGGGTGCGAGTCTTGGACAATAAACAAACTGGAAAGTGGGAGATTGGAGGCAACGGAGATGTGGTTCTACAGAAGAATGCTGAGAATACCATGGACTGCCAGAAAAACTAATGTAGAGGTGTTAAAAGAGTTAAATGCGAAACGGACCTTAATCAACAATATAAGAAAAAGGCAATCTTCTTTTTTTTGGCCACTTCATGAGACAGGCAGGTTTAGAGAACATAATCACAACAGGCAAGATTGAAGGCACCAGAGACAGAGGGCGACAACGTGAGAAAATATTAGACAGTTTGACAACCTGGCACGGCAAAGAAACAACAACGACTTTGATACATAATACTGTGGACAGAGAGCTGTGGAGAGCCATGACCGCCTACGCCACCCGGCATGGCACCTGATGATGATGATTATACAATATGTTCTCATCAGTGGAAAATAAAACTATACAACCAATAAGACTTTAAACCATACAGCCAGGTTACCCACATAGATAGTTCAGCTCCTTTAGAATGAAGAAAGTGTATGAGGCAGAGAAATTCAATTTAAGTTCTAGCAATGATACCAAATTTGTTCCCAAATCAGAAAATTCAGATTAGGTATTAGGTATGTTGACCCATGTTGACATGTGAATTGGTGCTTAGATCTCTGCTTAAGTAAATCTCTCAGGGTATAATGGCTGATAGTTTCGGTTCTATTGTTGGTTTACTGCTCTTTTTGAAATATTTGTTAGGTGTTCTCTAAGGATCACGCCTATCCTCACTCCTAACTCACACATTTTCGGTATTGATCTTTCCTCATGATTTGCTTAAAGAATCTTGATAGGCTGACCATCTTTTATGGTGGTGAGACTAACTAATTGGTCAGCCCATTTGTTCCCCTCCACACCCTCATGTCTGGGAACAAAGATAAGATTTTTCATAGTGATGACCGTATTTTAGTTCTTTCCAATGACTACATCCATCGCCTACATACATCACCTGTTTTGACTTCCTGAATCATATTCAAGTCCCTTAATATGCATGCATGGGAATAGGCTTGTGATTCCAGTCAGTTTAGTGCCTGAGTTACAGCAAAAACTTCCTTCATTAGACTGCGTGTTGTTGTGGTAAAGAATCCACTGACTTCGTGTACTGTTCTTCCTTGTGATCTGGTAGTAAAAGTCCATGTATATCGCTGGTGGCAGATGACCAATCCATCTGTGTAAATCCCAAGATCTGTGTCATCAGCATGTTTGCAGATGAGTGCCTTGACCTCAGCATCCAATCTCACAAGGCCATATTCCCTGCAGTCTAAATTATGCATAATGACAGTTTTTACTGCGTCCTGAAAGACCATAGAAATAGGTAGTCATTCCTCACCAAGAGTTATATCTTCTGGGGGAGCAAATCTGTTTAACGGTATCAGCAGCATGATCCATCCACAATTTGTCTCTCTTGAACCTGCTTCCCTTCACACGACGGAGTAGCTGTGTAGTGGGTGGTCTGTGTAGGAACCCACTCTTAGGTATACATGGGCATGCCACATATCAATTATGTGAGATATGCTCAGAAAACTAAGGAGGAACCTCATAGTCCCAGAGGGTTGGCTATAATATCCACTCTTTGTTGTGCAGATTACAAATGTTAGTGCAGGTCTAGGGAGATAGAAAGATATAGTATTAGTTGTTGGTTGCCAACTTTCAGTCAGAAAAAAATACTTACCCCTCTAAATTAATAGTTATGTTAGCATTGCCTTCTCCAGCCTCATTCTTAGCTGTTACTTTGTACTGGCCTCCATCTTCTTTGGTAAAATTCTGAAATATTCCAAAATCATATTAACTCATAAAATACAAGATGCTACATTAAGTGACTTTCAGTTGTCCTCATTTCCCCTAAAAAGTGCCATTAAATAATACTTTTGTATGAGCACGTAAAACAATGGTATTAATATCTGTATAGTAAAAGTTAAATTCCCACAGACAAAAATATGTCTAAGCACAAATGAACATAAACTGGACATGACAACACACAGCATATGTCTTGAAAGATACAAGCATTAAAACTAGACTTCCTGGGTCAAAAATAGTGAAAATCGCCTTTAAGTACATCCATTAAGAGTAAAGATAGTTACTTAATGCTGCTTGGTGTAGTTCTTGCATGAAACCATAGTCATACTTTTTTAATGGTTTTTCTACAAAGACCTTCTCTTAGTATTACTCCATATTTGTGTGATCTGATACTCATTTTAATGCTTGTAGTGGCAGTATATTTTCACTTATTCTAAGTACATGTGAGATATAATTCCATAGATTCTTTTTTACTGTTGTAGAAAAATATTGATGTCTAGTGCCTTCTCTTATTTGCTTGTTTGGTGTGAATTCTTTGAAATCAATGTTTAAAAGATTTCTAAGACATTTTCAAATGAGTTTAATTTCTTTTTCAGTTTTTTTGTAACTTTCAGAACCATAAGTCCCATAAAAAACCAGAAGCTATTTGACTAAATAATGACACTACAAAATAAAAATGGCTTCACTGATAATATAACCTTACCAAGATCTCTAGCTTCAATGTGTGCTCATTGCCATCTTCAGTAACAGTTGAGATAATTCTAGAACTCATATTAAGGACATTAGTACCCTTAAACCATGTGATACTGGGTTTTGGGTTTGCCGTACAGTGACATTCAATAACGATGCTCTTGCCACTTGGATCCTGAGAGATTTTTGGTTTTTCCTTGAATGTAGGAGCAATACCTCCTGCTTTCCCTGGTTTCTGACCACCTGCAATGAGCAGAGAAACAGTGTAAAATTATAATAACTTGGACAATAATACAATTATTTTCTCAAGCTATTTACAGAGAAAGTGCGCTGGTTAACATCCCCAATCATCATTACCCTTCAAAATCATAGAGATGCCACTTTAAAACACCAATTAAAAAACTGTCATGCTTCATTGTTCTAAACCCTTTTTATTAGTAAAATATATTTTAATAGATTTAATATTAATATTTAGTCCTTAATATTAAAAATCCATAATTTTGTATATCCTCCTCTTCTGCCACCATCAAATATCCCAGAAGGATAGTCTTGGAAAGGAATAATGTCTCACTACTGTGGCAAAACCACATAAGTTTGTGATGTTTCAACACTCACTGACAGTTGCTCTTGTTGACCTGCTAGCGTATTAACTTTGTTTCTCACACATATTTTGGTTTTAAATTATTTGTAATAAATGTGTCTCTCATATCTGTGACACTATTAAAAGGTCTATATTCTTCTCTCCGTGTAATGCTGTAACTATCCAACCCTTTCATTCATACACAAAAATATGTGTTATTAAAGCTTTATAGGTTGATCTTCTTGTAACACAGAGTAACTTTAATACAACTGGCATCCAACAGGCAAAACTTGGAACAATTTTGCTAATTACTGGTAACACACATAAATTAATGTTTCAATCAAAAGGCCTTTACCAAGAACACATTCACAATATAATATGACGAGTTAGAACATCACTGTTATTAAGGCCTTTTGGTCAAAATGTCCATTTGTGTATGTTATGTGTGTTATAAGTGATCAACAAACCTTCATTATCCTGTTTCAAGTTTTGTCTGTTGTATTATTCTGTTTTTATTATGGTATTCAATCTAGACATTGCAGCTGTGGCCATTTCAAATCTAGTCTTGATCTTGAATTATTTACAAATGTTTCCATCACTGCTATTTATTTTTGAAAAAAAATCAGAAGACAGTAGCCGGGATTTGAACCTGGTCTGTTCAGTTGACATGTATTTAACGCGAGTCAACAGGTTTCTGAATCTATCGCACCACATCAAAAGACAACTGGCTGTGTGTTAGAATTTTAGAAACATGTTGACTCATGTTGTGAGGCAAGTAGGTGCCAGCTAAATCGACCAGGTTCAAATCTTGCCTAATGCTTTCACATTTTTTCTATAACTCCTTGATGTTTCCTATTTACATTATTTATCTCTTTGCTTCTGAGAGTCTAATATGCAAAGACACTTCATGCAGTAAAAATGGGAGGAACTGAGAATCATCTGAAGTGATGCATTATATTTTAACAGTTAATAAATCATGAATTAATGTAAAGACTTTGCAAACTTACCCTGGAAATTTAATGTAATGTTGGCATTTGATTCTCCAAGATCATTGGCTGCTGTACACTTGTATGTCCCAGCATCCTCTGTTGCTGGCTCCTAGATTCCATAAGAAATGATATATAATTGTTAAAATAAATGTTATATTTATGAAGTATAGGGCCTAATCCCTATATAGTGCATTATTTGTTTTAAAATGTCCTTATTTAACAACACTTCTCAAAATTTCCAATTATATTTGTTCTTTATCATTTGTATTGTTTATAGCAAACTTATATCAGATGTTTTTACACCAATGTGTATATTTTCTTCAATATGTCCACAGGGTCTATTCTTTTAAGAAAATATGTGGTTCTGGTTTGGAATCCATGTCTCCTTGTTTATTTTAGGATTAATTAATATAAATATATCAATAATTAATTTAAATATTCATCTTTTAGGGCTAGGATTAGGGGTTAGGGTTAATTATGTTTTTCAATTTTGCAAATAAGAGCACACTTCATTATTGTAAATAGCTTTTAAATAAAGAAAATTGGCATCAGTTTGCAAGTTTACACTACTCATTATCTAAATTCTATAAACTGTAGGCAAAATATTGCAATTATAAATAGTAATTATAGTCTAACTATTGTAAGGTTCATACTAGTAACACATAGGGCCTAGGCCTAATCTAAATTATACAGAATGTAGGCAAAATACTACGCCTAACTATTTTAAGGCTCATACCAGTAAAACAATGGCCTAATTAATTTGACATAGGACATGTCAGGATACATAGTGAAAAATAAATAAAATTATACAAACTACAGCAAATAAGTAGATACAGTATTCATTTTAAAATGCTGGCCATTTTTTATTAAATAAAAAGTACTAGATTAAATTATTAAATAAAAGATAATTGAGAATTGTAAATACAACTTTAGGCTAAGATTAGGACTAGAACTGATAATACATTCTTCTCTCTTGAATTGGTGCATGTTTCAAAACTAATTAATACTAGAAATACACATGAGTGTTAATGGTACAAATAAAAACTATCAATTAATATAATTAAAGCAAATACAATTTACTATAGAATCATACATATTTAAAGTTTAGCTTTACTATACACAGCATGCACTTGGCACATGAAATTCTTAAGTATGCCACATGTCATGAATGTGTTTTCGGTCCAATCCTAGATAGTTTGCCTACCTTCTTAATTATATTTTGATAAATTTCCCTTGTCAAGGTTTATCAATTTGTTTATCTATGTTTATTCATTTAAACATTAATTTATTTAGGATGGTTGTACGAGTGATTAGGAGAGTTGTGTGGGTGACAATACACTGTAATACATAAATACCAGGTGTCTGATACACATAATCAAGGGAAATAATCAAAAGAAAATTAAGAAAGTAGGCAAATGATCTGGGATTGGGATATGTTTTAAAAGACAACAATTTGATTGATTAGTTGGTATATTTTAATTTTTTTTTCATGATTGCCACAGTAAATCATTTTAATTCAATAAATTAACTCTTGACTGTAAAGGTAAATCAGTCAAAGTGGTGGTCCTGTAATATTTTAAGAATTGTAGAATTTTTTTTGCCAAACCAATTTGCCCACAGCATTCACATATTCAACAATTTCAGTGTATTATTACTATATACTCTAATTCATGAAATTACAAGTATAATGCTTTCTTTCATGGAGAAGACGTAAATAACTTCCATGTACTTTAGTATCACAGAAGGAAACATTATTTAAAAAAATAATAATACTGTATCACGAGTCTGACCACAAAAATGAAACACGTGCTGCAGATATCTGAATCTATATCATCCAAATCACTACTACTGTCACAATGCAAAACAACACCTTCTAAATCACTTTCTGCATTAGATAAAATAATGCTAGAATCATCAGAAAAACTTTCCTCCACAAGTTTATAAATTTCTGATTCGAGTCTACACTTAGCCATATTTGTAGACTTGGGTAAGATGGTTACACAAAGAAACTCGAGATATCGATACAAAAGCAGAACTAATGCTTACAAGCATGTCCAATTCCATAATTTCTTTTTTTTAGATAACTTATAGACAGTTTGAACTAACCAATCAAAGTATTTGAACACCTTAAGATGCTTTATGCAATACATTATACGAACACATGAGCCATCACTCATTAAGATATCTGCAACATGGCATTAACTTTTCATTGCTCCCTAAGGAGATTTCAGCAAACAAGGGGTTAAATCCTGTGTTTCAAAAATTGCTTATTTTAATCAGGGATATATAAGATATATCTTATTTGAATTTTCTTGGCTGCTTAAAAATAAACTGCGCAAAAGTAACTTACTATCTACTATTTATATAAAGGAAAATGAGATTTCTGTATGAGCAGTAATAATTTTGCTTCAGGGGTAAAAACAAAAACAAATGTACTGGGATAAAAGGTGCATACCAGTATATCACAGTTTTTCTATTACTCAACTACACAAGGACAAAAGAAAAAAAGGATGACTAAAAACAACATTAAAGTATATAATGGGGTACAAATAATGATGATGATTTAATCCCTTTCGCTGTGAGCAGGAAGCTCTTGACAGCCCATAGCCCTTCTGGCGAATGCACAAGTTTTCCTCAGCTGCGGTGCAGTTGTCTAGAGGTGGTGGTAATAGTTCTTGTCGGATGTCTGTTAGTTTTGGGCACTGCAGTAGTAGGTACTCAACCGTCTCTTCTTGTGCATTGCAGTGTCTTAAATTTGGTTCATGATGGGGTACAAATTAAATGCTGTGTTATATTGAGCACCATTTTTAAAGCAGCGCAATACCTGACAATGCATAGCCTACCGTAATTTGCAACACTGCTGTGTAAACATCTGAGCCACTTGCATCTCTTTGTAAAGTCATAGTGTAACGAGCACCTTCTCCTATTTCTGTTGTATCCCTGTACCACCTGATTTGTGGTGATGGCTTGGCTTCCAAAAGGCATGTCATCAGCAGAAGATTTTGTTGTTGCTTAATGGTTGGTTTCTGTGTAAAGTGTGGTGCTTTACCATCCTGACCTCTGTTTAAATAATTAGATAAACATAGTTATTTAAGCCACATCATGTACATGCCTTCAAATACAATGTTATAGAGAGAATATAAATGGGAATAGGTTAAGTGTTACCAATTTTAAACATGACATACTAAAAATGAAACAGGAGAGACAACATTTCGACTAGAAAGCCTTCCTTAGGATGAGAGACAGTAGACAAACATACAGAAATACACATATGGTATGGCGAGAATAGGAGGAAGAATAACAAGGAAGAGTGATAAGTAAAGAAAAAGATAGCTAGATATTTGAGCATGGAGTGTGAGATGTGATGGGAAATAGATAAGGTCATCCAAGATGCACTTTGTACCTCTCCATCGCACAAAACTATTAGAGCTTCAATAGTAATGTAATTTGAATAATTGTTAGGATGCTGATATCTTATCAGAATGTTAGAGGATGAACTTGAAAGATCTATATTTTATCAATCATGTCTTCACTGAATCAAACAGATTTTTAACCATATAAAATATATATCAACACAATTGTTTAGAACACACATGAAACCATAACTAATATCCTCAAAGAAGATTACATGGAGATGATTGTTGTTGTTGTTTGAGAACCCCAGGAATTGTGAACTATTATCTCTTACTTCCTATGTGCAGTGGGGTGGATTTTCTGAGCTTTCTTTCATACCCAGGAAACTTCAGCTTAGTGCAATGCCTATTGAAGGAGCCTTCTACTCAGAAGGGATTTATAATTGTATAGATGACATGCTTCAAAAAGCTTCCATGTGAGAGCTTCAATATAACGGCATGTCATCTACTAAGGTTTTCTGTTGCAGTTTTCTGTTCCCACTATTGCAACCACATGTGTATTACAAGGAGCTAGCGTGGGTATAACATGAGAATGAATTTTGATGTAACTGCAAGTTCAGCCATTAAATGCACATGATAGGTTAGTGATTTGCAGGAGTGACAGCAGTACTCTCTGGCTGAGAGCATCGACAATGACTAAAATGAATAATTTTGACTTTTCCCGTGATATTCATTGGTAACTTTGTATATTATTTCTGTTGACAGCCAATGAACATCATGGGAAAAGTCAAATAAGTCATTTTAGAAAGCAGTTTTCAAATATCCAACATGTCTTATACTGCAGATGGTCACACTTTAGGTATATCTGTAGGAGTTTACTAAATATATATATTTGACATAGAATAATGCACTAAAGGCAACACATTATGAATAAAATATATAAACACACATTAATTCATACTTACTGAGGCTTTTTACTGCCTGTTAACATCACAGTGAGCAGATGAAGATGTGAAGAAAATTGAATGAAATTTAGTAACAATGTAATTGCATCTCACAATAAAGATATACAAATGTTAACAATGGCTAAATCAAAAGACTAAAGATACAGTGTATTTTGGGTAGTTGTCATGTGTAGGCATGTTCATAATACCATGGTTGGTGGTGTGCCTCTCAGCCTGGCATCTCCGACCAGCACTTGTGCTTGCTTGGACAGGACTGTGGTAAACAGCCATTTTTAAGTAAACAGCCACTTAAATAGACTAAGACTGGTTCCATAACTTATGTGTCCATGTGGGCAGGCAGTACAGATGGCAAAAAAATCCTGGAAAACTGCATTACACTAAACGAATTATAGTAGGAGCACTGGCCCATAGAGCTAGATATCCACAGAAAGATATATGGGAACACTGAGGAACTTTAAAAAACAGCAGCATTTATCTAGAAAACTGGACTTGCTGTGTAAACATGTTAAACTGCGAACGTGAAGAAGAAGAAGAAGAGTGTGTTAAAGATATGAAAAATATTATAATCAGATTTACGTAAATGATGTTAATGCACTTAAATCATATATGTCACTGTGACAAATATGTGATCTGTTATTTTTCAGCTTCTAGACCAGAGATAAAATATCAGATGACAAGAAATCTGAAGGAAACTGTAAAATATGTTGCGCTACAGTGATGAGGAATTTTTAAAGTCAAACTACTAGCACTAATGTTACTAGCCGACAAATGTCTTGCTCAGTGGCAGATTTCATTTGATGTCAGACACTAGAAACTTCAAATATGGCAAGCCTTAAAGAGCACTTAACGTGTTGGCACTTGGCAACAACTACTTTTACATCTTCTTCTTCCTCTTTCATTCACTTGAAACATGTCTAAATCTGTAATTATGTCTCCTGAATAAAACTCAATGTATTTTGTAGTTCACAGTGGACTATAGAGCTTTGATTCCAGGTGTTGTTGCCTGTGGTCAATATGTCTGCCTCAGAATTTCATACTCAGAACACTCTTGAAGTATATATTTGACAACTCTGTGCTGCCTGTCCACATGTACACATGACCATGTTGCCACTCTTGAACTTTGTGTACATGTGAGTGTTGAGTCAGTTGTGTCCCGTTCTGAGGCGTAGAATTACAACTTGTTCTGATTTGTTCATAATGTGACAGTCATATTGCGTTGGTGTTTGTGGCTTTCTTATTGACTTGATCATCTGTTTTTTCTGATGGTAGGTGATTGGTACATCTGGTTCGGCAGCACCTTCCTTAGCCAGTTGGTCTGCTAATTTCCTGGTATTCCACAATGGCCGTGATGGGCAGTGGTTAGCACACTGGCTTCGCATATGAGTGGTCCTCGGTTCATTCCACAGTTGAGGTGGAAATGTTTTTCAGATTGCAACGACTCCCGGGTCAACCCAGCCTTAAATGGGTACCGGATTAATCCGGGAATTAAAGACTGTGAGGGAGAGGAGATGGCTGTCACCCTCATATAGCAGAGCCAGTGAAATGTAAGATCGATTAATAAATGCTATGGGTAACTTTACTATTCCACAATGAGAGAGTATCCACTGAATGGTTACCCTATACTGGTAAGACAGTTCAGTAAGTAGTTTTTGTAAGTCTGTTAGTTTTTCAGATTGGAGATCTTGAAACACTGACCTGGCATCTGTAAGGAATACCACAGGCTGTGGGCCAGGGTTTGAGTTCAGCGGTTTTTCAGTTCCCACCCTAATTGCCTGGATGTCTGCATCATAATTATTGCAGAATTTCCCTGTTGGTGTTCTGATTGTATCTCTAGGCTTGTGTGGATATTCTATATATACACCTGCACCTCCATTCCTCACTGCATTCTGTGCTGACTCATCTGTGTATATTCCAATCCATATCTCTTGCGGATATTCCTCGTCCAGGAAACTGAGGGCGACTGTCCTTCGGTGCACACTGTTCTATTCACCTTCCCTTAGTATTCCTTTCACATGGGTCTGAATGTATATTGGTATTCCATACCTTTCACTCCAATGGGTTTGTTCTGGTATAGACATTAATGGGCTGTCCACTTTCAGGTAGGTCTGTAAGTTGTCTACAGAGTCATTTAGTTTGGTGGATAAAGTTGTTTCTTTCCAGTCACCCCATTGCTAAATTTTGGAATCTTTCTTTTATTGGATGACTTGGCATACACTAAAACTTTTCTGCTCGTACCTTTGTGTCTCTGCGTTCACAAAGTGTTTGCATTCTTCCAATTTTCTGCATCTCTACTCTGGGTGTTGATTTCATAGCTCCCAAAATTATCCTAAGCGTCTGGTTTATCACTTTATCTAGATCTCTAATGTGGTGTTCGATGAAGGACACCACGTAGCTGAACCATATTCCAGGTGTGGTCTTATGCCTTGCTGGTAAACTTTATGGAGTATATTCCCACTGCCCTCCCCCCCATGTGGTTTCACTTAGTTTTCTCAGGATATCTAACTTTCTCCAGGCATTTGTTGTTGCTTTGTTTATGTGTTGCTTCCATGTCAGCTTATCATCAAAAGTAACTCCAAGGTATGTGGGTCGTTTGTCTTATTTCAAAATCTTTCCCTCTATCACCGGCTTTTTGTTTTGGTGAGAAGGTAAAGAGTGTAGTGCTGCACTTATCTGTGTTAACGCTGACGCACCATCTATTTGCCCATAAGGTTAAGGTATCAATAGCTCTTTGTATTTATTTAGTCACCAGATTTGCATGTTCTTCAGTGCACCAGATCACCAAGTCGTCAGCATACATTACCACTTTGATCCTGTGTGGTAGTTCGGCAACTAGATCATTGATGTAAACCAAGAAAAGTGTGAGTGACAGGACTCCTCCCTGGGGGACTCCATGACATTGACATAGTAGGATTTTCTTGCTATTGCAACCATCCAATTGTACCCTGGCTCTTCTCTTATGCAGGTATGCTTTTACCCATTTGTACATTCTTGAGTTAACCCTGCAATTTAACAATTTCTTTAAGAGTCCTTCTTTCCAAACCTTACCAAATGCTTTCCTGAGTTCTATTCAGGCTGCTAGTACCAGTTTTTTATCATGGAAGGTGTCCTCAATCTCTTGGGAGAGGTAGATTTCTGATCTTCAGTAGAGAGGCACTGTCTGAAGCCTGCTTGCTGCGATACCAGATGGTTTTCAATTTCAAGGTACTATTGCATCCTAAGAATGATAATGTATCCATTGTTTTGCATAGATAGCTTGAGAGGCTGATGGGCCTGTAATTGGAAACTGTGATGCCATCTTTTCTTGATTTGAAGAGTGGTATCATTATTGCTTCCCTCCATGCCTGCGGAATGTTACTTGACATCTTTTAGACTTTCAAATGACAAAAATAAAAAAAGGAAGATGAAGAAAATGTTGTGGCACCAATCCTTGTAAAAAAAGAATGAATCTGGTCTAGAACCCGAAAAAGGGTGCCCACCACTCTGCTAGACATTGGTAAATGATGTTGATATGAAATAAAGCTAACAATTACAGAAAATTTGAACTATAAAGAAATGTATAAAATTCCTTCATGTTCAAATGAACATTTGATGGCATTAAATAAATAGTAATTGAAGCGTAACTTGTGCAGGACATTGCTATTAAACTAATATTGAATTTTGAGGTGCCACTACTATATCCAATCATATCACCAGTCTGAGACGGATATCGACAGAAAGATGTATAGGAGCACTGAGGAGCTTTCAAATACAGCAGCATTCATTTATAAAACAGGACTTGCTTTGTAGACATGCTAAACTGTGAACAAGAAGAAGAAATCACCAGTGCAATGTGGATAGTTGGATTTCTAACTACCTAATTTAACAAATTGGGTTTATGAATCAATCTCACTATAGCACCAACTTTTCATGGTATTAGTTCTTATAAAATGTTCTGATAGAGCCAATATCTTTGCAGACATGTTATTTCCACCCGCATTGGTAAATAACCCACATGTTATTTCCACCCACAATGGTAAATAACCCACATGTTATTTCCACCCACATTGGTAAATAACCCACGTTATTTCCACCCATATTGGTAAAATAACAACATTATGTGATCTGTTGGTAATCTCTATTAATTTACTACTATTCACAGCTGCCCATGAAAACTATGCAACAAAATCTCATTACAAACTCAGGTAACTTAGTTGGCGTAAATTAAATTATACCAATACTGTGTTATCAATGTCAAGCATGGACACTAACTGAAGAACAGAAGAGAAAGCTTATTTCGTGTAAAATGAGTTGTCTCAGAAAAGCAGTAAACAGAATGAAGAGATTACAAGAGCTGCTAGAACAACATCTGCAGTCAAATATTCTGATAAACATAGACTGAAAAGGTTCAACCGCTTAATGAGAATGAACCCTTATTGGCCAGCAGCAAGCGCATAGGCCTACAACATGAAAATGGAAACAGCAAGCTGCAGAAAAAGACCAAGAAGGTGGATTGAAGGAGTTACCAACATTCTCAGAAGTTTCAATATTGCTGCATATCAAGTGACCAAATGATCCATAACCCGAAAACCAATAGTCATTCAATCATGTGATGACTTATAGCAAAAACAGAAAAAGACAATAGAAGTAACTTGCATTTTCTGTAGAAACCAGGTTTCATATTATGAGCACACATTCCTGACAAGTACCATATTTTAAATTAAAATTTTTAATTTATTCAATCTCCTGATAGCAGACAACAGATATGTTTCAAAATATTGAGTCAAATGATAGTAGGTCAGTAAAATTTGGTATAAAAACTTGCCAGGACTATAAAAATATATCAAGTATTTTAGAATGTTTGAAAAAAAAAGATGAATTTAGTATCACATGCTAATAAATTATATGCTCAAATTATTTAATGCAAAGAAGCAGTAAGAAAAAAAGAAATAGTGAAAACAGGCAATGTGTCAGCATTAGCATGTTAATATCAAGATTAGCTACTGCAATTGCAACACTATAAGCACCACCCATCAAGCACAGCACAATTGGAAAAATAAACCAATTTATCTTTTAAGTAATAATTCATGATTTTCTGAATCGACAGTGGTAAAAGTGACATAATAGTTCAATTTAATTTAACAGATTTTAATAACTGTAATAAGTAATTCTTAGCAATTATCAACAAAAAAAAGGTTAGAACTCATATCACCAGTCAGCTTTTAACCTGTAGCAATCAAGACAGCCTCAATGGAAAGTAACAAAATAGAGCAACTATATAGGAACAAATATATTGAAAGCCATGATTAAGGAGTGTTTGAAATTGAATAATGTTGACAGACACAATTTATGCACTGTAAGATTGCATCTGTACATTGATACAGGCTTCCTAAATAACTGAAGCTAAAGAACTGAAGTTGTGATCCTAACAAGCTCTCCTCTTGGAAAAACAGGAAGTATGATAAATGTAGACATTTCAGCAAGTTCCACTAACTCAGTGACTGAGAGGACAAGAGAGTGTCTAGGTCAGCTAAGATACTTGATTCACACTCACATCATCGATTGGATACCAATAATAACACAGAAACTATAGCTACAATGATGAAAGTATAATATGAGGGCTGTTCCATAGGTTTCAAGCCTATTCTTCCCTCTAGAGAACTCTTATTCTTACAAACTAACTGTTCTACGTTCTTCAAAGTAGTCAGCTTGTGAATTAAATATACATATTCCAGCGCTTCTGCCACTGAAGAATAGTCCAAATCTAGTAAATGTTTTCTTATCATTGGCTTGAATCTCCACAATATCATCAAGATGGAAACCTTTCATTGTTCTCTTAAGTTCACAAAAATCTCACGCGGAGCAAGATTGGATGAGTTTGAATGTTGTGGAAGCAATAGATTGTTGTGTTTCAAAGCAGCACTGCTGAGATATAGCAAGATTGTGTTGTAGAATTCTGCATTAAGAATGTTTCCTTCAGAGATATATTCATGATGTACCAACCCATAAATACCAGAGAATGTAGTCAACATGCGTCTTTACATTGGACTTGTCATGGGACATTTTCAAAGAATCTGAGCCCACTTAAAACAAGAAAATTACTCAAATGTTGTAGATCTACTTAGACAAGACTATGAAATTTTAATTGCATGTTTAAAGTTTCAGAACCAGTATTTCCGTGATGAAAGCAGAAATCAAAGCACACATTTTGTCGAAGATTAATGCCCATTATTGAAATATGATGAGACAGACTAGGTCACCTTCACTTATAGGATAGTCCATAGTGCATGTGTGAAGTCATATACTTCTGGTTTTATACATACACATATGGTCATCAGATGCACCCGATAAATAGCAATATTCTATGTATTACAGTTTACTGGAAACAAACATGATCTGGGAACTTATTGAATTACCTTGTATCCTATACAATAATGACTTAAAATCTCTGACAACTTATTCAAAAACTATATTACAATACCTCACCTTCAACATTAAGAGTTATAGTTGCCACAGCTTCACCTAAGGAATTTTTTGCAACAGCACAATACTCTCCACTGTCTTTCACTGTTACTTCCGATATTTCAAGAACAATGAGATGCACACTGTCCTCCGATCTGACGTCTGTAAATATACGCCCTCCTGGCGCTATAAGTCGATTATTCACTGTCCAAATGATGGATGGTATAGGTTCAGCTAACAACTGACATTCAATGATTATTTTTTCCCCAGAGTTTCGGATTGTGGGCTTTCGAACAAATTGAGGCTGGATACCTTCCTGCTGCTGTTGCAACCTTTGCTGCATATGCAAGACCATTGAGCCTAAAGTGACAGTGAAGTAACTACAGAGATACATTTAAACATTTCAAATAAAATCATCAAAACCACCTGGTTATTATACAGAAACAATTGTTCACACAAACATATGCAAAGCAATATTATTTAAACTAGCAGGATTAGCTACCCCAAACAAAGCTACAAATAATAAAATAAAAAACAGAGCAATATATGATGTGAGATCACAAAATGTATTATTGATTTTTTTAATTACCCAGTAAATAAAATTCTTATAAAAGTTTTCCCTGAAGAAGAAAAACTAGTGGATTCACAAAACATCATGGCAAGTTGAATTTAATAATTAATCTATATATTTGATAATACGGTGGAATCCCTCTATAGTGCAACCTTTTATCACTAATTTTCCTATTTAACAACACATTTCATAATCCACAATTATATCTATTCTATATTTTTTTTACTGATATCGTGAATTTGTTATTATTAAAAACATTGTGTCTGTCTAGATCACGTTGTTATAATGAGATTTGACTGTAATAGTAATGGACCTAGACCACATTGTTATAATGAGATTTGACTGTAATAGTAATGGACCTAGACCACGTTGTTATAATGAAATTTGACTGTAATAGTAATGGACAACAGTTTAAGATTAATTATTTATACCAATCTCTTGATCAGTAGTTCTCAACCACCAGGCTGCGGCAACATGTCCATCGGACCATGAGAGCTTCTCCTTGAATTGTAAAGTTGTTAAATTTGTTTAAACTAGACCCTGGTCTTTTAAAAAACTCTTTACTGGGCCACAGCCTCATAAAAGTTGAGAAGCACTGCTTTAAAAAAAACACAAATAGAAGGTGCTTTAAACTAGTGAGGTCTTAAAAGGCAGAAACTGAAGACATCCTCCTCAAAGTCTGCGAGCTGGATGCTTAATAATCTACTGCCTATACCATAACATCCGAGTATAAGAATGGAGATAGATGTGCTGACAGTAGTTCACACTTGTGGCTGATGATAAAACCACCGACATACAATGATTATATCAGAGTATAAAAGCTCAAGATAGAAATGTGCACAATAAGAAAGAAGTGGCTCTCTCTTTTCAACATAAAAACTATCAATATGGATCTACTGCGATGCAGGATTCAGAGGCAACAATATAGCTAATGCATTGGCAGACAATTCCTATTATGGATGGGACAGCGATTAGAAAAGACAGGGTTGAGTTAATTAGGGCAGTTATGGGTACATTAAAGTAAAGTTAACCCATAGCATTTATAAATACAATGGGGGTGTGAGATGTTAGCGATCTCACATTTCAGTGGCTCTGAAATGTAGCATGAAATGGTAGCCATCTCCTCTCCCCCTTAATCTTTACTTTCCGGATTAATCCGGTACCCAATTACGGCTGTGACGACATGGCAGCCGTTGCGATCTGAAAAACATTTCCACCTCAACTGTGGAATGAACCCAGGACCCCTCATATGCAAAGCAAGTGCGCTAACCGCTGCACTATGCGGCCCCGACTGGGTACATTAAAAAGTAATGAAGAGGAGGCTGAAAGAGACAATGTGCATATTGAGAGAATTGTGGAAATAAGAGAGAAAAGTGTACTATTTCTGGAAATATCCAAAGAACACAACCAACAACTGATTGAGACAATGGTCTTGTGTAGCATTAGATAACTGATATTCTAGTGAAGAGCATTTATGGGAATGCCTACAGTGCCATCATTCTGGCTTCTAATCAAAAATCAGTTACTAATTAGCATTTAACCCATGAGTAACCCTCTCTAATTTAGCTGAACTGTATTTTGAAGCTTCTTTGTGATTTTCAATCTATGCTATTTTGTAACAAGAAAACTAAATCACTGAATTCCAATTTCTTTACTTCTAAGTTTTTTACTGAACACTTGTCTGCTGAAATGGAACTTCCAAGTTTGTATCATATGTAAAATTGTGACAAGAAGTATAGGCCTATAGGTGAAATGGGCTTACGATTGAGTTACCGCTTCTGTAGGCATCTTCATGCTATAAAACACAGAGAACCTACCCGTCACCAATTATTTCAATGGTGATGGTCATCATGGTGCCCTCGACATCCAGGTCACTGCCTTCAGATGCTGCACCATGGAAGATAGATCTAGGTACACTCTTAATAATAAATTTATTTTCAAGAGTGTACCTAGATCTATCTTCCATGGTGACCATGAGTTTGGTACCCGCAAGCCTTTTGGACTTAACTCCAAGCATTCATTTGTTTAAATTTGTGTTGGTGTGGTCCTTATTGTATTGATGTCAATGTTGTATTGAGTAATAATTTGTTATATCTGTTATCATATCCCGTCCTCACATTTTCAACAAAACCTGCTTCCATGACTACATGTTTCCATGTACATCATTGCCACCTTCAACATTGTCACTTCGTTTACGTTTCAATAGTGTATCTACTGCCTCTGTGGTGGTCACATTGTTTTTACTGTTTTCATTGTTTTTCAGTTTGTTTTATACATTCTTGAGAAAGACCTAGCGGTTCACAATGTTGAAAATGTCTTGTGTATTATCATTTGTATTTGTTCGCGTTTACACTTCATAACCCCTTAGTGATGTCCATCTGTTGTGTTCAAGTGAAACTTCAAAAACCTGTGTTCTACTGTATTAATTTTGTTTTATCACATCATACCAAAAAAATTATGCATACACAAATAAAAATTAATGAATGGAAAAAAATTAACATCCAAAATTAAAAACAAAATGTTAATAAGCAATAGAAGCAAATCAAAATGGTTAATCCACACTAGCACATTTCCAGCATAGGAAAAAGTAAGTGAAAAAGAATTGAAACACTATTATTGATATAATAATAATTCAACTGATCCTAATGCATTTTTTCCTGAATATTTGTGTAAAATTCTAACTTACAAGGACTCAAATTAAAATATAATTCAGCTGAATCAAAACAATCAGTTAATTTAAATAATACTTTGTCATGTAGAGTTAATCCTCAAAAGCCTTCTAGATCTCTCTTAAACCATGAAAATGGCACTGATATATTTTCAAAATGATGTAATCCAGAGAACAGAGATATAAAATTAACGAAAGACTAAAATAAATCTTGTCAACGGTTAAGCAAATGTGGCCTCATCACATCATAAGTCCAACTTCTTAATATTATGCTCATTTTCATTCAGATTTCGTGATCTAGCTGAACTAGGAGATCATAAAATGTCGCTAAGTATGCTTCGAAATGAACGATTCATACTGAGAGCCCTGCCCTCCCCCTCGGTCATTCAAAGGCGGGGGAGGGGGGAAGAAGGCCCTCTCAGCTGTCAGTGTGTAGCAGGCAGATCAACAATGGATCCACAAGTAGACTTAGCTTTTGTGAAATGTGCTCTATTTATTGATATTTCATTCCATCACATAATGTATGTATTTGCTTTATTAAAAAAGAGGCCACATGTGCTTAACCTCTACCTAAAACTTTGGTACAAACAACATAATCACAAGATTCAAGATAAGTTGACTGATTTATATATTGAGAACCTGAAGAGAGTATGTTTGCCACTCTAGCTCTCTATGCCAGACTACAGAGTTGTAATGTGGGTTTCATAGTGGTGTACCTCCTGACTACATCTTGTCTATGTTCTTTGATTTATTGTTATTTCTGATTTATTGATATTGATAGTTATATTCAGTAACCTTTATAATTAACTTCGTATTTACCTCTTATTTGTCTGACTACTGCGGCACTTTCCATTTTGTCCGACATACTTTGATATTTTGGTTATTTATATTTATTTTTAAAGCACTTCTCTATGACAATATACATACGTCATACATATGTCTCTGCCGTTAAATGTCTACTATGCTTTTGTGATAGTGTCTTTATTTATACTGTTTTTTCATTGTTTGTCTTGTGTAAGTTCTAGAAAAATACCTTAAGATTGAAACGTTGAAACTGTCTTGTATACTGTTATCTCTACATTTTCCATGCTTGTACCCAATAGTCTGATAGTATGTGCCTTCATTGTAAAGCTTATAGACCTTGTGTTTTACATAAGTACTATTGTTATACAGTTTTACAGCAGTCTCACTTATTAACTATTGTTATAAATCTAAACAATGAATGAACATCCATTTATTTTTTATATGAAAATATCATGCACAATATAAAATTAAGATTTATATTTAATATGTAAAGATAGAGGAGGAGATAACTAAATACAGGTGCCTGGTTTGTGGACAAATGGCCAACAATGTAACAAAATAGTATTATTTAGTTTATAAATGATCAAGATCCAGACTTCTTTTTCTATACTTATTTCTATGCAAATTTCCTGCAATTTCCTGTTTAAAAAAAGTACAAACACAAATATACCATACACATATACATACCATAATGTACCTTAGAGAAGATGTAAAAATTAAAGCATGACCCAAGCGCAAACTCAAAGATAAAGCATTTCTAAAAGCAAAGAAGAAATGTGTAGATAGTTTAGATACAATTATGCTTACTATCAAAGTTCAACCGTATTGTTGCATTGCTCTCTCCCAGTGTGTTTTTAGCTGTAACCTTGTAATTACCCGCATCCTGTGCAACAACATCATTGATCTCCAACACAAGGAAGTATGTTTTATTATCTCTTGGCTCATCACGAATATTGAAGCGTCCTTTAAAATAAATAGAGTAATATATGACAGAGCAACATAAAACATATACTGTTGAATGGAACAAAGATGCTAAAAAAATTAATGAGTTTAAAATTATAGAATATTCAGAATCTACATGTTATATCGGCCACTCCACTGCACATTGGAAGTAAGAAATAATCGGCTGTAGTTCCTGGGCATAGAAACAACCAAATATGTTATATTAAATAATGAGAATATACACGTTATACAAGCAATGTAAATCTACAAATAAATACTCTTTCAGGTCAACAATAACATCACATGGCAGTAGCAAACTTGTGTGGTTTGGCAACGTGATGAGGCATGATTCCTTTTTTCAAAACTATCCTATTGGAAACAGTTGAGGGGAAAGAAGAGGGGTAGGGAAAAGAAAGTAAGAATTGATAATATTAAGGACTGGACAGGATAAAGATTCTCCACACTTAAACAAGAAACTGAGAACAGAGAGGTATGACGGAATGTTTATGTTGATGTTTCTCAGAGTGTTACCACTACGACGCTGGTGGATTATGGGTCTGATTATGAAACTACAAATTGTATTAAATAATTATAATCTATGTTATATTGAATAATGAGAATCTAAATTTTTACAGTGGAATAATGAGAATCTATAAGTTATTCTGAAAAATTGTGGATCTACCTACATTTATTCTGGAATAACAAGCCTTTACATGGTATTCTGAAATAATGAGAATCAACATAAGCCCTATTATCTGGAATAGTGAGAGTCTAGTCTACATGTTATTCTGGAATATTGAGAATCTACAAGTTATTCTGGAGTAATAAGAATCTATACATTATATTTAATAATGACAATCTATATGTTGTAGTGAAAATTGTGAATCTACAAGTCATTCTGGAACAATGACAATCTACAAGTTATTCTGGAATAATGAAAATTCACATGTTATTTGGAATAATGAAATCTACTTATTATCTGACATTACAGCATAACTAGAATTTCAGTCCTAACTAAAATATATTATATCAAATATTCTAGAATTTTATTTGGCAACATTGTCCTCTCTGCAAACCCATAGGTGTTTAGTCTTATTCAGCAGATGGTGAATAGTATGTATGCTTATAATTCCCATAATGCACTGGTTTTTAATGTGAGTAATTCCTCACCTTTCCCTGCTTTTTCCATGCTTAATCCTAAATTTCTACATTTAGGACAACCTTAAAGGAGGTCTTCAACGTTCATTCTCAAACTCCCGCTGGATCTCTCTTGTAGCAAGACCATGGTCCTATTAGATTTCCAGCAGGATGTAGTCCAGAGAATGGAAATGTGTTTACCTGCCAAACATGTCGTAAGAGGCGATTACGCAGGTGTGTAGATAGCATTAATTATACTATTTCATAGCATGTCAAAGTGACCCAGAAAAAATGCTACACTCAAATGTGTCAGGTCAAAAAAGTGCAGATATCGCAGCTAAGCTGTAAACAACACATTCCATTCTCCATACTACATCCTGCTGATCTGCAAGAGTTTGAGAATTAACACATGGAAGTTGGTTGAGAAATAATCTGCATACTCCACTGTCACATCGAGCATGAGGATGGAGATAGAGGGAATTACAGCAGTACTAAACTTGTTGATAACTGATACATCAACAGGCTCAGTAATACTCACAGAATTCTCAAAGCACACTGCGCAAGATAAAAAAATGCATGCTGAGAACGGAATGGTGAGACTTATTGAATAACTTAATTGTCCAGAGCATTACATGGATATACTGCCCTGGTCATGCCTGAGTCAGATGAAATGAGAGAGCTGACTTATTGGCAGGCATTGCAATGCTAGACTGTACAATGCTTAGAAGAGATAAAGCAGACTTGATTAAGGAAGTCATAAATTCATTGCAAGATAATGATGATGTCAATGATGCCGAAAATATACACATACAAAGAATTTCAGAAATGGGAGTGTCTAGAGGTGAGGGAGAAAAAATGTTTTTTTTGGGGAAAGACCTGAAGTTTGCGTAATCAACACCTGACCGGGACTGCTGGAACAGAAAGCAAAGTACTTATGGCAGTGTTCCACGTGCTGTGATGCTAGTTTATAAATCAAGAGGATGAACACAGAATAAGAAATAAGATTGTATAATGTTAAAGGCTCGAAGACAAACAAGAAATATGATTGTATAATGTGAAAATGTTAACGGCTCATTTAATTCAACTGCTAGATGCCACTAAAACACAAAGGTATTCACTATCTTTGAGAACAGTTTTACTAAACACCCCCAACATCCCCAAAATTTACTCAACATGGCTGCTTACCTCCAGATTGTATTACAACATTGTCTTTGTACCAAGTGATGCCTGGTGCAGGGTCTGCAGTTAATGCACATTCAAACAAAAGTTTTTTTCCATTGTTCTCTTGTCTTGTTACTGGCTTTTGAATAAAGTTTGGGGCGATACCCTCTTGTCTATTTGAAGAAAATTCATAATATGTTTGATTTTTATTGTATTATTGAAAAGGTATAAAATTACTTCTTCATATGTCATGAAAGGTGACAAGTGGTTTTAGGGTGGGCTTGGCAGTGTCATTCCGTAGTCAGTCACACAAAAGTCGGCGTGTCAGGTCACAGATTGTTTGAAGTTATTCTTGAAAAGGTATAAAAATGACTCAAGAAACTTATATTCAAAAGCAACTATATCAGAGTCGCAAATACAAGGGACCCGTAAAGGGGTTTGGCCATTTTATCCCATAGGTCAAAGTGATGAAACGTCATGCTGCAGTCGGATATGTCAGAGCATAAGGCACAAATATTACATTGTTTAAAAGTTATACAAATTATTCACTAAACTTTGTTTGGAATAGTAATCACAGAGCATACCCCCTACTACATCCTGTTCATAGTTTTTAAGAATTTTGCGCCTGTAAAAGGTTTTATTGTTTTGGAGTGCCACTGAGAAGGGATGGGACATGCGTTAAGATTTATTGTAAATTTATTGTAATAGCATTAGATTTATTATACATACTATACCCCCAGGGTCCTAAAATATATCAGCATCCTGCAGTTGTACTAACGTTCTGCAAGTGACATAATTTCTTAGACTGTGCAATAAAATGAAAACAATGCGCAAACCATCATACACTACCAATGAACATGTGCATTGAAATTTGTTTCGTTCACATACCGCTATAATAATGAAATATAGGGGGTATGCTTTGTAATTATAGAACCCTTTATTTCATGTGTCTTGATAAAGACCTTTTGGTTGAAACGTTGAATGTGATTTGTGTATTGTAATTTTTATGATTTCTTGTGTGCTCATCATTGCCCATCATTACCTACTAGTTTTAGCTATAGTTTGTCATGTCTCATTGAAGCAATATATAAACTTGTGTTTTACATAAGTCTAATTGTTGTTACGTTACACGCAGTTACCTTGTATTGATTAAGCTTGTGATGGGACATTTAATATTGTTGATTTTTTTTTCAAGTTCTAGCCATTTAGAGACTTTGTTTCTTGTCACTCATGGACCAATCAATTAATCAATCAAGTGTCATGCTGAGTGGCATAGGCGATCATGCTTCTCCACAACTTGTTGCCTCTTATGTTGTTAATAAATTCAGTTGGTGAAATCGTTTTGTTCCAGTGACAACCCATCCAGAAATTTCTCTCTTTGTATTCCTCTGTCTTTTCTCCCCTTGATCATTCCTATGATTATTAAATGTTCAAGTTATACTTTTCTCATCACATCCCCTAAAAATCTTGATTGTCTATTTCTAATTTTTGTTATAATTTGTCATTTTACTCCAGCATCTCTGAGAACTTCTATGTTAGTTTTCTTGGCTGTCTATGGAATCTTCATCATTCTTCTTAAAAACCACATCTCAGTTGCTTCCAGCTTATCTTGGGCACTTTTATTTACTGTCCATGCTTCACTTCCATAAAAAAAGTTTGCCTCAATATAGCATCCTAGCACTCCAACTTGTGTATGCACTGATATTACTACTCATGGACCACATGAATCAATAAGAGCAGAAAAAGAAGAAATTTGAAGTATCAACTTCTTTTTCAGTCTCTGCCATATTGAAAGCTGAAAAAAAATTATATGCAATTACAAGCTCTACCAAAAACTTCTTTTTACACCAAAATCCATGTGTCTGGGGCAGGATTACATTTATTCATGGATTACAACATGATTGAAGTACTGACACCTGTCTTTCATTTATTATGACTTCCGTTTTTTATTTATAGTTAGTGAGTTTGTTAGGGCAGGGGTTTGGATTCTCCTTGTGTTGCAGTGTGTTGCCTGCAGTTTTATTTCTTGTATGGTCTTGCAGCCTATTATTTCCCCTTAAGTTTGGTGTTTTTTAGGGTTGCTGTAGGCCTTTCTTTTATGCAAGGGCTTATTGGTTTATTCTGTTTTCATCTAGTCTTATAACATGACCCAGTTATTTACATCTGCCCTTTCTTATGATGTTTGAAACATACTCTTGGTGTGTTTTGTTTCTTAAATCAATATTTGTGATGAAATCTTTCCATTTTATGTTCATCAGTTTCCAGAAACATTTTTTAAGCTGTTTATAAGACTAGAATAATACCTTGATGACCATCTTACCAACATGTGGTGCTGTCAAGGGATAGGCCTATGTTTGGTACATATGCTAAAAAGCATTATTTTAAATAGAGGACATAGGAGAACCTACTTTATTTCATACTTTTATATGTTTGAATTATTAGGTATGTATTCTTCTTGATTCTTGATTAGAAATTGGCCTCACAGCACGTGGGGGCATTCCCATAAGTGCTCCGCCCTCTGTTCCAGCAGCCATCCAACTTGATGGTGTTTCGAGTCTAATGCCACTGAAACAGACGTCAACATCAGGGCACAACTCTGGCCCTTGCGACAGGTTTCTTTGTTGTTCCGTCCACCCACACCGTGCCCGTAACTAGTTCAAGCACAACATCTGCCTGCCGGAACAACATGGTAACTGTTATCGAAGGTTACGACTACGGGATTGTATAGATGACGTGCCATGAAGCTTCTTTAAGAAGATAACCTCAATATAAAAGCATGTCATTTATTAAGGTTTTCTGTTGCATGGGTGGTTTGTCTAGTGAGCCATTGGTGAGACCCACAGACAGATATAGGTATGTATATAGGCCCCTATGTTTATTTAAAGATAGAGGTCATTTGATACTCTCATTGAATGTACATAGGTATGTTGATGTTTATTTAAAGTTAGTAGTTCACATTTACAAACTTTTATTTTTCGGGTTGCAACATATGGTTGTGAAACATGGACTCTAAGTAAAACAGCGGCAAAGAGGAGCAACGCCTTTGAGCTGAAATGCTACAGGAAGATACTTCGAATATCATGGAAGTATAAAATCAGAAACTCAGATATTATAAACACATTGAATATTCCAGAGTGTTGGTTACTAAACACAATAACAAAAAGAAAACTACGCCTGTTTGGTCATATAAAGAGACATAACTGTTTAGAAAGACAAATAATGGAGGGAAGAGTTCCTGGGAAGAGGAGAAAGGGCAGACCAAGAAGACGATGGACAGACGACATTAAAGATAACATGAATACATCGCTAGAAAATGCAAGCCACATCGCCCAAGACAGAGAGAGGTTCAGAGAGTTCATTGGGAAGACGTTCTGGAAGGAATACGTCACATGACAAAATTGACAGTTAACACTTTGTAATCAGAGCATGCTGTAAAAAAAGATAGTGTCTATATTTTATGCTCAGTGCTTAATGCCCCAATGGTAAATTTTCATAATCCGTGTGACCATATAATTGTATGTTACTAAAATAATATTCTTCTTCCTCTTCTTTCGTTCACTTGAAACATGTCTATATCTGTATGAGATATTGACATGTTTCCATTGTTTTGTGCATGGCATCCTGATTCATTGTGCGCCTTTTGACTGGTTGCCTCCGTCTTCAACACATTGCTTACTTGGGCAGTACTGTGGTCCTACTTGAGTGGGACTGCCTGACCAACCTTAGTTTCCAGCCCCTGATAGCTGAACTAAGCCACATCACCACTTCACGGTGCTGGCCTTGATGGGGACTAAAACAATTTGTCATAGAAAATTGTGCATGTCTAATAAAATCATACTTGTAGCCTATTTCATTTGGAAGTTTTAGGAAGCTCCTAATAATTAACAATTTTGCTCTCTATGTCATTTTTATTGCAAAAGTGTTTAATACCCCTCTTGTTCGTTTTATCTGCATGATGGTTGGAAATTACAAAAATATAGTTTAGGGAGAATGAAAATGTTTCAGCTCTTCAAAAATGGAAGATACAAGAAAGTCATGAAGAAAGAACTGTACACCAGTAATTCTGCAAATTATGCTGACCATAAGAAGTCATTGTTGAGTCACACAGCTGAAATCTTCATCCATGGCCATGGCATGTTCAATGACAGACCTGATATTCCCTTACTACATGGGGCTGAGTTAGTTGTATTAAGCTACCTTTTGTGGTTCAGGTTTTTACATCCGGCGGAGGTTAAAGACATGCATGAGAGATGCAGCTACTCAAGTCAAGAGTCTTCTGCAGTCAGAATTGGTGAGGAAGCAGCAGGAATGAACAAAATCAAAAATGGCTGTCATATTGATACTCAGATTGATATCGAAAAGAAAAGATAATTTACTGTTACATTTTACAACCATCAGATCCAACAAATAAGAATATTAAACAAATTAAAGAATATGCCTACATCCAGATGTGTGACTTTTTAAACTAATAGAATAACAAATACATTCCAAATTCAATGCACAAAGAAAGGTTAGAGAACTCTCACAATAACAGTAAATATGCAAACACAACAACAGATTTTGGCAAAAGTAAACAAAGTCGTTGTTGGAGAGCAGAAAGTTTCGACAAATATAAATTACTTACTGCTTTTGTCCCCCAGCTGCTGAAACAAAACAAAGCAAAAGAAATTATTGAAAGTATGCACATTTATTTAATTTAAATGGTACAAATCATTTTAATTTATAACATTAAAAGATATAATAGGCCCACGCATACAAACACATATTAGCAGAATGAACACGCGAGTAACTTTGAGTAAGTTTCCCTATAAATGAGGGTAGGTCTATAGGCGCCTATCCCATTTTATTTATCTAACAATCAGGTATGTGCCATAGTAACACAAATGTATGCCTTTCTGCGTATTTTTTTTCTTTAAAATAGTGAAATAACAAAGTAGTGTCAATATAAGAAAAAAGTAAATATGAATAGCCTGTCACTACCAATAATTTAAAAGATAATAAACGCAATTAGGCATAAAATAAAAGAGAATAAAAGCGGATGACGTTTCTTTCAAAGATCTTCGTTTGAACGGAAATATAGGCCTAATCATAAAAAACAGCATTGATATAGGCCTACAGAAAATATTAATTTAAAAACAATTAAGCGGGTAAAACAGCCTATGTAGCGGCCGGACGGAAATTGAACAATTTACGTTCAAGAGCGACAGTGTGGTAGTAGGCCTATATCATAGTATATGCCTATCCTTGTCAATACGATACTTAGGGGTCTGGAAGAGGAATATTGAGCTCCCTGTTTTTACAATAGTGCCTATAGGATTAAAAAATATTTGTCCGCAGTTATTGGCCTATTAACAGTGGAGGTGCGGACCGCCCCGGCGGCATCATCGGGACGGCGGCAAATTTATTTTCGTCCAGTCTTTCACATCACTAATATATTTTTTTAATGTCACAAGGACTGAAAATTATGATTCCGCCCCGGGCGCTATTGACCCACGCTACGACTGGGCCTATATGTTTAGTAAAATGTACTTCTTATGCCTATGAATAGGTACGCACGTTAACCGCGGACGTTAGTCAAAATTGGCTATAGCCTATTAGAGCTTTTTACCATAAAATTAGTGGAAGTTGCGGTAATCCAGTTACCACGACCTCAACGTTTGTGTTAACCTCTATTTGCTATTAGCATGTAAGACGTAGGCCTACAACATGAAAATTAACGTACAAAAAAAACACAGAGGTTATAAAAATTAACAAGTCTGCAACACCAATGGACACAATAATAGATACCACCAAAGTGAAACAATCCAGATAATTTAAATATCTAGGCAGCATTTTATCCAAAAGTGGAAGACTAGACAGAGAAAAAGAAACAAGGTGTCAGAAAGCAAACACAATGACTTGACAACTTTCACCATTACTTCTACACCCAAAATCAAGATGGAAATCAAAAGGCAGATAGGCCTAATATCTACAGTTTTTATATCAACACTCTGCTACCAATGTCAAACATTATTTCTTGAACAGTCTAGCAGCAAAGGAAAATCATTGCATGTGAAATAAAGTTCTGGGAAAAGCTGCAATGGTTACTAAACTATATAAAATTAGAAATGAAGAAATTAGGAAACGTGTAGGTATATATTAATATCATGCATTGAATATATCGAAAGATAGCAAGTAAGATGGTTCGATCACCTTATGAGAATGAACCCAAACCAAATACAAAAAGAGCATATAACAAAAGAATCATGCTCATCATCAGGTGCCATGCCGGCTGGCGTAGGCAGGCATGGCTCTCCACAGCTCTCTGCCCACAGTATTATGTATCAATGTCGCTGTTGTTTCCTTGCCGTGCCAGGTTGTCAAACTGTCTAATATTTTCTCACGTTGTCGAACTCTGTCTCTGTTACCTTCAATTTTAGGCCTACTTCTGTGTGTCGCCTTGACTTTCATCTTGGGAGAATAATGTGGTAGTTTCCCGTAAAACAATACCCGGACATAATGTCAAAGGCAGACAAAGAAAACGGTAGATAGAAAACATTAAGATAACCTTAAACAAACATGGACTCAACTCAACCAAGACGACACATCTGACCTTAAAAAAACTGAGCCTCCCACTCCTATACTTAACGGCAAGTGTGGATACTATCAACCATCACCTGGAGATAGACAATAGCGATAGTGCACACACCATAACGGAAATGCGCATCATAAAGAGATGTGAAAGACTAAGACAAGAAACCAGGATAATATCTAACAGGCACAAGAGATAGATACAATAGGATAGGGCACCATGTCGGTTATAGAGAAAGATTGAGTTAAAGGGCAGGGAAAGTCAACACAGCAACGGTCGACCAAAACAAAATCCACACCGAAAGCACAAGAGGGAGACACCCATAAATATACCATAAGCAGAAGTCCAAGGAAATAACTGATCAAACAAAGACCAAGACAACCCATAGCCTATGCATACGAATACAAGAATGAACAAATAGACTAAGAAAACATGATGCCACAGATAGAACAGAGGCCGCCTGAGTATTCTCGGACCCTAAAAGGGAGTAAATAATATAAACACGGTTCACCTTTCATGCAGTTCGTAAGAGGCGACTATATGTATAAATCTATGTGTAAATATAAATATATATGTAAATATTATCCTTAAGTTAATTTCTGTGATGAATGATTTTGAATTTTTTTTTTTTATTGTAGACAGTTTTATAATCTCGTGTCTCTGTTCTTATTCCCCTTCTTGTACGTTTGTTTTCAAGCTCCTGCAGATTGACATGATGTAGTCGTCCGGAGAAAAGAATGGGGCATGTTTACAGCTTAACTTTGATATCTGCCCGTTCCGACCTGACATAACCAACTTCAGTTAGTCCACTATGTAACGTTGATGGTATATGGGATGATGCAGCCAACTCCATCCTGAAACCTCCTTAGTCTATTCTTACAACATGTATCATAGGTAAACAGCGTTGCTATTTTTGGCTTTCCTTTCGGGCCCAACAACGCTCTGTTGGTCTGTACCAAAAACCGTGATCTGTGGTTTTGATGTTGTATCTGTCTGATCATTCTTGTATTCGTATGCCTGTAATTTATATGTTATCTTGGTGAATCGTTGTTTCGTGCAGTTATTTTCATGGACCTGTGCTTGTGGTACAGTTATAGATGTCTCCGTGTGCTTTTGATGTGGTTTTGTGTGTGTGTTTGGGGGGGGGGGTCTATTTACGGTGTTGTATCTGCTGTAAATAATAAACCTTTATTATTCTGGTTGCAACACACGGTTGTGAAACATGGACCAAAAGTAAATCAGCGGCAAATGAGATCGATGCCTTTGAGATGAAATTTTAAAGAAAGATACTAAAAATATCATAGAAAGGAAAAAAAGAAACTCAGATATTATAAACACATTGCAGATGCCTGAGTGTTGGTTGCACAATAGCAAAAAGAAAACTACGCCTTTTTGGTCATATAAAGAGACACAACTGTTTAGAAAGACAAAAAAAAGTGGTGGGCAGAGCACCTGGACGAAGGTGAGAGGGCAGACAAAGAAGACGATAGATTGACGACATTAAAAATAACATGAGCACGTCGTTGAAAAATGCAAGCCGCATCGCCGAAGACAGAGAAGGGTTCAGGGTGTTCACTGGGATGATAACGTTCTGGAGCGAAAACGTCACATGACATCTGCTGTGCTGACTTTCCCTGTCCTTTAGCTCAATTTTTCATCTTTGACCGACAAGGTGCCATATTCGATTGAGACGATTGTAGGCCCTATATCTCTCTCTTGTGTCTGTTAGATATTATCCTGCTTTCTTGTCTTAGTCTTCTACATCTCTTCATTATGCGCAATTTCGTTATGATATTCACACAAATGTTCTTGAAAGTAAGTTGTTAAATTTCCGTCACGCCTCTACACGGACATTATCTAACTATACGCAGTGTCCAGTGTTTGCCTTGCGGCGTCAGGGGTGGAAGAGTTCTCTGGAGATGGCTTTCTTGTGCGCTGTTTGTAAACCTGTTCCTGTGGTTACGGACATTATTATCTACGTTAAATTAATATTTTGGTACATCTGTACTTTAGGTCTTCACTGCGCTATAAATAGCACACTGTTTACATTTTAACTAACCCTCGTCATGGATTTCCCTGAAACACATATCGATAGATGCCGTGACGTCACAGCTCTCGATGCAGACGACAACTTTTACACAAATTATCGTTTAAACAAAACCTAAGCCTAATGTTACACTAATGCATACAATTAATTAAGTAATACACTTACCTTATTCATCATTTCGTGGTGGATACATTTTTAAAATTCCAGACAACAACTCCATGAATATATCACTCAACTTCACACACTTTCTTCTCTATTATACTCAAATTAGCTACGCAAATCTATAAAAAAAAACACCTCAGATCGTATCTCACAATCCCAACGCTGGACATAGCTACTGTTACAAATGCGCATGCGTTCTTGATCGTCTGCATGCTCACTACGCATGACCAGTCATTAGGTATCGTCTGCTACCGTGAATTTAATTGGGTTTTTTTGTGGTTTTTTTTTACATTTGCCGTAATTCTAAATACTAATACTAATTCTAATCCTAACACTTATTCTAAATACAAATTTCTAAATACAAAAATACTAATTCAATCCCACGCTCGTCGCTGCGCATGCTCAATCTGACATTGCAAAGGTTATGCAATACCTCAAGAATAAAGGTCACAATGAAGACCTAAATTAAAGATACGCCAATATTTTCTATGTAGGTGTTTTTTCTTATTATTACATGTTCGTTCATGCTAAGACATTTGATCCAGACAACAACCGTTTTTGTCCTTACTAATTTTACTATAATCGTTTTTATTATCTTTTTTATTTTATTTCTTCACGATTATAATACAATAAATATTTTTTAATAATCTCAATATAGCAATTATCACTTATTTGTTTTGTTACCGCGGCACTCTCCACTTTGTAGGACATCCTCTGTCACTTTTGTTATTTTTATCGTTTTATTAGTAGTGGGAGTAACACATATTTAATTATGTTCCGGATTACAGAGCAAAAAGGAAAAATTCATAGGGCCTACAGTATTATAACTGTGCCGTATATAATTCCAGTGTGTGGGTGGGAGTTACCTTAAAAAATGTCATCTTTTTTCGTTTTTGTGAGTTTTTTAGTGACAGATTTTTTGGGGGAAAAACTTTTAAAGATGATTTAGCCCCTTTTTAACGTGATTGTAACACTAAATGTAATATTTTGACTTTCTAAAGTGGGGTTTGATTTTTTTCTTATCCGCCATCGTGGACCAAAATAGTGTATGGATCTTAAGCGTGGACTCAAAAACAAAAATTAGAAACATTAGATGCTTCCAAAATGTAGCGTTATCGCATAATGTTGACTGTAGTGCTACAAGTACAAGTGATCTTTTGTACCAGGGTTTGGTAGTGGCTGTGGTGGAATATGCACTGGCAATTCTGACTCTTAGCCAAACTCAGATCGAAAGACTGGATATAATCCAGAATGCAGCAATGCGTATCATACTTGAGTGCACAAGAGACACATCGACAAGAGCTATGCGATACCTACTTGACTGTACGACAGCTGAGCACAGATTACAGTATTGCGTGCAGGGGCGTACCTTCAAATACATGCAGATAAGGAACACCCGTTGCATTCCGAAATACAGAAAGTGAAAGGCAGCAGACTCAAGAGAGGGAGGTCGTGGATGGGACGTGATGAGGATGTCATACAAAGCGTATGCAGATTACAGAATGTGACAGCAGGTACGGAATGGATAAGTCTACCCACAGATTTCGAAACTTGTTTGAGAGTAGTAATATCACTTAGCAGGGAATGCAGAGAATGGTGTCCCACGGCTGTTGATAAAGAAGTGCAGGCTTTGGTCAGTGAGAATACCAAAGAGGGGGATTTTGGTGCCATTTTTGACTTTTCAGTGCCTTCCTGATTTCTTCAACTGTGATTAGCATATGGTTTTCCATGCTCAAGTTCTTACACGTGTCTGTGAGCGTTTTCCTGATTTCTTGATATGCCTCCACATTTCTCTGACCAATTTGTGCGGTGTAGTGTGCCAGCAATGCCGCACATTTTGTCTCGTCCGTCTTCTGCCAGACGGTATCGTCGCTCTGGAAATCGGCAATAGTCAATATTATATATACGGATGTATCTGAGATTAGACATGTTCTCAGTGCTTGGGCCTTCATAGCTCAGTGCGCAGGTAAAATGATCAGGGCGGAGAGTGGTGCCATTGCGGTCACTAGAGTAGTATGACCCTGGAGACTATGGGGGTGACGAGAGCATTTGAGTGGGCATGCATACAGAAGGTAACGCAGGTCTACATCGTGAGTGACTCTATGAGTATGATTAGGAAGGTACAAGTGGGCCTCTTTCGCGAACAGGGGATTGAGGCCTTGAGAAAGACGGGGCTGAAAGTGGTTACAATTATTTTCGTGCCGGGACATGTGAGTGTTCTAGGCAATGAAAGAGCGGATCCACTGGTGTCATGCGTGATTGTGGTACAGGGAGATGTGGCAATGGATCACGCTGACGTTCTTAACTCCATAAGAGATAAGGCACGCGAGAGTGAGACTAATGTTGATGGTGATTCCTTTTCAATGGCTAGGATTAAAGATCAGAGATTGAAATACGGTGTTGCTAGAAGTGAACATTTTGGAGGGCGCAGAAGAATGATGGTCAACCAGCATAGGACCGGTACTGTCAGCAGAAGTGTAATGGTGGATACACTCAAGGAGAGATCGGGACAACTATGGACGTGTCCAGATTGCAGTGATGATGATCCGACGACTAACTAACTAACTAACTTGTACAGGTGTTCAAAGACAAGGGCAAACTAAACAATTGTTGAAGTGCATACTTATACAATATGGTACGATTAGATATCACGGGCCTACACACTTTTTCCGAATTGTGGACAAAGTTTGCTATTATGCGCAGCTTCATTCCAAGTCTGTTATAGTGCACACAGTTTTCGTATCGACAATGATATTGCGTCAATAGCAGACGGTATATAAAAAAAAATGACTTATTTTATCGGAGATTAAATTATGCAACGATTTAAAGACCACGAATGCGCATCGGAGGAGAAAGGTTGATCGGTTGATCGTGGACGTTAGGATAAAGTTAGATGTAATTTTTAACATTGACCCCTCCCCCTCCAAATTCCTTACATATAAAGGGAGACAGAAGCTGTGAATTATATATCGCATTCGTAGACCAAGAAAAGGCATTCGACAGAGTAGACAGACAACAACTATGGAAAACAGATGACACGCATTTTAAAGAACAAAAATGTAAACATAGACACTAAAGTTGCATTATACAAGACTATTATTATTCATCACTATGCTACCAGTGCCAAACCTGGACAATGACAGCACAAGACAAAAGAAAAATAGTGACAACAGAAATGACATGTCTACGAAGAATACTCGGAGTGTCATTAAGAGATAGAATTAGAAACGATAACATCAGACAGATAACCAAAACAATACCAGTATTGGAACACATCAAAAGACAGCAGATCAAGTGGTTTTCACACGCTTCCAGACTACCGACATATAGCATGTCACAAATGACCATGACACATAGACATAACGGTTATAAAGCCAGAGGCAGACCATGTAAAAGATGGATCACAGAAATCAAAGAAGCCACAGGAACAAGCTTACAAACAGCGCACAAGAAGGCCATCTCCAGAGAACTCTTCCACCCCTGACGCTGCAAGGCAAACAAGGGACACAGCGTATAGATAGATAGATAGATAGACAGAAGCTGTGTTCTCCCAATTTTTATTGATTATTTCCCATGGCTACATTTATGAAACAAATGTGGATTTGTTGGAGGAACACAGATTCCGTCTCTGATGCATATAGTTTAGGGATTGGGGGGGGGTGGGGAAGAGAGGTTAGGATTAGGTCTAACTCTATCCCTAGCGTCCACTATCATTCTTCTCCTCCAATGTGCATTCGTGGTAACTAATAGAAAAAAATCCTGCAGAGTGACATCACAAACTACTACAAAATTACTATCGGTGCAGATCACTTAAAAACTGTCAGTGTGGTATGCCCTGGGTATGTGATGGTACCTAATTGATTCAGGAGGAGAATAGGGCTCAACTAATTGTACTCGGGTTTCCCCCACACATACTCCATTTCAGTAGAACAAGATGCTTGTTCAGAGTACCACCCATAGCATGAAACTATGTACATCAAGTGATGAATCCAACGAGCAGCAGACCGCTTGATCACATTCAGATAGAAAAACATCTGGAGTATCTTGGTAAGTCGGTTTAGCATTACACCTGCTAATATTTTGCCATCTATGGATAGAACAGATATCTCACAAGACTGTTTATTTGCCATGCCTTGGTGGACAATTAAAGCATCATTCAGGTTTTGAGGCAGGGTTACGTAACACGTGTTACGTAACCCTGCCTTCAGCACGTAACAAGTAGCAAAGATCTTGGTAAGTTTGTGGACAAGCACCTCTCCTCCTATCTTGTAGATGTCTGCTGGGATGACATCAGTAGCGAGAGTTTTTTCATGTGACATTTGTTCGATGGCAGTCTTTACTTATTGATTTGTTGCTGGTATGTCCAGCTCTTCTCTAATGTTGTATGGTGGCATGCGATATTTACTGTAGACTGCTGGCTTATGTTGCTGGTATGTCAAGCTCTTAGACTGCTGGCTTATGTTGCTGGTATGTCAAGCTCTTAGACTGCTGGCTTATGTTGCTGGTATGTCAAGCTCTTAGACTGCTGGCTTATGTTGCTGGTATGTCAAGCTCTTAGACTGCTGGCTTATGTTGCTGGTATGTCAAGCTCTTAGACTGCTGGCTTATGTTGCTGGTATGTCAAGCTCTTAGACTGCTGGCTTATGTTGCTGGTATGTCAAGCTCTTAGACTGCTGGCTTATGTTGCTGGTATGTCAAGCTCTTAGACTGATGGCTTATGTTGCTGGTATGTCAAGCTCTTCTCTTATGTTGTATGGTGGCATGCGATATTTACTGTAGACTGCTGGCTTATTTAAAGTTTCTTCAAAATGTCGTGCCCATCGGTTTATGATCTGGGGTTTATTCTGTAATAAGGGCTGACTCATATTGTTTAAGCCAGAGGGATGATCCTGCAGAATTTGGTCCGTATATATTTCTCAATGCATCGTAAAATCGTTTGTAGTCTGCCATGTCCCAGAAATTCTGGATCTCTTTGGTTGTGTAAATACACGTGTTTATTGATTAGCGTTTGTTGTGACTTTTAATGCACATAGAAACACGACATCATTGCCCGTATTGTACTCGTGATCTCATGACCACAATGCAAATGGATTAATTAACCACTCCACTATCACGAAGATCCCCTGGAGTGCACACACAGAGTTACACTGACATGGTTAGGCTACAAAGTAAAAGACAGGTCTACAAAAAAAGGCAAGTAAGTAGATATTGAGATCCACATCGCGAACTGATCAATGTCAAGGAGATAGATATTAGAATACAGCTGACAGTCTGGAAACTAATACGGGTTGAGCTATGCATTACAAAGGGAAGGAACGACAGTCAAGAAACACAGGTGCTGAAGTCAGCGATAATGGACGCGAATGTGTACCACTAATACAGTATCATGTAAAACACAATACGATGAACACACCATAAAAAATAATGTGAAGGTGAAGGCATCTAACAAACAAAACAAAGAAAGAAGGAAACAGAAGAAAATGTCCAAGAAACAAATATATATCACACATATATAAAGAGACACAAAACATCTATATCACACATAGACCTATATAAAGAGACACACAACATCTATATTACACATATAAAAGATGACAATATACATTAACATCAAACACGTGTGCTCGTCCATCACAAGTGATGATGACCATTTTGTTATATCCACTTTTGAAAATTAATTTAGAATTATGTTCATGTCTAATAGTTCGTAGATGGCTAATAATCTATATTCGAGCTGTAAATGTCCTTGGACAGTTTGGGCATGGAATGATCACTGCAGAAGTATTTTGGTCACCCTGGCCATCGAAAATGGATCATCATCCATACTAGTCTCACTCTAGGTGTTATATCTCCTATGTATTTTAAAACGTTAGCTCTATCCATTGTCTCATTGCCCTGTGCCACAATCGCGCATGATACCAGTTTCGTGCCGGGACATGTGGGTGCTCTAGACAATGAAAGCCCATATGAATAACTGTTTTTTAAATGTTTATAGCTAGTCCATATTATTTACATCACTTATTGATTAGTCATCACTATTAATCTTTGTAGTTCCTGTTCACTTTCTGCTAATAGGAAAGTCTCATCTGCATACCCGGGTTGTTTATTATTTTCCCACTGTTCTTGAGTCCTGAAATTCCTTCTATATATTAAAAAATATTATCTGTGTTGATGGTAAATAGTCTTGGTGATAAAATACATCCTTGCCTTACCCCTCTTTATATTTCTATGTTTGGTGAGCAACGATTTTCACACTTTATTGATGCAGTTTGTTTCCAAAATTTCTAATCAGTTTGATGTCTTTTCCATCTATGCATATTACTTGAAGACATTCAATTAATTTTTCATATTGGACCCTGTCAAAGGTCTTGCTGTAGTCTATGAAGCAAATACAGATACTTTTTGGACTTCCAAGTATTTATCTATTAATAGTCGGATACTAAGCATATCTTCTCTAGTCTTTGAAGTCAGTTTCTAATCAAGAATCAAGAATCTCTATTCCCTTTGTTTTTCGTAAAACGAAATTGTTCTTAACTGACTTGAGTGTCAATCTTATTTTTAATTCTTTCATGTATTATCTTGAGTTGTATTCTGGTTATATGGTTCAGCAAACTTATTGTTTCATATTATGTACAATGCACAGCCCTGGGCTTCTTAGGTAATGATATGATTACTGAGCATTTTAGGTCTTTGGGTATGTGGTCTCTATCATCATATAGGGCATTGCAAAACTCTGTGATAGTTTCCACACCAAATTCACCTACAGTTTTTATTATGTCTGCTGTTATGTTGTCGAAGCCTGAGGCTTTTCCACATTTTATTTATTTCATTGCATTTTCCACTTCTGATTTCAATATTACTGCTCTATCATTGTTTTGTATTGTAGGTTTCTTGATCTGTTTCATCAAGGTTTCATCAAACAGGTCTGTCACATATCCATCTGTCCATCTTGTCAGTACTTCTGTCCTATCAAATATAATTTTTCCACTCTTGTGCTTAATGAAACTAACCCTATTTATATGATTTTTCTTATTTGTGATCTGTCTTATTTCAATTCTTTAGTCTTCTGTTGTAGTGACATCTCTATTTCTTTGCAATTTGTTTCTAATTATTGTTCTTTAGCTGTTCTGCACATGTTACTATTTGTCTATAAGTCAATGTTTTGGGGTATGTATAGCTTTTTGTCTGTCTGATAATTTCTCTAATATTTGATCTATCCATGTTTACATGTTCTTGGCTTTCCTTGTTGAAAAGTTTAATTTGTTATTTGAAAGCTTTTCCTTAGGCTATCCCATTTATTATCAATTTCCGTTTCCGAATGTTCCCTTCTGTATTATTTCATGCATTCTATCATATCTGTTCCTTACATCTACAAGGTATTTATGCAGAATTTCTGGTTGTTTAGTGCTTATGTGTCTGCCTGTGGATCTTAATTTCTTCTATGTTCTATCTTTTTAAGTTTAACACAGCACTGGATTATGGTCAGAGTAGATATAAGCTCTTGGATATGTTTTAGTGTTCTATACACTACTTTAAATCTGTTGTTGATCATAATAAAATCTATCTGGTTTCTCTTTCTGTCTCCATGCCTTTTCCTTGTATATAATCTTCTATTTTCATGATAAAAGAAAATATTGCATATGGTCATGTTATTCTCCTCACAGAACTGTATATCTATCTTCTTCGTCGATCTTGCACCTAGTCCAAATTGTTCTACAATGTTCTTGTTTTCCTATTTTTGCATTCATATCCCAACCTACAACACACATGAAACAAAAAGAGACATGAAACATCTACATCACATATAAATAAAGAGAAATAAAACATCTACATCAAACATATAAACAGGTGACATGAAACATTTACATCACACATATAAAAGGTGATACGATACATAATATTACATATATATAAAGAGACATGTATTAAGAAATCTCAAAAGCATTCATTGTATTACTTTAAAGTTGAATGCGACCAAAGAAACTCTTGCAAAGTATAAGTAAATTCAAGGATGTGGTTGGTCAAGTAAGGAAAACCTGTTTACTTGTTTTGCAAAGCCATTCGGTGCTGCTAGAACAGACCTGGTTCAATTCCCGTCAGTTGTAAGAATTATCTTACAAAGTATAATAACTTGTCATAAAAGGAAACGTATTATCTTCTTCTCCCCCTCTCCCACCCTCCACGTGTTTCAGGTTATTACTGAATTATTAATATTGATAAGGTTTATTTGCTTCTAAATTACTGAAACTTACAGAATTGTATACAAAATTTTGCCACTTTATATATATATATAGTCAAATGGTTAAGCGATGATTATATGGACATCTTGCAAATAATTTATATTTACGTTTGACTTTAATCATTATTGATAATTTTCAAAGTTTAGTATTTTATTCTTTTTTTAAAAATTATTATTTAGTTTTGTAAGTTTTCATGTCCCGAGATTTAAGGCTCAAAAATTGACTAGTGGACATGTATTCACAATTACTTATCGAACAATGAAAAGTTAGCAATACTAGCATATGTACTATCACATATATGATAATGTATGTACACAAAAATATAGGAAACAATGCTAATTTGTTACCAAATGATTATAACGAATACATAATGGTAGAAGTTTATTGATTTGTGAATCAAAGTCATAGCACATGGTTTTCTCATAAGTGTTTAACTGCTAAGTCAGTAGTTGACTAGAAGCTGCCTGACTAGTATTTCCTTCAGAACATACTCGGTAACGATGGTAGACATTCTTCGACATTTCTAGAGCGTGAGCTATGGAACCCATTTCTCGTTGGCTGGGAAGGTCACAGTATTTTTAATCTGCAAACAAGTGATGAGTGAACTTGAACTCCGCAATACCGGCAGAATTACATAGACTCTACACTACCTTATAGTTTACAAATTATATAGACTCTACACTACCGTATAGTTTACAAATTATAAAGACTCTACACTACCTTATAGTATACAAATTATATAGACTCTACACTACCATATAGTTTATAAAATACAAACAAGCTAAAAATGAGAATTATAAAATGCTGAATTTATTCTGTATTAATGTATGGCCCAGAAACATGGACAATAAACAAATAATTAGAAGTCAGAATTGATGCCTTTGAGGTGTGGATAAATAGAAAACTAGGGAGAATATCATGGAATGGGAAGAAAACAAACACAGAGGTTCTAGCAACACATCGTATGAAGAAAGAATTATTAAAGGAATTAAAGATAAACACACACAAAATATTTTGGACACATTAAAAGACATGACACCTTGTTGAAGATCTTAGTCGAGGGAGAGACAAGCAAAACGGAAGCAGGGATACAAGTGGATAAGTAACATCGCGAGATGGACATGTTACAGTCTAGCAGAGTGCACCACTAAAACAAGAGACAGGGGATGGTGGAGGTCTGTTGCTGCCAACCTTCTTTTCGGAAACGGCACTTAACAATGATGACACTACCGCGGTTCACTATAAAACATATAGGCCCTACTTACTATTGCTATTATTGTGAACACAGTCTATGGAATGGACTTTGGCTTCAATACTAAGAGATGCCCAGTGTTTATACGGCCTACCTACTACGGAATAAAAATCACTACCGAAACAGTGTGATGTAATTACAGATAACAAGAAAACATAATTATTAAAATAATGACGGGAAAATACAGCAGCAACAACAATAATAATAATCAAATACTAAAGGAACAGAAAATATTAATTTATGTAAGGGACATAAACGATATTAAAATGAATTAAAGGGACATAACGTATTAAATAGAGAAAGATAAAGAGTTGATGAAAAAACTGACCGCTGAAGTTTAAGTTGATTGATGCTGATACTTCTCCGAGTCTGTTCTTGGCAACAACTTTGTACGACCCTGCGTCACTTTGAGCAACCCCCAAAATCTCTAAAATTACATTGTACGCAGATCCACCTGCTGGCTCTGTGCGCATGCGTGTTCTGGCTGTGTCCTGCAAAGGTGTTGTTCCAATAAACCAAGCAATGTCAGGCTTAGGAGAAGCTTCAAGGACACAGTGAAAGACCAATTTCTGACCATTATCTTCCTGTCTCAAAGCGGGTTTCTGTGTGAAGCGAGGGGCTACATCATCGCCCACGCCCATCCTGTCTGTTATTGTTTATCCTAGACTGAAGCTGAAATAAAAAGGAAGAGAATATTAGCATTTCCTTGTTAAATATATGATTCGTTAAATATATGATTCGTTAAATATATGATTCGCTAAATATATGATTCGTTAAATATATGATTCGCTAAAAATATGGTTCGCAAAATATATGATTCGCTAAATATATGATTCGTTAAATATATGATTCGCTAAATATATGATTCGAGCATTGATTTCAAATTATACAAAATGTAAGCAGTTTAAGCCAGATTATGGGGACCGGGACGGCCTAGTTGATAGTGAGCTTGCTTTTTTGCTGCTATCACCGGGTTACAGCGTGCCATTTTCGAAATCACGTCCGGACAAATAAATAATTCAGGTTAAGATTTCTCGCTTGACACGACCACTCCTCCAGTCGACTCAGCTACAAATGCGCACTCGACGCATGAGTTATGGGAAGTAAAATCAGCAAGGAAGAGAATTGGCCACCCCCACCTAATAGTTGCTGTGGCTTAGTACATGAAGAGTTATCTTCATTCCCGACGGCAAGTTGTTGCCATGGGACATATCTTTACCTTACTTTTAATCAGATTATCAGCAACTTGTGTAAATATGAGCAGAATAAATAGTCATTGAGTGATATCATATATCGAACATTGCTGTTGATTTACCGTTGTTTTTTCCTACATTAGTAATTCTAAAAGCAATGTTTTGATTTGAACCTCTCATATCCCACTTTAACCCACCACCTATCTTTTTCTGCAATATGTGATATATGCATGCCTTTTATGACTTTGTCATATGTCGTTTTGTTGCATATTGGTTGTTCCATTTATCTGGCTTTGGAAGGAGACAAATTTTTCTAATACGATCCAGTGCAGATATTTGAAAGGGTGATGGTCAACAGTTTCATAAGGATGAGATGAATAGGCACCAAATATTGTTGTGAAACATTGCTGAATTTGTACTTACGTGTTTAACAATGTTTCAAATCAATGTTTTCATGCTTACTACGTGTGAAATTAGTTTACTACGTGTGAAATAAGCGTGCTATGTATTAAATGGGCTTACTACGTGTGAAATGAGCTTATTATATGTGAAATTATGTTTACAAGAAGATCTATTGGTTTTTGTAGAACGAATACGGATGTTATATGTTTGTGTTACTGAGGATACTTCAATACTTTTGCGGGATGTTCGTTGTTGTTGTAATAGTCCTTGTCTCGATTGGTCCATTCTAAGTGACTTAAGCACAAAGTTTGAATGTCTTGACAAAATCGCATATTTTTTTTTGTGGAGATGCGGTTAGTCAAGCACGGAAAAAACCGTTTACTCTAGTTGCCAGGCAATTTGGTGCCGTCATAATGGACTGGTTCAATTTCCGTTGACCTCAAGAAGTGTTTATGTGTGAAATGGGCTTACTATGTGTGAAATAAGATTACTATGTGTGAAATAACTTACCATGTGTAAAATAAACTTACTACATGTGAAATGAGCTTACTATGTGTGAAATGAACTTACTACGTGTACAATGAGTTTACTACGGGTGAAATTAGATGTCTACGAAACGCAGCAAACAGAGCATGAAGATTTCATGTGAGAAATGAAGAGATTATAAGAACTGTTGTCACAACGTCTGTGGCCAAATTTATGGGAAAACAGAGACTGAAATGGTTCTGCCACTTAATGAGAATGAACCATTATTAGCCAGCGGCAAGAGCATACAACATGAAAATGAGAACAGCAAGATGCAGAGGACTATCAAAAAAGGGTGGATTGAGAAATTTACCAACATTCTGGGATGTCACAATATTACTGTATATCAAGCGACCGAACGGTCCCGTTATATGATAGCTCGACTGAAAATCGATCGCAATCAATTCTTGCGAAGCTTTACAGCAAATGGTCTCTCTTCTAAGAGACCATTGACTCAATAAAGGGGCCTGTTACAGAAACATGTGTAAAGCGACGCACTGGTAACAAATAGCTGAAATGCTTAGATCAGGGCTGATTAACATAGGTTTTCTTTCTCTCAGCCTGTGGGTGGCATTCGACTCTCGGCAGAATATTTTACACCCGGGAACACATTAGAATAGATTATTTAAAATGTTGCCGTGCTAGAGATAGAAATTTTGATAACACCATTCCCGATCACTTGAACACTCGCAAGTAGGTGAAAGTGTCTAAAATCAAGGATACAGTACAAGTAGACGCCAACACATGTTTAATTATTTCCCTTGTACATGTTTGTACATTTCATGTTCATCATTTAATAATTGAAATATTTATTTATTTAGGGTTGGGGTTAGGGTTAGTTATGTAAAACACAACTATCCTAACCCTAACCTAAACCTTAAACTAGATTAATATTTAAATATTAAATGATGAACATGAAATACATAAATATAGACTTGGAAAATAACTCTACTATGTGGTGACATCTACTTGTACTGTACCAAACCAAGTTACAGAGGTTGATTCTAAGTTTCATTTACCAATGCTTGCTATTACAATTATCACATTGAATATACCAGCACTTATGGTTGTAACAGACCGCAACACCATTTCCATTTAGATAAATTATAAGTTCAAATGTTGCTCCCAATTATTTTGTTGTATATTGTGTCTGTTTGATACCGAATTAAATTGAAGTCACAATAGAGACCTCGGTACAAAAGTCTTCAGAATCTCTGTCCTCAACCATTCGATGATTATGTTGATGATACTTGTAGGAACAACAAAAAAACGATCGATGGTTATACTTGTAGCTCGATTGTTATGTCGGTGATATTTCTAACTCCATGGTTAGGCCGGTGATACTTGTATATAGTGGTTATGTTTGTGATATTTGTAGCTCAGTGGTTATGTTTGTGATTCTTGTATCACAGTGGTTATGTTGTTGATACTTGTAGTACAGTGGTTATGTCGGTGATACTTATAGCTCGATGGTTATGTCGGTGATACTTATAGCTCGATGGTTATGTCGGTGATACTTATAGCTCGATGGTTATGTCGGTGATATTTATAGCTCGATGGTTATGTCGGAGATACTTATAGCTTGATGGTTATGTCGGTGATACTTATAGCTCGATGGTTATGTCGGTGATACTTATAGCTCGATGGTTATGTCGGTGATACTTATAGCTCGATGTCATGTCGGTGATACTTATAGCTCGATGGTTATGATTGTGATACTTATAGCTCGATGGTTATGTCGGTGATACTTATAGCTCGATGGTTATGTCGGTGATACTTATAGATCGATGGTTTTGGCGGTGATACTTATAGCTCGATGCTTATGTCGGTGATACTTATAGATCGATGGTTATGTCGGTGATACTTATAGCTCGATGGTTATGCGCGTTCCATGTTCACTCTTTAATTTGCTTATGGTTATGCTTATACTATGGTTCCAAAACTTCGATATTTCATACTCCATCTTTAATTTTCGTGTTGTTATACCTATGCGCTAACACCGTTAACACTCGACGGTGATGTCATGCCAGAAAAACAACTCGCATTGCCCTAGCATCAAGTGCATTTAACAGACTGTCTAGTATCTGGAAGTCAAAGTCAATCAGCACACGCACGAAAATGCGCCTACCCGGTATTTAATTCCTGCGTTATTCCGGTGCTATCATATGGACGTGAGAGCTGGAAAAGCTCTTTATCTTCAGAAAAGAAATTACTGAATTTCGAGAACAAATGTCTTCGTAGGATAACTAACACCCATTGGAGTGAATTCAAATCGAATGATAAAATCAGAGAAGAGACACATCAAAATTTCATCACAGATGTTATCAGAATACGCCGTTGGTCCTACATCGGGCATGTCCTACGCGCAGACACCAACAGAATACACCACCAATCTCTTGAATGGATACCTACAGGCAAAAGAGCAAGGGGTAGACCAAAAGAAACACTCAGAAGAACAATACTTAGAGAAAGTAAAACAACCAATATTCATACTATTCAAGAACTGCACAGAATAGCTTTTAACAGACAGAATTGGAGAGATCTGACCTCTGCCCTATGCGCTAACTTCAGCGCAAAAGGGAAATGAATGAATGAATACCTATGCGACGATTGGTTCCAAATTCCTCTTGTTTTAGAATAGCTACTTTATCGATTTAACAGATATGGTGTTCGGGAATCCAAAAAGCCGTTGTTGATAGACCGTGTCATGTATTCCCTGATAAATATATATATATATTTCACAGCTGTAATCTCAATCAAATACATCGGCTAATGGTATGTAAACAATACATCTTTCAGTAAGCTTTGCCAACAATCGTTTCTTTATATCACTATTCACATACAGTGTGTGCACATTTGCAACTAATAACGGCAGTTCACTTAAGAATTGCACGCTCTTGCTTACTTGGTAACGAACAATTAAATTTCTCAGGAATGTTGTGGAGTTTGTGGCATAAGTGCTTGTCCTGCTCAATTTGTTTAGACGCCAGTGCCATTATTGCAACAGTAAGATTCTAGTGCCAGGAACAAAATACGGTGCTGGATCGGTGCAGCGTGCATGCAGGTGAGACGTCTAGATAAAAACAACTAAGCAGGAATACGTATCTGTACAAAATGAGCGTGTGAAGATAAAACGCGATGTATAGGTTGTTTTGCATGGGTTAGAGATTAGGGAGTTAGTCTCACAACCGTGAGGTCTAGGGTTCGATCCCCAGAAAGACAGAGTTTTCCTGTTGAAGGATCTAATTTATACTCCCCCTGTCTGTGACGCGGCCACAGCTAGGCCTGCAGCGTTTATCACACAAGACACACGCAACCTAACTGCAACTCCCTATTGAAAAATATGCAGTAGTGACCTTATTTTCAGACTCCAGGAAATGTGAGCAATAGAGCCCTTGTTTCCGCCTAAACAAAGGAGAGATTTCTTATTTCAGTGAGTGGTAAAATTATTGCTGTCACGGATGTCCATTAAATATTTTTCCCTACCACGGAACAGTCCCTTTATCGTTTTATTGTAAACTAAGTCTTATAATATTTCTTAGTGATCGCGGATCCCCTGAGAGGACACTACCTTCTCCCAGGAGTCCGCGGACGACAGTTTAAGAACCTTTGCTTTAATTCATAAGAAGACTGCAACTATCGTCGGATGATAGGTTACAGATGAGGCCTCTACTGAGTTTCGATTGAGGGAATTCGGTGTTGCGTGGTAGCTAGTATGACTGGAGACTTACTGGGCGAAATGTGTACCTTTTCTTTTTTTAACCATGACTGTCTACAATATGAGACTTACTTGCTAATGAGAGATCAAGCATTCTTAATGACTCATTTGATTACTCTGGTGATTTTGATTGGTAGTAACGACTATACTTTGTATGACAACCAATGAAAATCAATGGAATGGTCAAATTAGTCATATTAGAATGTTTTAATTCCCCTTCTGCAATTAGTTCTTATACTGTAGACGGTCATGGTTTAACATATCCAATATCCGCGATGGAGAAACTGCGAGAGCTATATGCAAGAACACCCCGCATCTACCCGAGAAGAGAGATACACACACAAACAAACACTCACGCATGCAACGCACACACACGCATGCAACACACACACACACACACACACGTACGCACTCTCACACACACAAACATATATATATATATATATATATATATATATATATATATATATATATATATATATATATATATATATATATATATATATTTACGTGCTTTTATCTTACTCAATGGCAGTAGATACGGATTTGAAATAAATAGAAGAGGGTGGTTTACCTACAACAAAATTATATTTATACACTCTAAACTTATGTAAATGTAATATTATTGTATGGGGAGGGATGTTTGTGAACATTTTAAGGGTGAGGGAGGGATGTCTCTAAATATTGTTAAGGGAGGGAGAGATGTCTGTGAACACTACCTTATAATTGTTGTTTCTTCGATAGTTAAATCGAAATTCTAAATACGTGTGGTGGTGGGGTGGGAGGGGGTTTAACCACCCCCTCCGTTTCTACTGCTCTTGATTGGTGATATGTCATGGGGAGGGGTGTAGAGCAGTGGTGAGCGCGCTGGCTTTACATATGAGTGGTCCTGGGTTCAATCCCCAGTTGAGAAATGTTTCTCAGCTCCCAGGTCGATCCAGTCTTAATTGGGTACCGAATTAATTCGGGAATTAAAGACTACGAGGTAGAGGAGAAGGCTATCGCCCTAATATAGCAGAGCCACTGAAATGTGATATTGCTAACATCTCACACCCCTGCGGCAGTTAATGCTATGGGTTAAATTTTATGTTTTATGCTATTACGGCTACACTTTGCAGAAATGTTAATTGTGTGGCGTCTTTATTCTTCTATATTTATTCTTACGTGTAATTCTTTTTCTTACCTAGTTATATGCTTAAATTAAAACATCTCTGAAAAACGAACTCTTGAAGGTTTCACATTGCCGAAGCGGCTCCACCTTTGTAAGCAGTAGATATAAATCTATCTCACCTGCTGTGTCACGCCAGCCTGACCTAGTTCTGGCATTCGCTAGCCATACCCCCTTACTCTACCTGTACTAATGGAAGATTCCTATAAATCTCCGAAATGAAGCTACATAACAATGATTGCGTTTTAATTCTAAGAAACAATCAATCAATCGCGTGCCATGCGGAGTGGTGTTTGCGATCATGTTTCACCACAAGTCTCTGCCTCTTGTTTTGCTAATAGACTCTAGGTTCAGATAGTGGCTTTCTCTCATGCCAGAGTGTCATCTCATCCAGCAACTTATTTCTTTGTTTTGCTCTGCCTCTTCTCCCCTTGGTCTTTCCCATGGTTACTAAATGTTCAAGTTCTGCGCATCTTATCCATCATCGCCATCAGGTAGCATATCCTGAACAGGATGTAGCAATTATCACATCCTTTCAAAACTGCTGCCGATCTTGAGTTAGTCTTCCTGCTTCTGTTACTGCCATGTTCTGGTGGTCTTTGATATCTTGCGTTCATCTTCTTGGTCTATCCGTTGTTCGTCTCCCACGCTTCTTATTACATCCCCTAAAAATCTTGACTGTCTGCTTATAATTGTTGCTATATTTTGTCTTTTTACTTCAGTATCTTTGAGGACACGCTTTCTTGACTGTCCATTGGATTGTTGTTATTCTTCTCAAAAACCATATCTCAGTAGCATACAGCTCACTTTGAGCTTTTTTTTTGTATACTATCCATACAGAATGATTGGCTCGAAAAAACATCATAGCACTCGAATATGCATATGCATTGGTAGTACTCCATTGCATAGAATGTTTCTCACTTTCTAAAATACTGATTTGACTTGTTTCTAAGGTTGTAAGTATATACGGGTTTGATCTTCTTTGTATACAATCATTCTCAAGCTTGTGAAGATTAGCAGAATATAGCTGAGAGAATGGAATGCGCTGGAATGATAGTTTACATGTTAGCTGCGATGTCTGCGTCTTCCGGTCTGATGCATCCTATTTCATCACTACCGCCTATGGATCAATCTGACACACGGGTGTAAAGGTTGACGATGTAATCCATTAAGTATTTAAACAAATATCTGGTATAACGCCCATGTGAAATGTTCCATGACTTTCTAGTTTTTAACTTCTTCTGGCAAGCTTTCCGCCAGCTGCTACCTTATTCTGATTCCGCCTTCGTTTAGAACGTGCTTCCAGGTGTATCCTCTACTGGCAAGTAATTCCCACTGTTACATGTTGTGTTTTCATGTCAACGTTGTAATACTGCAGCCAAGGTAGGGTCGTCGTACTTTTTTATTCTCATCTGGATTAAGCACATAATACGTTATCCTAAGAATCTACTATTCTCCATTCTGTACACTATCTTAAGAATCTACTATTCACCATCCTGTACATTATCTTAAGAATCTACTATTCTCCATCCTGTACATTATCTTAAGAATCTACTATTCTCCATCCTGTACATTATCTTAAGAATCTACTATTCTCCATCCTGTACACTATCTTAAGAATCTACTATTCTCCATCCTGTACACTATCTTAAGAACATACTATTCACCATCTTGTACATTATCTTAAGAATCTACTATTCTCCATCCTGTACATTATCTTAAGAATCTACTATTCACCATCCTCTACATTATCTTAAGAATCTACTATTCTCCATCCTGTACATTATCTTAAGAATCTACTATTCTCCATCCTCTACATTATCTTAAGAACATACTATTCACCATCCTGTACATTATCTTAAGAACATACTATTCTCCATCCTCTACATTATCTTAAGAATCTACTATTCACCATCCTCTACATTATCTTAAGAATCTACTATTCTCCATCCTGTACATTATCTTAAGAATCTACTATTCTCCATCCTGTACATTATCTTAAGAACATACTATTCACCATCATGTACATTATCTTAAGAATCTACTATTCACCATCCTCTACATTATCTTAAGAACATACTATTCACCATCCTGTACATTATCTTAAGAATCTACTATTCACCATCCTCTACATTATCTTAAGAATCTACTATTCTCCATCCTGTACATTATCTTAAGAATCTACTATTCTCCATCCTGTACATTATCTTAAGAACATACTATTCACCATCCTGTACATTATCTTAAGAATCTACTATTCTCCATCCTGTACATTATCTTAAGAATCTACTATTCTCCATCATGTACATTATCTTAAGAACAAACTATTCACCATCCTTCCTGTACATTATCTTAATAATCTACTTTTCTCCATCATGTACATTATCTTAAGAACATACTATTCACCATCCTGTACATTATCTTAAGAACATACTATTCTTTATCCACTACAATATCTTAATAATCTACATTCTCAATCCATTATACAATCATAAGAACTTACCATTCTCCAGCCATTACATTATCCTATCTACGTTGTCTATTCAGTACATTATCCTGACTGCCTACCATTCTTCGCTCAGTACATTATCATAAAAACCTAACATTATCCATCCGGTACATTTCTATTTAGAAATAGTAAAATAATTCGGATGAGGGGAGTGAAGAAGCTGTATGTTTCAGAATACTTGACACCCATCACCAACACCATCGTCGACGTCATTCTCATTATTTTTATTACTACTATTATATTCTCACCCCAATTATGCATAGAAGCAGGGTTGTAGACGGGTCTTCGTAAATAAGTGAGTGGAGACTGACCAAATATTTTATCTCTAGTTCCAGAACATTTGTATATGTGTATCATGTAACGTATTCTCTCCAGAACTGTGTCTTCACAATGAGCTCCATGTACCATTCTTTGTTTTGTGCGATAAGGGCTTGCATTTTCCAACGACTTATTTCACATTCGAATATTCTCGATATTCACATTGTATGTGCTAGGACAAAATTGGCTTCATAGAAAACCATGACCGTCCACATAATAAGACCTGCTGCTGGCTAATAGAAAATTAAACCTTCTTAAATTACTCCTTTGCCTATTTCCGTGGATTTTATTGGTTATTATGAGTGTACTTTGTGTGATAATCAATGAAATTGAAGAGAATTGTCAAATGAGTCATTTTAGAAGGTTCGATGTAAAGTTAGCCAATATGTGGTATATCACTAAGGATCACAATGTTAACTATCATTATATCTCATGCTGCTTCCTACGAAAGAAGTTGAGCTTACATCTTGTGAAGAGTTATATATTCTATTTTTATTGTATTTATTTGAATACACAAGAGCTGTGAGTTAAGAACATTCCCCGTTAAATTGAACGTGGCTTTTGTTTAATATGTTAAAATTAGGAAACCATGGGGATACTTGTAATATAAGCGATAACACAACTCTTGAATTACGAACAAGAGTACCTGCATGAGGTTACACTAAAATTCATATTCATATGTTGTTCTGATAACGAAAAGATAAAGTACCAATTACAAAAATTCCAATAGGAAATCTTGCAATCTTCGTACAAGCTAGACATTATCAGCTAAATTGGCGGAGGGGGGGGGGGAATCAAAACAGCTATTCCATATAAAATGAATATCTTTTCTTCGTTGGTCGTCAGATCATCATAATGGCACGCTGGAAGGTCCATAGAGACATCCGGTCTCGTTTTCAGTATGTGATATTTGAATGTTCCGGTTTTGTGATAGCTCATAATTCCTATGTGCCTATTGTTTCTTACAACACTGCACTTCAGACCTAGGCACTGTGTGTTAGCCATGGATACGTTAGAGAAAATACACATTACATCTAAGTAAGGACACAGTCAATAAGATTTTAGCACAGATGCACGGACGTAAAAGCACTGTCGAAGATCTTTAGAAAGTGTGCTATCGAACTATCGCTTGGCACAACTCTGTATAAAACAAATCACTGCTATAATAAATCAATGAGTTACACAATTACAATGGATAATACGTCGTCTATTCCAAATAAGTTATGAAGAACATGGTCCAAGAATATTCGCGTGGAAGTAAATAAACAAATTTGCAAGTTGACAAGGCCAACTATTGACGGTGGTGAAATGGTGCAAATTTGCTTGGTTTGCTCATGCAACGAGACACGGCTCACTTTCTTAGATTATTTGGCAAGGAACAGTTGAAAGTGGAAGCACAAGAGCTGGAAATCGAATATTATGGAATAACAACATCAAAGAATGGTTCAGGGATGATATTTCTGCACTTGTCAGATTGAATGAGGACAGACGAGTTTAGAAGAGTTTTTTGTGGTGATACCTCCAAAGTGATGCCTCCCTAGAACCATAACGGGTTATAAGTCTTATTATTATTATTATATACTAGTTCTATGTTTGTCTTCCATCATCTTTATCCAGTTTAGTTATTGTTGTTGTTTTCTATCCTCAGGAATATTGCAAGAAACGTGCTCTTACTTCCTATGTGTAGTGGTGCGTTGACTCGTAATTCCTATGTGCAGTGGTATGGTGTCTCGTACTATTTCTTTAGATAGTTCTTCCATACACAGGAGACTTCAAATATAGTCATATATATGTATATACACACGCACGCACGCACACACACACACACATACATATATATAGATGTATGTAAACTCGAGCACAATGGCGTCCGTACTTTGATACTACACATTTTAGTAAAAAAATGTCTGTTATTTGTCCCTATCCGGTGTTCGGTACCGAAATATGTGGAATGTTTTGTCCTGACTTTGGCGTTGCAAACACCAACACCCATTCTATATTTAGTGAAGATCATATCTAGTGGCTCCACCTAGTAAGTTATTTCCTGGTCATTCCCTGCTGGCTCATCACCAGGATATACCTGAGATTAGAAGTGCTTAGTCTACGAATCTAGAATATCATGGTGCGTTTCATGCATTAATAATTACTCGCTGTAAGAAGAATTTTCAGGGGTTTAATACAGAGAGAGAGAGAGAGAGAGGTGGGGGAGTTAGCAGTAGTCTTTCCTGATATCAACTGTTGAAAAGAGGAAAGATAAGATGAGTGACATTGCGGACAATCATGTAAATATTAAGAGAGGCGATGACGAAGACCAGCATGTCGTTGGGTTGATTACTCACCCTGTAGATAATTAAAACGAAAATACAAACTTAAGCAACTAATCGTGACTACTTAAAGCAACAGGCTTAGAAATACGAAACGATAGACAAATAAGTAAGGGGATAGACATACAGACAGAGAGATGGATGAATGGATTGACAGACACATACATACATATAGATGGTGCAAGAGGCAGTACTAAAGAAATGAATATAAACAACAACGCACGGCTGCTGGGAGTTAGACATCGTTATTTTCCCGCGGTCTATGAATTACAAAAGTAATGCAATGGTGAAAATATGAAACAATATTACGAACACACTAACGCACGCACACGCTTTCATTACAAATCATTTTTTTTTCCATCGTATTTAACATTGATTGAGACATTCAGGTGAACGACTATAGAAAATCACATCTAAAAGACCAGAAGCAATCTCATCTAATCGGAAACAGAAGCTCTGCGTTACAATGTTAGTCTGAGAGAGTATAATTACGCCATGAGATTTTAAGGTATTACATATTAAGCACAAGCGACCAACGCATATCACATACACTTATGTATATAAACACTTTCACACATAACAGAGCATAATAAACAAGTTCTGAGCAGATGAAAGTGGCTGTAGATGGTTTACCTACGCCCATGAGATTATTAGATTTGCCACACAATCTCGATCTCTATTTTTACCAACCGTTCTTTGAATAATAGTTTATTTCAAGGACGGGCAAAATATGGCCAGCGATTCAAATCCGGCTCACCAACTCATTGTGCCTGGGCTATCAGAAATTTAAAATATCCCGGAGGTCCTAAATTAAGAAAGTATCAATTTATAAGCTATCTTAGTCACACTGTAAAATACAATGCTAAACAGTGATAATGACGAAAGATTACTTTGATGCCAGAAGTTTAATAAAATAATCAGAACAAAACAGGTATGTGGAGACAGTGCTTGTTACCTTCTTATGATATTCTACATTGGAAACTACTGCTTTCTACCAACTGATGATGTCCTACATTGGAAACTACTGCTTTCTGCCAACTTATGATGTCCTACATTGGAAACTACTGCTTTCTGCCAACTTATGATGTCCTACATTGGAAGCCACTGCTTTCTGCCAACTTATGATGTCCTACATTGGAAACTACTGCTTTCTGCCAACTTATGATGTCATACATTGGAAACTACTGCTTTCTGCCAACTTATGATGTCCTACATTGGAAGCCACTGCTTTCTGCCAACTGATGATGTCCCAAATTGGAAGCCACTGCTTTCTGCCAACTGATGATGTCCCACAATGGAAGCGACAAACTCTTTGAGTTTAAACACAGCACATCTTTTATTTCACACACACACTTGTGTATTTTAGTCACGTGATGACGCATGATTTCATTTCCAACACTATCCCGCTGGGTGGAAGAAAAGGGAGGGGGGGACAAAATAAAGTATGAATTGATAATATTAAAGACTGCACGGGATTAAGATTCTCCACACTTAAACAAATGACAGAGAACAGAGAAGCGTGGCGGGATTTTGTTATGTTGATGTTTCCAGAGTAACAACGCCATGACACTGAATAGTTATGGGTTTGATGAAATATGAAATATATATATATATATACTCGTACAATCATAATTTCTGCATGTGTTTTAAGATGATTCTGTTGTTGTGCGTACATAGCAATTGATCAATGTGATATTGTGTGTACACAAGAATTGCTCAATGTGCGATTTTCTGTACATAAAAACATGTGTAATATGTACTAACCCGTGCAGTTGTTAAATGTGTTATATTACATATTGAATCTGGTGAAGTGTCACCAGCTTTGAATATCTTGGTTCTGTTATCAAAAATTAACGGAAAAAATGTAAAGGTGATTGCTATGAAGAAGTCAGAATCAGGTTGACTATCGCGTCAAAGAATCTGATACAAATGAAAAACATACAGCTAAGCTGCAAAACAACAAAGCTAACATTCCTAAGAGCTTGCATATTCCCAGTGACAATATGTAGGTGTGAATCCTGGACAATCCTCAAAAAAGTGAAAAATACAATAGATTTTTTAAATAATCCTCTGGCTTCCCACTTAAATTTATTTGAAAAATGCAATAGCAGCATTTGAAACAAAATATTAAAGAAAATTCATCAGAATATCATGGACCAAAAGATCTCTAATGTAGGGATCCTGAGAGAAATGAATGTAAAATAAAACTGGCTAAACAGCATGGTTATTTCCTGAAAAGTACAATATTATGGCCATATCAAACGCCATGACGGCATAAAGAGAACCTTAATGGAGGGGATGATGCCATAGAGACAGCAAGAGGCAGACCAAGAAGAAGATGGGCGCAAGATATCAAAGACCACCTGAATATAACAGTAACAGAAGCAGGAAGACTAGCTCAAGATCGACAGTAGTTTCGAAAAGATGTGATTACTTTTACATCCTGTTCAGGATACGCTACCTGATGATGATATATTGTATTATTTAATTTGTTTAGAACATTATTTAGCGCTCTTATAAATGTGTTTTGCACAAATATCACATTTCCAGTATGTTATTTTGTGTATATACTGAGTGCTATTGAATTTTTTTTGGTAGCTTCATGATGCAAGCCATCAACCCAACATTTTTTGGCTGTAGCGATTTTCTTGGCAGCGTTTGCGTTCAGTAGTTTGACATTAGAGGAGAGGAAAGAAAATGTACTCTTTTTGGAAAGAACCGAAGAACACGTAACCAACACCTGACTGGGATTTTGATATGGAACTACATACATTCGAATGGCTGCTGAAACGGACAGCAGAACAATTATGGGAATGTCCCGTGTGCTATGATGCTAGTTTCTAATCAAGAATACAATTTGACATTTCTTTCTGAACGGTCTGGATGCACAATTGCCTAGTTGGGATTCGAAGTCGGTTCCTTGACCACAGAGCCTGTTATTGTATTACCTTGGAGATATCATTTGTCCACTGTGTTATCCAGTGCATATATTAATTGTTCGATAGGCAGTGTGTGATTCTGTCTACACACATTCCTGTCCTATGTTCGCTGCTTGATGTCTACTCAGCCAGAGCACTGTGTACATATTAATTATGCAATTAGTTACTTTGTCTAAAGTATATTTTTAAGTGAGTTATTTTGTGTACGTACACATTATTTAGTGAGTTATTTTGTGTACGTACACATTATTTAGTGAGTTATTTTGTGTAAGTACAAATTATTTTGTGAGTTATTTTGTGTAAGTACAAATTATTTTGTGAGTTATTTTGTGTAAGTACAAAATAATTAGTGAGTTATTTTGTGTGCGTACAAATTATTAAGTGAGTTATTTTGTGTACGTACAAATTATTTAGTAAGTTATTTTATGTACGCACAAATTATTTAGTGAGTTATTTTGTGTACGCACAAATTATTTAGTGAGTTATTTTGTGTATGAACAAATTATTTAGTGAGTTATTTTGTGTACACACAAATTATTTAGTGAGTTATTTTGTGTATGAACAAATTATTTAGTGAGTTATTTTGTGTACGTACAAATTATTTAGTGAGTTATTTGTGTTTACGTACTAATTGTATCGTGTGTTATTTTGTGTATACACTTGTTTAGTGTGCTAATGTGTGTATATACTAATTGTTTGATATTTTATCTTGCCCATAATATTTCTTAAATGTGTTATCCAGTGCACATACCAATTATTTAGCGTGTTACTGTGTTTATATAACAATCCTTGAGTGTGTTATTACAAAATCTAAGTGTGTTATGCGATTGTTGAAGAATGGCCTCGTTGAGTATTTTCTCCAGTAACAAGCCAAAAACTGTTTAAAAAGTCAGACAAGGACAAGAATACATGGAATATATGCCACATGAAGGTCGCGACGATTTAAAATGGGAGTCTGACATTTGCAAACTCTTTTTTTTTTGTCGAAAAACACTAAGATTCGAACAATTTTTTTGGTAGTTCTCCAGCCTCTTGAAGGTTAAATTCAGGTTTGACATTTTCAAGATTTCGATATCAAAAATAGCTCAAGACATTGCTTAAAGGCACTGGGGCGAAATGTACAGAACATATCATGTGTCATGGACAATATTACACAATTTCTCATACTTTTATAACAGTGTAAGGAAGCAATTAATTCATCACCATCGACATATATAAGACAAGTAAACGCATTGGAATTATCTTTCTAAAGTTACACATTTGACTTTTCCCGTGATTTTATTGGTGACTTTTTTTGCATCTTTTTTTCAGAGTGAACTGTTGTGCTGTATGGATGTAAGAGTTGGACGCGCACTGCGGACATCGATAGACGATTACAGGCTTTCGAGTACAAATGCTACACACGAATTAATTATAAGAATTTCCTATAGAGAACATAAGACAAATCTGTAAGTAAGAAATAAAATAGAGATGTATTCTGGTGTACAATAACCATTGCTTTCAATATTGAAATGACGAAAACTAGCATGGTTTCTACATTTATGCAGACATGATTCCTTATCAAAAATAATACTGCAGGGAACCGTCGAAGGGGTGAGGAGCAGAGAAGGGCAAATAAAGACATGGACAGACAACATCAACGAATGGACAGGAAAAGATTTTCTCTCACTCAAGTGCATCGTTGAAGATAGAAATAGCTGTATGAATCTGTGTTGAAGCATCCAATGTGGTACCCCTACGACCCTGACTGATCTATGGATATGGATTAGTGACCATTTTTATTATTTGTGTCAAAGCCACATAAAATAACGTGAGAAGTCAAACGCATCACTTCAGAAGGATGAATACCATATTAGTTGACTAGTCTTATAATGTCGGTGGTCACGATTAATTTCACAATAAATGCAGCAATGAATCTTTAGATTCAGTCGGGCTATCTACACAATCAGTGGCTTGAGTCGATTACGAAATCTTTGCTGAAGATTGTTTTTGTACCTGGACACGTGGGTGTTGAGGAAAATGAAAAAGCAGACAGACTTGCCAGCGTGGTCACAGTGACTAGTATAACTACTAGGACAGGGGCTGATATTTTGAATGCAATTATGAAGTTAGACCAGTTGAAAGATATGAGGTATATTTATTTTTCCGTATCTATGGCTGGTATGCAAAACCTTGGAGTGAAGTGTGATGTTGCAAGAAACGAGCGGTATATAGTTATCGAAAGAACAGTTATCGACAACACAGAACCGGAAGAGTCAGTTAGCACATACTGAAGAACATACCGAATATAATATCGGAGCACCTTTCGACCTGTCCGGAGTGCCATGATGATGATCTGACGACTAATTAACTAACTATGCAGCAATAATGTAGAGTTGTCAGTGTGTTAGAAATATCTCAGTAATATTTCGTGGGGTGTCAGCCAGCTCTTCCTCGCTATCTTTTCTTTCCTTATTTCTGGGCATATCAGCAGTTAGATCTGTTATATGTTGCAGAGCCGGAATGGGAGTGAAGAATAGTAACCTATTGATATTTGATGCACGTGATAAGAGACGAGTGATAAAAATAGTTAACACTATCAAACTGAGGTAAACAAATAAAGTTAATTAACACCATCAGAAAGAAATAACATATATAAAAATAGTTAACACTATAAAATTGAGGTAAACAAATAAAATTAATTGATGATGATGATGATGATGATGGTGTTCCTCCTTCGCAAGCGAAACATTAAATGAGATGGGAAAAATAAAATAAAATTGGTAATTAACTAATTTGGTTTGTCAGTTCGTAGATGCCTGATGAATCCGATTCGTGAACAGAAAGACCTATTGCAGTGCATGCAGGAGTGCTGAAGGTACGGGGTAGGAGAATTTTCGGATTTGTCCTTCCGCTTCTTGCGCTTGTGGATTGCCGGCAGTGTTCTTTCTTTTCAAATTTCGCGATGCCAGTAGTGATCTGGGTGTGCCAGGCTGAGCGATCAAGTGATGTAGTCTCCCAGGAACTAGGATCGATGCTGCAGTAATTGAGAGAGCTTTTTAGGTGATCCTTGAAACGCTTTTTCTGCCCTCCACTTGAACGTTTACCTTCGCACAGTTCCCCAGAGAATAATCTCTTTGGAGGGCACTTGGCTTGATTAATTAACATCATCACAAAGAGATAAGCATATATAAAATATAGTTTAAATATCAGGCAGAGGCAAGCATAGACAAAATAATTAACAATATCAGACAGAGACAATTCTTTTGTATAGTTCTCGGCAAAGTCATAATTGAAACATATCAGGTCAGGTGGTAAAAATAAACGGTAGACGACACGGTTTCCACCCCTTACCATTTTGGGTCTAAAAGTCACAGTGCAGAAAAATATCAACATTCGAAATAATACCCTGCACACTGGAAATATTTTGGTAGTGATTAGTGGTCGCTTATGCCAGTCTGCACGGCACATCATGATGAATCATCACGCATTACAAATTTATAGAGAACATAATGCTGGTTAGATTAGCTATACAAAAGCTTGTTAGTATGACGTCACAGATAACATTCATGGCGTTGTCTGTATTTAACTGTATACCTGCAAAAGATGCAATACCAATTGAATTTGTCATACCACGATGTTTGCTGTTGCTTGAAAGGGTAAAGGTAATTCCATACTAAAGGTAAAGGTAATACAATGATGATATGTTTCTCATATATTCAAGACTACACAGAGACTATTACAGGATAGAGAGATTGAGACAAGAATTCAGAAGCAAATTACGTGAATTATGAACTTACGCCAATATTGAAACACAAATCAATGAACAATCTATTGCTAAAATGGATGTAGGTACTTTGGAGAAGTACCTAATGGCAAATCATAAATTCAATATTCATACCAACATCGTGTTATCAATGTCAGACATGCACACTAACGAAACAAAAAGAGACAGAACTTACTACGTCTGAAATGAGATGTCTAAGAACAGCAGCAAGTAGAACAAGACGCAATCATGGGAGGAATGAAGAGATTACAAGATCTATTAGAACAAATCTTTTACTCCCAGTGGCAATGCATTTCAATAGGACGGACCATCTTAATGCCTAAGAAACATCTCAATCACTGCAATAAAATATCTCTCAATTAACGAGAGAGCATTCATGCTTTTTTAAATGTGTTTCTACAACAATATGTAAGGTATGTGTTGCATGTCATCTTTGCCTTTTTTATTTTTATGTTGTTAAATATCTTAAGTCTAATAAAATTTGCAAAATTCTTCTTATTGTTCGTTCTCTGTTTTTCCTGTAATTTTCTTATTAGAGCCCTTACTATTGTTCAATTCAATCTATTTTATATGCTTTTAAGTATATATTTTTCGTGTCAATCTGTGAACTGTAAAATGTCTTACTTTGTGTTTTTCTTCAATACTAATGATACAATAATAAATAGAATTGAACAAATGTCTTGAAAACGCAACATAGATATACTATATATCATCTTATTTGTGTATATTAAAATTGACACGAGAAAAACGAAGAAAAGGAAGAAATAATCATAAACGTACTCATTTACCGTAATTAGAAACTGAATAACATGAACATAACGACATCTGTGAATAATCAGGGAGCAATCTTTAAGTAGTAAAATCATTGATATCTCTAGAGACCTTGTCAGTTTTGAATGAATGATGCTATCAGTTGTCAACTTTTGATAAACTTTATGTACCCTAGGAACTCAGAGATTTTAAAGAGTGGGAAATCTGATGTATCGCACAAGACAAGCTAAATGTGAAATATAATGACATATCTTACATAGAAGGCACTTTACGACAATTGGGGTGAACCAGTACAGTATTATCTTTGTTTCTTAAAGTACATTGATAATGATGATGATGATGATGATAATTATGTCGATGTTAGAACCTCGAAGTAGTTCAGGTTATCAACGATGTTCCACTTTTTAAATAGCGGGGTTTTAGTTTGTGCTCCAGATTGCTGATTATCTGAAATTTTTGTTTTAGAATATTGTTTTCTATATCCTATTGAAGTGGCTGATAATATGACTCAGTGTAGATGTAGGGTGCCATGTCACGCGGTGGACAAGCTTCTACTTCAAATGAGATTTTGCCGTGACATTCTTGCAGTCTTGAACAATTCTTTAAGATAAAAAAATGTGATTCCCATCCAGTACATATCTTCAACAGAATTCATCATAGCGAGCATCATGTTGTGAAGTAGTCAGCCCAAGACCAACATTCATATTCGTCCCTTAGACATTTGTGACAGATGACGTTGTTGTAACTTTATTTTCGGGGCCCGATAACGATTGATTCTAGATTAGGAACCAACATCACTGCACAATTGACATACCCATAAATGCTCTACTTGGCAGTCCGTCAGCAATCTAAAAGCATATAAGCTCAGTATCCCAGTCAGTTGTTGGTTGTGGGTTCTTATGATCTTTCCAGTGATGGCGCACCTTCTCCTCTCTCACATAACAATTTCCATTTCTATTATTCTATGAACACATACATTATTTTTTTAAAGTCTTTTTCAAGAATATACCTGTTAACATTATTTTTATTGTTTGTTTTTTTCACTGTTTGTTTTGCATATTCTTGACAAAGACTTAACGGTTTGAAACGTTGAAAACATCTTATGTATTGTTATTTATATTTTGTCGTGTTTAAACCACATATCCCTTTAGTGATAGTCTGTCAGTTGTCATCAAGCGAATTTCAAAAACAAGTGTTCTACGTAAGTGCTATGAAATTCATTGATTATCAAATCTATGTTGTGGTAAATTTAAATAAAATATTTTTGGTTTAAATTAATGATATATGAAGTCTGGTGTCTGAATTGAAAATGAAATGTACGTATCAGTGTTTCTACTACAGCAGCGGACAAAAGATAACTACGTAACAGGATGCAGTGTTATTATTTAGATCTGATTATTATAACCAAATTATTTAATTCTCCCATACGTTGCCGAGGTCGGAAAAGGAGAACAAAGAATAGCGACACGGTTACTTGAAATGGAAGTTGTAAGAGGAGATTAAGGAAGTTTTGGGGGTGCAGTTGGCTGTCCCGTCCCATAAAGGGTCACAGGGACCCAGATGTCGTGCTGAAGTCCGAAGTATCTAACGGAAAGAAGCCCATATCACTGACAAGCTGTAAGCCATGAGACAACGTATAACGAATTACGTTTTTTGGACTATATTATGCTAATCTACAGGAGTTTAATAACAAACAAACACATCATTTAATTGCATTTCATATTAATCAAGTTCATTTGATTATGTTCTCGGTAGTCTTTGTACACAATTTAGAAGTTTGGTAAATTTTTGGCTAATCTTTGCTTAAAATTTGGCAATAGACAGGTCCAACAACCTGGCAACCCTGCTTTATATGCACTATAACACGCAGACACAAACACGGTGGAAATTCTCAAGCATGAAAATGGAACATTGTGCATTATCTTATAAAGAACAGATGGCACGGTGTGCTTGGTGCTTGTATGTCTGAGATGCGGTAAAAAAGCTGCTATCTCGTATCTAAGTTCGTTTGCTTCATTACACAGGTAAGAGGAATGTGCGCTTCCATATGCGTAGGTAGTTCGAAAAGGTGGGAAACACAGGTAGGTGTTAGTACAAAGAAATATAGAAAGATGGACGGAGCGATATAAAGATTCAGTTAGTCCTATGTTTTGAAATATGCACACCCTGGCAGATTTCTTTCTTATAGTTCTCAACCTGTTAGTCGCGACCCCATTGGTGGCCGAACGACCCTTCCATAGGGGGTCGCCTAAGACCACTGGAAAGCACATATGAGGTAGCAACGAAAATAATTTTATAGTTGGGAGTCATCACAACAAGGAAAACTGCATTGAATAGTGGTGGCATAGGAAGGTTGAGAATCACTGTCATCTAGACTATTATTTTATGTTTTAAGAAGGAGTATTAGCTACCATCATGTGCCGTTGCGTTCTGTGACATATTGTTGGTTTTGTTCAGTCAGTAATAAGTACAATGTATGATAAGGTACACTCATACACAAACACACACATATATATATATATATATATATATATATATATATATATATATATATATATATATATATATATATATATATATATATATATATATATATAATTAATGTTCGTAACATGAGAATCTTGTATAGGAGGTTCTGAGAGCAAAATATGAAAAAGGCGGATGGTGGGTGAGGCTACTAACAGCAGAAAGACTTAAACAGGAGCATGCAATACGGGTAAATATAGGCAGTTTTTCATGTTATATCTCTTGCTCACTTAATTCCTGAGTAATGTTTTTAACAAATGTGAGACAGGCGCGGGAGTGAGGGAGGGGGGTATGGATAACTTATGGACAACGGACAAATTGAAAGAAAATGAGACAAAGAACGTAATGTAAGAACGTATTAAGACAGTTTAACATCATGTAAAGGCGAAGTGTCAATAACGAAACCCATTTAAGATACATGATGTAAAGGAAGTATGGCGATCTATGATCGCACGGCACTTGATGATGATGAAATTTATTAATTTAATATGCACATTTACAGGTACGTGATCTCATGCGCGGGAATAAATAAGTGTACACATGTGTCAACACACAAGTACACTTTTACATATATGTTCACATTTACAGGCACTTAATTGGCCTACATGTCCACATTCAAACACTTACATCAGCTGGTAGGTTCACAGACATCATCAATAAGGTGTGAAAACAGCTAATCACCATACATAGAAATAAGAAGAGGGGTAAGACAAGAATGTATTTTATCCCCCATCCTATTTAATATCTATACAGAGAATATCTTTACACATATAGAAAAATTGCCAGGACTCAAGATTAATGGGAAAATAATAAACAATCCGAGATATGCAGATGACATTGTTCCTTTAGCAGAAAGTGAACATGAACTACAAAGACTAATAGATCAAGTAAATAAATAAAGTAATGCATGTGGAATAGATATAAACATTAAAAAAACCCGTGATAATCAGCAACGGCACAGAAGAACAGGTGCTAAACTTAAAAGTACATGGATAGAAACTATAACAAGTAGAACATTATCAATATCTTGGACACATCATCATAAATGAAGGCAGGTGTGAAACAGACGTTAAAAGGAGAATATGAATGGATAAAAGTACTTTCAATAAAATGATGAAAACATTAACATATAAACAAATTATAAACAAACTAAAAATGATAATTATAAAATGCTTCATCTATTCTATATTTATGTGTGGCTCAGAAACATGGCCAATAAACAACCAACTGAATCATGTGACATATTCTTTCCAGAACGTAGTCTGCCTTATAAATCCCCAGAAATCCCCGCGGTCTATGACAAGTTGCCCCTCATCCTCTAGCAACATGTGCATGTATTCCTGAATATCTCTTGTCCAAACAAACAAATAGAAGACATAATTGATGCCGTTGAGATGTGGATATATAGGAGAATAGGGAGAACATCACGAAAAGAGAAGAAAACAAGCAAAGAGGTTCTAACAACACTTAATATGAAGAAAGAATAATTAAAGGAAATAAAGGTCAGGCAAATAAAATATTTTGGACACATTAAAAGACATGACACTTTGCTGAAGACCTTACTTGAGGGTTAAGTCGAAGGGAGGCGATCAAGAGGTAGGCAGAGATACAAGTGGAAGAGCAACATCACAAGATGGACAGGTTACAGTCTAGCAGAGTGCACCATCAAAACAAGAACCAGTGATGTTGAAGGTATGTTGCAGTCAACCTTCATTGCGGAGACGGCACTTGATAATGATAATAGGTTCAATTTCATACACATACATCGGCCTACATCACCAAATTCAAACGCATACGTCGTTTGCCTACATGTCCACATTCACACACTTAACACTGATCTATAAGTTCATATTCAAACACATCGGTCTATAGTACCACATACAAACACATCGGCCTATAGGACCACATTCAAACACACCGGCCTATAGGACCACATTCAAACACATCCGCCTACATGTTCACTTCAAACACTTACATCGTCTTACAGCTCAGCATTCAAACACTTATATCGTCGCCCTACAACTCCAAAATTGTAACACATCGGCCTACAGATTCACTTTCAAACACTTAAGCCTACATCGGCCTGTAGGTTCACTTTCAAACACATCGGCCTACATGTGTACTTCAAACACTTACATGGGTCTATAGTCCCACATTTAAACACTTACACCAGCCTGCAGGACGCATTCAAACACTGACATCATAAGCATACGTGCCCACATTAACACACTTACATCGGCCTACATGGTCACATTCAAACACATCTTCCTACAACTCCACATTCAAACACATCAGCCTACAAGTCTACATTCAAACACATCAGCCTACATCTATACATTCAAACACATCAGCGTACTGGTCCACATTCAAACACTTGCAAATAGTGCGAGACACACGTACACAGGTAGACCAAGAAGAAAGTTTAATACCAATAAGAAACGCCTCTAATTTATCAACCACACAAGGCAACACATAATGTCAAAGAGTACATTCTGTTTCAGTTTGCAGACCGTATAAAAGTGCCTCCACATCTCCACTGGCATATACTCTCCGTCAGAACTATATCTTCCTATAGACATAATTGTAGCCAGACATCAGGTAGAGACTGGAGGCCAGACAAATGTTTCCAGAATGCTGGTTTGTCTTATTTCTCATTTTTCTGGGGTTTTTTTTTATTCGCATCACCTTTGTTTATATAATCGTATATGTCTGCCACCACCGATGTCGATATATCTTTCACTCTATTTTCAACTGGCACTTCTTTGCAAAACTATTATACCCGCGCTTTCCAGTACCTTAGTGCGACTTCCTGTTTCGTATAGGTACTGAAGATGATGATGTTCCTTCTTCGCCAGCGAAGATCAACATGCCATTGAAAATGTTCAAGTTAGGTTTGATGTTTTTTGTGTGAGTCTTCAGATATCTGATTAGCACAATCTGGACTCTGAACGACATGTTGTGGTCTGAGAAAGAATATAGTTCGTCTTGAAATGACGGAAACAGTTTGATCTATATCTACTTTGGTTTTTGTCATTTTCGAATTTCATGCAGTATTCTGCCATGTTCAAAACGTTTAATATCAGCATGGATATGAACATTCTAGTCCTGATGGTTATGAAATGCTGTTTCACAAGTGTTTAGAGTCAATCCCCGCAGTGCTTGAGAAATAGCTTCAACTAGTTTTTGAAACGTTTATTCTGACCTCTTCTTAAACGCTTGCCTACACACAGTTCACTATTCTTGTGAGTTCAATTGGTCACTAGGATTATATTTTCTATAGCAGTCAATGAAAATCAAGAGAAAAGTGAAATTAATCATTTTATAATGCATGTTTACACATTATCCAGTAGGTGTTATATCGCCGAGGGTCACAATAAAACAGTAGCTTCGGAAGACACTCGTCTGGCATGTAAACGACATGATTCTGCCCAATGAAGTTGATACCTGATCGATAAGACGTAGAGGTTTTCGTCTTAGATTTGTCGAGGATCTCCAAGTAGATGAGTTTTACATGTCTGTATTTTCTTCTTATTATAATTATATTGAATACTCTGATGGATGTGTTCTTCAGTCATTCCACTTAAAATTAGTTCCATGATTGTCTAAGTTTGAAGTCGATCTGAAATTTTTTTTCCAGAGTTACTATTCAAGCACTCTTTGTTGTGGCCGTGGTAGCTCAGTGGTTAGTACACTGGATTCCTAGTTGGGTGAATCAAGGTTCAATATTCAGTTAACCTGGAAATATAGGATGTCTATAAAGTCGGCGCGCACTGATATCACACAGATGCACACTATATTTCATAGGACGTAGTGTACCACCGATATAAATGAGAGCACAGTGGCTGTGTAGACACCCTGTATTTTTAATATCACCAACGACTCCTAGATCGATCAGCTTAATCTAATGGGAACCATATCTTCTGGGAAAGTAAAGGTAGTCAGAGTAATTCTGACCAGATCATCCATTGATGATGGTAGTCACATAAAAATATGAGCCTAGTAAAATATTCAAGGAGACACAGCCGGTTGTGAAGAAAACTTTATTTGACTTACTCTTTGTTGGATAATTAACTCATTGTTTCCAGCAAATAGCTAAAACAGCCAGTAAAGCGGGCTCCTTCTGCCGGTAAGCTGCTAAAACAGTCAGTAAAGCGGACTACTTCTGCAGATAAGCCGCTAAAACAGTCAGTTAAGCGAACCCCTTCTTTCATGTCAGCCGCTAAAACCTCCATTTATTTAGCTACTTCTACATATATTAGAGAAAATTGGTGAATCCCTTTTTGTGGTAAATATTACAGTTCAATAAGAACTCAACCACATTGGAGGCAAGAAATTTGTATCATAAAACAATCACTGTCTTGTTTGTTGATACTACGTCAATTCATCGCATCTCTGTAATGCGATTGAAATATACCAGCAGTCATTCAAAACGCACAAAAAGCATGGTCTATTTTCACCCTTGAATTGTTTTATTTCAGTGGGCGATTTTCAAACTACGTGAATATGTACCGGTTAACTTTAATGTTTTAACGTGTTATTGTCGTTTATTGTCACGTTTTATTGCAATTTTACATGCTTCACGTGCATAACTTCAAATTGCAGAATTCTGGCTATATTACTAGCCGAATCACGTTTAAATTTGGCATACACATTCGTAAAGTTTCAGGGAGTAAAAAGCCATCTTTTGTTTTCATCGAAAGGAGATGTGTTTTTGTGTTTGCGATGCCTCGACTTTCGTCACAAGAGCGATGGCATGTTGTTGGTATGCTGAGGAGTTTATGGTGGGAAGATAAGTTGCCAGACATTTTAATGTGACCATTTCACTATCGTAAGGCTGAGCGATTTCTGGCTACAGGTAGAATCAATGAACGTACAAGTTCTGGCCAACCTCGTGCAATAAGTGTAGCCCAAGATAGCCAAATTAAATTGATGTATCTGGGGGACAATTTCTTAACAGCAACTTAAACACTGTTAAAAATATTATGACACGCCGATGCCAAACTTGTATTCATGCTACAGGTGGGGGGGGGGTCCATACACGATATTAATGATGCCCCTGATTTATTGGCAGTGAGAACCATTTTTTTAAAAACCTTAGTGTAGACGACAGCTTATATGTCGTTCCTGAATTTCTTCAATTTCCAGGAAAAATTCACATTTGGGTCAGTAAATGGATCAGATTTGCAAACTTACTTGTTTTGTGTATTTTAAATTCAGCACAAAAAATTACTACGCATAAAATAAAGTGGTGCGTTTTTAATGATTTCTGGTATACTTTGACGTCACCTCTATCTTGAGTAACACTATGCACCTACGAGCCAGAATGAGGAGTATGTAAAGCTAACCAGCAACGTTAATATATCATGCATACACTACGAAAACTGCTGGAGTCAACTGAGCACCCATTAGTCTGTTAGATTGCTGTGAAGTTGATTTAATAAATGCTACGAACAGGTGTGTCTCAATAACAAGCTATTGGTACACATTTATCTGTAGCATCATTTCACGAGGATGCTTGTACCATTTAAAAAAAGGGTCTTGTTTTCTGCGTTCGTTCTTAAACTCCTGCAGATTGTCAGGACGTAGTCAGGAGAACGGAATGTGTTGCGTCACTGTTGTTTTTTCCAGTTCGTTTATGATATATGCGATTACGGCTTGAAATATCGAACTTAAGCATGTTCTCTGGGTCACTATGACCCACAATGATACGGAACAGCCAACTGTACACCTTTAAACTTCTTTAGTCGCATATTGCAACATGCTGGCAGGTAAGTGTGACGCTGTTTTTTTTTGTGTTTTTTTTTGTTTTTGTTTTTTTGCTAATCTTTCTTGTTCAAGCAACACAAGGCCAACGTTGGCATTTCAATTATAGACTTTCATTAGGTACATGAAGAAATCTTGATCTCTTAGACGATTACCTGTCTTTGCTCATTCATGAAGAGCATTCAACTTGTCTCCTCTTACATCAATTATCTCAAATAGTTAGGTTTCCAAGATGCTAGAAGTAATTATATCAAATTGGTAGCAGAGTGGCTTTGGTAACACGTGCTAATATGTTACATAAAACATACGAAGGTAAAGAAATGTGCTCCACCAAAGACGCACAGAAAACGACAGGAAAATTGACTTTTAACTAATGCATCAAAGTAAAGAAGAATAGAACGACGTTTCGGCGTCTATATCTGAATCATGTGCACAGATAAACAGTAATACACATAAGCTAATTGCAGTGTGACAGTTAAGACAAACTAAATGACGGAACTGTGATAAATTTACACAGCTCAATCTCTTATATACGTAAGTCATTTCTGTTCTGCCAACAATAGGATGCGAAGAACATATAACTGCACAGATGTCGATGGATACTTCATGATGATAATGTCGACAACGATGACGACTGCTACAATGATGATGTTGCTGATCATGATGATAGAACCCCGAAAGTGAACTAGTTTGCCGTTCTTGTCTCCTAAACTATGCAGTGGAATTTTACTTTCAGTTAAGCAATGTTGTTTCTCTTGCATTCTTTGTATTGTGACAAAGCTTCTGCAAGTTTAAGATGGCCGTTTGACTCAATGTGTCTGTAGGATGCAATGTGCCTGTTGATGCAATGTGCCTGTAGGATGCAATGTGCCTGTAGGATGCAATGTGTCTGTAGGATGCAATGTGTCTGTAGGATGCAATGTGCCTGTCGGATGCAATGTGCCTGTAGGATGCAATGTGCCTGTATGATGCAATGTAAGTCATGTCTTCTACTCTCGATGTAACTCGATAGATAGATGCATTCATCGCGATTACATTCTCAAGTTTTAATAGTCTTATACTATGTGTTCTTGTTTTCATAGTCTTATACTATTTGTTCAGAAGATGAAGAGGATTTACTTCATTGCACTCTGGTTTCCCTGTATATACTTCGCCCTTCAACGAAACGACACACCGCTGATGAAAGTATAACCCATAGCAAGTAATTCTGTATCTTCTTCCAACATTCCCAGGGCTCTCCGAAAAAAAAATCGACGGCGAACAGCAGAAGAAAAGGCATATCTAATAGTATACCTATTTAATTTCTATATTCAGAAGCAAAGCTCATCGGCAGAGTAAATCTGTGAGGACAAATATTGGTCTGGTTACTTATTGATAGATGGTACTTGGTTGTAAATAACTGAAAAACGAGCTTTAGTAGGTTATTTAGTAGGATAGTTATTCTTGCAACACAAATCTATTCTGTTAGTGAATGAATATGCCTCGCTACAACAGCCGATATTGATGTAAAAGAGAAATTCAAACTCGATGAGAAGAAATATAGATCATAAAGACAACAAAGAATCCTCTTTGTCCTTGGGTTATTAGAGATAAAACGTGTATGTGTAACTCTTAAATATTAAGGGAAGTACGGTGTTCATGAGAGAATGCACCCAATACGTGTATGCTTACGTCTCCATATACGTTATGCTGGGCTATAGACACAATAGATACATCTTTCTACAGTAGGTCCCCAAACTCGATTTAAAAGACATTACATTTTTTTCCTTCGATCTCGACACTAAATATACAAAAAGTCTATTCTATCTATTGTCATTTCTTTACTTTTTCTGTAAGGAGTCGCATGATTACATTACAATCCGTTTTCAGGCTATTGTTCGGTCTATGATAATATGTAGTAATATTGAGACGTCTCAGAACTCTATCCACCTTCTTCTTGCTCCTTCTCTGCCTTCCGCTGCTTCCTTCTTCACGATGTACACTCTTGCTGCTAGCCAGTAAGGGTTCACTCATATTAAGTAGCCGAATCATTTCAGTCTCTATTTTCAATATATTTCAATACAGACGTAACGTGATCTCTTCATTCCTCACACAATCCCGTTTTGCGCTGTTTTTTGTTTTTCTTAGACATCTCATTTCACAAGTAGCAAGCATTCTCTCGTGTTCTTTAGTTAGTGTCCATGTCTGACATTGATAACACAATGTTTGTATTAAGATTGAATTTATGTTATGACTTTTGGTCTCCATCGGGATAGATTTGTGTTTCAAAATTGGTATAAATTCATAATTTACGCAATTGTCCTTTTGAATTCATGTCTCGATCTCTCTGTCTGTTCTACTGCCGTCTGTATAAATATTCCCAAGATTGTTAAATTTCTACATTTGTTTCAGTAATTGTGAATTCATCGTTATGTTGATTGTATTGGGTTCTCTGTATATAGATATTACTTCTTGTTTTTTCTGTATTGATCTCCATGTTGTGATTGAGGCAGCTTTAGTTGAGTACTCTTTGTGATCTTGTAGCTCTTCATTTGAACTGTGGAGTAGACACGATCGTCAGCAAAGAGTATTTCAATTAGGTCATTTGGATAGTAAACGCGTGGTGGTTTTTTTTTACTGCATTATTAATATTTACCCATATAATTAATAAACAATAATGGTGATACCATTATTGAAACCCCTGTGTAACTCCTGATGTTACTAAGAACTACTTTGTAAGTACTGCGGTGGTTCAACTCCACTATCTTTGTATATGGCACATAAATAAAAGGTCGGTCCCATAGCAACAACTTGCCGTCGGAGATTAAGATAACTCTTCATCAATGGCGTAGCGAGGGGGAGCGGAGGTGCGGACCGCCCCGGGCGGCATCATCGGGAGGGCGGCAAATTTATTTTCGTCCAGTCTTTTCCTATCACTGACATATTTTTTTAAATGTCACAAGGGCTGAAATTATGATTCCGCCCCGGGCGCCACTCTACGCCACTGCTCTTCATGTACTACGACGCTGCAACTGTTAAGCGGCGTTGCCAGTTGCCCTTCCTTTTCTGTTTACACTCTCGAACTTATGCGCCAGGTACCCATTTACAGCTGGGTGTCAGGAGAGCGATGGTGTCAGGTGAGATTTCACGACTCGGGTTTTTGTGTGTGTTGAACGTGGTTTCGAACCTAGCACTCTGTAACCCGGTAATAGTAAGCAAGCTCACTATCAACTAGACTACTGCACTCATTGAGAGCATTATGGATCTTACACAGTATAATAATGGTTCTTTTATTCCATAATATCAAAGAATACTACAAAGTAGTTTTCGATAAATTCAATCGAAAGCTTTCTCTAGATCTATAAAAGTAATGTTCATTTTGTGTTTATTTTCTATATATTATTATAAATGTTATATAATACACACAGTGACCATTGAAAATAACGGGAAAAAGTCTAATGAGTCACTTTAGAAGGCTGTCACTTTCCAATGCAGGAGCACATCTTATGTTGATTGGTCACGGTTCGCGGATAAATATGTGTCGGCTCTGTTGTTTCAGATAGTCTGCGAAAACTAGGTGAAATCTTATGAATGAAAAAACAAACTATTAAAACCTAGAACATAACATAAGGGGATGCTGTACGAGTCAACTATGGAACGAGGTTTCCTTACTAATATCATAAATTATAGCATTGTTTGTTTACATTATCATAAATTATAGCATTGTTTGGTCACATTATGAGATAGTCGGGTTTTGAGAACATAGTGATAGCGGTATAGATTTCAAGAACTAGACATAGAGGATAACAACGTAAGAAAATATTAAGTTAACAAAGTGACATGACACAAAGTCACGAACTTTCCTGATACAAGATACCAGAGAGCTGTTGAGATCTATAATCATTCAAGTCGGTCGGCACGGCACCTGATGATGACGATGACCATGACACAATGTGAATATTTTCACCGATCTGTGTTATATGATTTGAAATATAGCCAAGTCGTACCACCATCAACATAAGACCTGTTGGCTAATTGGAAAACAGCCTTCTAAAAAACTGACGATTCCCAGATTTTCATTCGCTGTCGATACAAAATATACACAGCGATCAATGAAAATCACGTGAATAGTCAACTGAGTCATATTAACAGGCTGTTTCCCGATTAGTCAACAGGTATTAAATACGGTTGTCTAGACCAATGGTTCCCAAACTTGTGTGCCCCGTACACCCCTTTTCGTACGGAATGGCATTGTCAGAACGGACTCGAGTGGTCGAATCAGCATCGTTAATGGACTGTTGGGAATCACTGGAAACGGGGTTGGGTTAGTTAAAGCCTTAAAGTTTCTTCATGCCAAGGTTGAAACATAAATTCCATAAAATACAATTTTGGTATACGTTTTATATAATGTTGCGTTTCTATTTTTGAACAGTATATATATATATATATATATATATATATATATATATATATATATATATATATATATATATATATATATATATATATATATATAATATATATATATATATATATATAATGTACACACCATCTATGTTATGTGTAATAAGACATTTAAGGAACGTATAAATGGTGATGATGACCTGCCTAAATGGGGTCCCTCACGTAGAGCCACATTTACATCTCGTGGAGCCCCATTTGTTTTCCTCTTTGACGTAGACCTCCTTCAAGTCGAAATCGACCCCTTGGAGTCCATATAGACAACTTTGGGAAACACTGTTCCAGACCAAGTCCATGTCTGGGGCAACTTGTTGTGCATAGCTTAACACAGCGTGTATCATGTCTACGATGGTTATTGTTAGAGACAGGTCAGATTGATTTGTTATATATACTATCATAAACTAGGTGGGTTCGATGACAACGGCTATGATATACACCTGGATGATTTATTACCAGGCATATTTTTATGTACCCCTATGTTTAAAACATAGGAAACGTGAAGGTAATTCATGGCACATAGTTTCGTAGGAAGTTGAAGCAAACGGAACCGCACAGTAATAGGTTTCTTCTTCTTCAGCGTTCATTCTCAAACTCCTGCCGGATCTCTATTGCAGTAGGACAATGGCCCTATTAGATTTCCAGCAGGATATAGTCCAGAGAATGGAAATGCGTTGTGTCGCCGTTTTATTTGCGCCAATGGCCCGACACATCCGTCTTCGGCGGAGTAATAGGTTTAAATATTTAGTTTTGATTTTTGTTGACGTATAATCTCTCGCATTTGTAAAATAATAGAGTGTAAACATTGAAGGACTCGGAGGTCGTGGTCACCGAATTACTGCAACTATGGTTTCCATTATTTGAGATGTTCAAAAGTGCGGATATAACCAAATTTATTTCATGCCCAAGTTCACCTCACTTTAAGAGTTACGGCCCTATTTTTAAAAAAAAATCATCGATGGAAGACGGTGAGGTAATATATAAATTCGTGTGCGTCCATCACAAGTGATTATGCCCATTTGTTAAAGTCACTTTTGAAAATTCATCCATACCTAATATTTTGTTGATGGCTAATAAACCCTATTCGAGCTGCAAATATACTTGGACAGTTCGGGCATAGAATGTCCACTGTAGAAGTGATTTGGTCTATCAGTGATTTCCTAGCTACTCTAAGCTGTTGAGCTGTTGCATTTCTTATCTTTTTACAAGATGACCCCCCCCCCCCTTGACTGTAGAGCGCCATGTATTTGCGCAAGTTCTTTCCATATTCATATATCCAATATAGAAATATCACACTGACAATTAACAAACGTAACCTGAGATGGTATGGTCGGGATTCTAGATCTGTCTGTCTAGCATAGATCATCTTTCAGAGAACTGTATCAGGACAGAGAAGCGGGATAGAAAGAAACAAATATGCACGTTTAATACCATCTATAAATGCACATTGAAAGCATATCTTACTGAGGACCTAGAAAATGAACCCATCATTTTTTGACTGCAGTGAATATGCACACAAATATTTCTCACAGGGCTACAGATATTACGGAGACACGACTACACATTGAAGGTATTTGTATCTAAACGATGTATATGTCGTAGACTAACGCAGTAGAACGACTAATGATATTAGTGAGATGGCCAATCATTATCATAGTTAAAATTAGTGTGCCTACTTTGTTCTACTATTAGTCGATTCATCAATATTTCAGACTACAACTGGTGTGAGTTAATAGTAGGTTTCAGTTCGGTGTTGATTTATTAGTCTCTGCGAATATGATTTCAGTTTATTTTCCGGACCATTCTAGATATCACTTAAATCCACCTCCGTCTTGATAGCTACCATGACTCACTTTTGAATCTCACCAACGAAGTGGTTTAGTGATTCGTTTTGTGCTCAAGAATACCGCTCGCAACTTCCTTTTTATAAAGAGGATTTCTTTGGGAGATCAATGGGAGTTATCGCGAGAAGCTACGGACTTAACGTGTTATTATTGGTACACTCGACAAGTGCTACATACGAGGTAACCCGAAAATAGCCCTTTATTTAGCATGAACAATATTAGAACGATCCATTGATGTACCTATCTTCTGATACTGTGATCACGTTCGCCAGCATATATGTTTGCTTATTTTCCTAAACACCCGCATATATGTTTGCTTATTTTCCTAAACACCCGCATATTTGTTTGCTTATTTTCCTAAACACCCGCATATATGTTTGCTTATTTTCCTAAACACCCGCATATATGTTTGCTTATTTTCCTAAACACCCGCATATATGTTTGCTTATTTTCCTAAACACCCGCATATATGTTTGCTTATTTTCCTAAACACCAGCATATATGTTTGCTTATTTTCCTAAACACCCGCATATTCTGAGATGAAATTTAAACTAATCTTAATGGGTGCACATAGCGCTTCACCAGCGGACTGCTTCATTTCTAAAATTCGGATACTAAAAACATATAGGTAGCGTATCCTATTCAGGATGTAGCCATCAACCCATCATTTCTTGGCTGTAGTGATTTTCTAGACAATATAAATACGTTCAGTAGTTTGTCATTGCTTTCTTCACAGTACGGATGCTCAAATACCTGTGGTAGGGATCGAACTCGGTACCTTGGCCGTCACAGACGTGGCTGCACCACTTCGCCACAGAGCTGGACCACATGCGGAGACTATACATAAATAAATGTGTATTAATAAATCATCTTCATTCATGTGTAACTGCTGTACATTTAACAATTTTAAATTCTCTAACTAGCCTGTATATCATTTGTGATTCGAACCCAGACTCTTGGAAGAGACGCTCTAATTGATTGAGAATATAAAGCAGAATGTAAAAAAACGGAACCCCTTAAACGAAAACAGAAGTCGCACATGAAGAACTTGTTGTCGAATCCTGGTCTCAGTTTGTGGGCCTTGGTAGACACAAAAATCGTAGCCATATTTGCTGTTGTGATAAGCAAATCTACTCAATGATTGCTGGTAGCGTGGAAAAGATTAATTAAACAAATATTACAACGTTACACGAATGATTAGAACATCATTCAGGTTGGTGTTAAGGTAATGTAGTTCAAACCTTGCCTCTAACATTTTGATTCTTCTATATCCCTCATCCTTACAATAGTCGTCCACTTCATCATCTAGAAAACATTGAGATAGGTCGTATTGTCAAGAATACCTGAACCAAAATCTCCATCATTTACATTATTATACACTCTATCGAACTTGGACTAATGTATGAAATCTCGACATTAACATTGTATTACCGATAAGTTGTATGTAGTCGAAGAAGTTGCTTACATTGTATTACCGACAAGTTGATAGATAGATAGATAGATAGATAGATAGATAGATAGATAGATAGATAGATAGATAGATAGATAGATAGATAGATAGATAGATAGATAGATAGATAGATAGATAGATAGATAGATAGATAGATAGATAGATAGATAGATAGATAGATAGATAGATAGATAGATAGATAGATAGATAGATAGATAGATAGATAGATAGATAGATAGATAGATAGATAGATAGATAGATAGATAGATAGATAGATAGATAGATAGATAGATAGATAGATAGATAGATAGATAGATAGATAGATAGATAGATAGATAGATAGATAGATATATAGATAGATAGATAGATAGATAGATAGATAGATAGATAGATAGATAGATAGAGATAGATAGATAGATAGATAGATAGATAGATAGATAGATAGATAGATAGATAGATAGATAGATAGATAGATAGATAGATAGATAGATAGATAGATAGATAGATAGATAGATAGATAGATAGAGATAGATAGATAGATAGATAGATAGATAGATAGATAGATAGATAGATAGATAGATAGATAGATAGATAGATAGATAGATAGATAGATAGATAGATAGATAGATAGATAGAGATAGATAGATAGATAGATAGATAGATAGATAGATAGATAGATAGATAGATAGATAGATAGATAGATAGATAGATAGATAGATAGATAGATAGATAGATAGATAGATAGATAGATAGATAGATAGATAGATAGATAGATAGATAACTAATACTTGCGTAAGTAGTAGACTTTGCATATCAACATTCAGATAAGTAGACTGTATGCTGGGCAGACGTGTGCCGGGCATGCATGTAGAAGGATATGTAAGAACAACAAACAGATGACCGATAGAGATGTACTGAACATATTTAAAAACAAAACTAACTCTGTTTTTATGATTCAGGTAATGTTCCAAAAATGACCTTGACGGTTCTCTTTTGATCAAATCTTAGGCGGGTATAGTGTGAACCGGAAGAAAGAGTAAACATGAGTTTCTTGAAGCCATGTCATATGATCTTAGCAATTAAGAAACCATTAACGTCATGTTGTGGCCGCCTCTGATTGGAGTCTTCGAGTATAAGCGGAAGTAGATGTGCACAGATTTTTTGGTACCCAGAAACATGTGCTCACAGTAAACAAAAATATAGCACATTAGTGGGACATGTATGTACAACGATGTACAGACAAACTGTCCGTTTCGTCACTAACTATGAGTTTGGTGTGAACAAATGTTGTGAGATCGTGACGTATACAAATGTGAGATCGTGACGTATACAAATGTTGTCAAATCGTGACGTATACAAATGTTGTGAGATCGTGACGTATACAAATGTGAGATCGTGACGTATACAAATGTTGTGAGATCGTGACGTATACAAATGTTGTGAGAGGCTCCCTTTGGTGGTCTTGGATATATTCTTGGAATTAACGAACAGCAAAGATTATATGCACTTTCCCGCGACCTTCAAGTAATCCATATTTACTTTCAGACAGAGGATCATCTTTCTCTTTGTTGATCATCTCGGGGATCACAATAACACTGTAATCTACCACGAAGCCATAAGAGACGACTAAGGGAGATTGAACATATGGTTGGCTATCTCATCCTGTGGAAGGTTAAAGTGCCCCACAATTGCTGTGCTGAAGTAGCAAGTGTCGGAGTGAACGACCTTGAATAGGTATTATATATGCTGATTATCCTCTTCGCACACTGGACATGCCCATAATTGCTTAGATTTTCGCTTCAGTAAATCTCTCAGGGCATAACGGCTGATGGTTCTGGTTCTATATTGGTTCACTGAACCTTTGTTAAGGTTCACTACGGGCCACTCTTATCCTCACTCCCAATTCGCACATTCTCGATATTGACTCATGAACAACGTTGATATCTCAACATAGATTTATACTTTCCACACAACAAGTTCTCTGTTCCGGACAACGTCCTGTAAACTGGCATGAGAATAAGAAGGAAACCGGACAAAGTCCTGTAAACTGGCATGAGAATAAGAAGGAAACCGGACAAAGTCCTGTAAACTGGCATGAGTATAAGAAGGAAACCGGACAAAGTCCTGTAAACTGGCATGAGTATAAGAAGGAAACCGGACAAAGTCCTGTAAACTGGCATGAGTATAAGAAGGAAACCGGACAAAGTCCTGTAAACTGGCATGAGTATCAGAAGGAAACCGGACAAAGTCCTGTAAACTGGCATGAGTATAAGAAGGAAACCGGACAAAGTCCTGTAAACTGGCATGAGTACGAAAAGGAAAGCGGAGCAACAAAATAGATTGAACTACAAGATGTGATCCACGGATCTTTAGATACGATGACATACTATAGGGTTGGTCACATCACGATATCAGTTGGTTGTAAATACAGTTTGCTGAAACGTTCCTTTACAGTATAAACATGTTCTAGCTTTATTAGCGATATTTCAATACAGTTACAACTAGTTTTAAATGCAGTACGCATGATAAAGACATTAAGTTAGTTAGTTAGTCGTTGGATGATAGTTACTGCACTCCGGACAAGTCCATAGGTGCTGAGATCTCTCCTTGAGTGTAGGCGCCATTACACGTTGATTGACCATCATTCTTTCTTGCCCACGAAACATTGCCCACAATGCTTTCATGAGATATTGATAAGGAATCATGGTAACATGCTACTTTGGATGTATTGCGTAGAAGAGAAATATCATGAATGATATAAAGACAAATGAGACAGTGGTAACAGTTAATTCAAGAGCTGCAAGTCTAAGAAGACACACAACAGCACACTATGGTACAGACGGACCTGTGATTCCTTGTACATGCTTTGGAAAACTCTTTGTGACTCAGATTGGTCTTCTGGGTGTTATCTATCATGACCATGGCTCGTAGATTATATTTCGTATAGTGCAGCAATACTATCATCGTCTGGAATAACGGAAAGTACCTACAACTGCAACCATATTAATACATTTCCATGTGTATATGCATTGAGTTTCTATAGCTCAAAAATATATCGAAAACTCATAGTATTGTATAAATTTGTGTAAGTACAACTTTACAGCAGTACTTAATTGGTTGATAACTGATATATCAACACATCGGTAATGCTCACAGGCTCTCAAAGCATGCTGCACAAGATAGAAAAGTGCATGCTGAGTAAAGAATAGTGGGACTTATTGAACAACTCAATTGTCCAGAGCATTACATGGATATACTGCCCTGGTCATGCTGGCGTCAGAGGAAACGAGAGAGCCGATTATGACTATAGAGCCGACTATAGAGAGGCAGGCAATGCGGTGATAGACGGCACAATGCTGAGAAGAGATAAAGCAGACATAATGAAGGCAGTAATACAGTCATTTCAAGATGAAGATGACGTCAATGAGGTTGAGAACGTACACATACAGAGAATGTTAGAAATGGGAGTATCTAGAGGGGAGGGAGGGAAGAAACAATAAATATTTTGGAAGGCCCCGACGATCATACAATCAACACCTAAGCGAGACTCTGAGTCTACATACACTGATTTGGCTGTTGGAGCGGAGAACGGAGCACTTATGGGAATGCCCCACGTCCTGTGAACCTAGTTTCTAATACAAAAACAAGAAGGTTGTATAATGGAACTCTCGGGAATGTATGTGTGCAACCAACTGTTAGCGTGGCGTGATACATTCTTGTATTACATCCCTGTATTTAGACATCCGTGCTTGTACAGAAGGACAGGTAAACAAATTGTATACATAAAATTTAACAGAAGTGTAAAAATAGACACATGTATTGATAATACAATCATGCATGCGTGTGAATTTATATATACAGGTGAACGCAAACATTATAAGCCAAAGTTGTTAAATTATCTGCAAACAGCGGACAGGCTCCGTGTTGGTATCGTTATCAGAATATCTAAGACTCATCTATGCCACGTGCTGACACAGATACAGAACTATGTCAACATTGATGAACGCAGCAAGTGCAGAGTTGGATTACAGGCATACGCTCCTGTTGTCTGTCTCACCAGCAACGTTCACATCCATCTGGAATAGCGTCAACAAAATTTCAAAACATCCACTTAAGAAAAACGTTAACATGTGGAATGTCCTAAACAGAAACATCATTTAACGCAGATTAGCACGAGAACGGTTGAAGAATCTGAAATGGTAAATGTAGCACGCAGTTAGTATCTGGTATGGTTACAGTGCAGAAGATTTTTGTGGTGAAGTTATCAAACGTATCCTTCTTCAGATATAGGTCCTGTTGATGGTCGCACACATCAACACTCATCTTGACTGTTGTGACTGATCCGTGCTTTTCATTGGATCGCAACATACAGTATACGCAAAGTGACCAACAAAATGTCGGATTAGTCTACTTCGTTTTCTTGTCAACGTCATACGCTGAATGATGTGGATTTCTTCAATGAAATGAACTAGTTGAAAGTCCCGGGCAGGTATAGAATCAGTTGTCTTCGTATTCTCGTTCGCAGTTTAACGTGTCTACACAGCAAGTACGATTTTCTTGAGAAATGCTGCTGTATTTCAAAATTCCTCAAAGTCCCGATACAACTTTCTGTGAATGTCTGTCTCTGTGGACTAGTGATCCACCCTCAACTGGTTGTTTAGTCTAATGCACTCTTGCAGAACATGTTTCAACAGGTAAAGCTTGGAACATGTCAAAGACGTTTTGCACATCACTGGAAACAAACATAATAACACACATGCATCGATATTTCGACCAAATGGGCTTGATCAAGACTACATGAAAATATAAAACGACGAGCAAGAACGACACTATTGACGTTCACATTGTAGAGCAAAGTTTGAAAATAAACCGGAAGTGTTGAAACTAGGTCAGAGGTGAGATAACACAAACAGGAAATATACAAAACACACCTAAATACAGGTGAAACGAGACACACAGAGAAACGACGGAACAACATATCATCCATACGACTAGCGTTCATTTATCCGAAAGGTTTAAGCGTGCCAATTGGATAAATGTATCAGTTTTCTGACGGATACGGTCGCCCGAGGTGAATACATTAATGGAAGTAACCTGGATGTCCCGGGTGCCCCGATGACCATGCCATTGACCATGTCGGCAACAGGAGCACCCAAACACATGTACAAAATCGAAAACCATTTGAGTTCTTCTAAAACCTTTTGTTTCCTGTACTGAAATGTGTTCTACTGAAGATGAAGCAATCTTCGACTGATCATTAATTGTAAATCTAATGATGACAAAACGGTCTTCTTCTCACATTGAAGTTTATTCTACTCAATGTGAAGTTTATTCTACTCAATGTGAAGTTTATTCTACTCAATGTGAAGTTTATTCTACTCAATGTGAAGTTTATTCTACTCAATGTGAAGTTTATTCTACTCAATGTGAAGTTTATTCTACACAATGTGAAGTTTATTCTACTCAATGTGAAGTTTATTCTACTCAATGTGAAGTTTTTTTCTGCTGTGGTTCTCTCTATATTGTTGCAAAAAATATCGTTTACCTTGTAGCAAGAGGTCACGGTTTCCATTTCTGGTTGTTACGTCTTATTTACAAGTGCAATTTTTGAAGATTCATAAGTATTCTCAAGTTATTAAGTTATTCATAAGTGTATTCATAATATTCATAAGTTATTAAGAATTTAGTGAAGAAAACCTGTGGTACTCTTTACTCCAGGTGTAGAAGTTAAGTGAAGAAAACCTGTGGTACTCTTTACTGCAGGTGTAGAAGTTAAGTGACGAAAACTTGTGGTACTCTTTCCTGCAAGTGTATAAGTTAAGTGAAGAAAACATGTGGTACTCTTTACTGCAGGTGTAGAAGTTAAGTGAAGAAAAGATGTGGTACTCTTTACTGCAGGTGTGGAGAGGATATAGGGGAAAATCGCGTACAAAAAAAACCCCACTGATGTTGAATTTTGTTCAAATGATAATGAAACGTGATTATGTAACGATATCTCCAGTATAACTAGTCAATTGGAAACTTCAGTTCACCGCAGCATGGAACATTCTGAAACTATGTAAATGTACTTGAAACCATTCTGAAAGCAGGTAAACAAATATGAAACTCTACTAAGGAATGTAAATAGACATCATTCCTTACTGAGTGAATGTACACATATACGGAATAAACCATACGGAAAAAATGTAAACAGACATGAATTTTACTGAAAGAATGTAAACATATATGAACCTTAATGAGATAATCTAAACATATAAGAAAGCGTACTGGAAAATTGTAAACAGATATGCAGCCTTACTGAAAGAATGTAAACTCATATGAAAATATAATGAAACTATGAAAACACATATAAAACCTTAATGAGGCAACATACACGAGACCATACTGAAGGAATTTAAACATAAGTGCAACCTTACTTAAAGAATGTAAACAGATATGAAATAGATATAAGAGAATCACCTTAACGAGAGAATCTTAACAGACATAAAACATGAGACATGGAGACTTACTAAAAGAATATAAACAGACATGAAATCAAACTTCAATAATATAGTGAGATATGAAACCAAACTTTCAATAATATTGTGAGATATGAAACCAAACTTCAATAATATTGTGAGATATGAAACCTTACTGAAAGCAAGTAAACAATCAGGGTACTGTGATGAAAAAAATTACACTTATTAGGAAGAGAAGCTGCGGTGAAGTTAAGCGGTTATAAGCCCGCCTTATGTGTCATGTGACGTATTCTCCCCAGAACGTTGTCTTCCCAATGACCTTCCTGAACCCTTCTCTGTCTTGGGCCATGGAGCTTGCATTTTCCAACAACGCACTAATATTATCTTTAATGTCGTCAATCCATCGTCTACTTGTTTTGCCATTCCTCTCCTCTCAGGTGCTCTGCACTCCATTATTTATCTTTCTAAACAGTTGCATCTCTTTATATGAACAAACAGGTGTATTTTTATTTTTTTTCTATTGTGTTTAGTAACCACCACTCTGGCATCTTCATTGTGTTTATAATATCTAAGTTTATATATTTCTCCTTCCATGATATTCTAAGTATCTTTTTGTAGTATTTCATCTTAAGGACACTGATCTTCTTTGCTGCTGTTCTTGGCATTGGTAGTTTAGCTTCTATTCTGTTGTTTTTTTCCATATTGCTTTGCCTGCGTTATCCCGCACTCTTTTCGCATAGGTACTGAACAGCCAGCCAGTGATAGACAACAAACCGCCTGACTAGCGTCCTTTCGCTCTTCCTTTATAGAGTTGGCGCCATTCCTCAACCTTCCCAGAGTATGAGTCTTGGTAGCCTGCTTCCTTGTCGTTGAGTGAGCTACGGGAGTAAGTATTGTTCCATAAAACGAATAACAAGTGAACTTGAAACCAGGTACGTTAATCGACCGGCGAGTGAGTTAGGGACTGTACATAAATTACGCCAACAATTAGGGATGGGAAAAGGCGTTCTACAAATGGCAGTTGTTGAAAGGAGAGGTTTAAACAAAAGTTGACTTCTACAAATGGCAGTTGTTGACAGGAGAGGTTTAAACAAAAGTTGACTTCTACAAATGGCAGTTGTTGATAGGAGAGGTTTAAACAAAAGTTGACTTCTACAAATGGCAGTTGTTGAAAGGAGAGGTTTAAACAAAAGTTGACTTCTACAAATGGCAGTTGTTGACAGGAGAGGTTTAAACAAAAGTTGACTTCTACAAATGGCAGTTGTTGAAAGGAGAGGTTTAAACAAAAGTTGACTTCTACAAATGGCAGTTGTTGACAGGAGAGGTTTAAACAAAAGTTGACTTCTACAATACTGTTTTTATATACACCAATTAAATAATGTAAAATTGATGAATATTTTTGCAAAAAATATACATCGTTTAGTTTTAACGTGTTTTTTTTCTAAAAATAAAATTGAAATGGGGGGGGGGGGGTTATATTTTTGCCATTATGGCCCTTGAATTCTTCATAGTTGTTGACTAATTGGAAGGGGGGTGGTGAGAATCCTAAATTGACCACAAAATATTGACACATTTCATGTACAGCCCCTGAACATTATAGAACATTGGCTACCAAACAATACATTATATTTGTAAGTTGGAAGGAAACATAAAGGGTAAACATAGAGTTACCAAACTGAAAAGAACATTTAAATTAAGGCGAAACAAGTGTTGAAGATCCATTACGAAATGTCTGAAGAAGAGGCAGCCTTGTTCTCAACTATACTCAATGAACCTGGGCACTGAAAGAAGAGAGATGGATTCAAAGATAATGCAGGAAGGCAGTAGTGTCATTAAGAAAACGAGAGAATTTTGCAAAGAGAGAGGAATAAAGAAAAGGGGTTAGATCTAATTAAGAACGCACCGGAAATGAAAATAGCGGAAACTTGACAAATGTGAGTTAAAGGATGGGGTAATTGAGATTCGAACTAAGAGAAAACACGTGATCAGTAAATTGGACGTCGCTGCTAATTCGTCTGTCTCTGGAATAGCCATGCGTGTCTATCCGTGACCTTCGACAATGCTATACTCGAAACGATCATGGTCTATACAAAGCATCTTTACTTATCTTAGCTGATCGGACTTATTTGCAATACAGACTGCCATTACATAAAACCTGTGGGCTAACCAAACCGCGTCACAACTCTTGACAGATTCTATTTGTCCGTTTTTCTCTCCGTTTATCTCATTGTAGAGCCAGACAATGAAAAGCAACGGGTACGACAGATCAGGCCAAGAATTATGATACATGAAGCCATATGTGAATGTAATTGGAGAAATGTATTGACAATATGACTCGGCGCAAAATCTGTATTCTTTCTGAATGTGTCCAATACAGAACTACGTGGAGCACACGAATATTGGAAGTTTGGGAACATGTAAAGGAACTATAAATATAGTAGACTTCAGACCGGCAGAAGCTTCGCCTCCATTTTACAACATGATACAATCAGTTATCTCGATCAGCGATTCTTCTAAGGTGCGAGCTCGCGATATCACTAGAACATACCGTTTAAGAAATGCAAATCCCTCTCGCATAAAATACTATCGAACGACCTTTTCTTCGAGGCAGATACAAACATAGACATATTCACCGCTTATACAACTTCAGATGTGCTCGTAAGTAGAGCAAATTAGAGGGAACACTGTAATCGGCTACATCCTACCAACAATAAAATTAAGAAGCATGGAGGAATTATAGACAGAATCAGAAGGTATCAGACGGTACCCACTCTGCTCTTTCTTCTGAATTTATCCTGCAAATAATACAGTAGACCGAGAACGAAAGTAAGAAGGGAAGAAGAAGGAACACTACGTCGTGCAGAAGATGCTGAAAAATTTGACTGTTAAAGTAATTGTAGCAACCCTGAAATTATAGCCATAATAAAACAGTTGATAGTTAAAGTAATTGTGACAACTCTGAAATTCTAGCTATTATAATTTACCTATAAGCTAAACAAGCAATAGCTTATGACCCCCATTTCCTTGGGGCTCCCAAAAATCATATTTGGCACTGACATATATTATCTTGACTTATAAAGGGCCCCGTATCTGAAATAGCGTAGGGCCTTATCAAGTCTAAACCCGACACTTAATGTTATTTATATTATTCATTTCAACCGTTCAAGTACGGGATAAATATTAGCCATTTTATTGCAATATTTGATCATTTTGAAATGTAAATTGTCCCACAATTTATGTTTTGGCTATTTTTGTATATTTTGTTGTTGTCGTAGTCTAATTGAAAATGTAACCATATACCTCTGTATGTGCTCTTAAATGTAAACACATATTTTTTTGTTTAAATTTATGAGAACGTTAAACATCTGACATCACAAGCAAGTAATATTGTTTATAAAACTTTTTCTTTCGTCCAGCTGACAAAACACAACTAAGAAACAGAATGAAACTTAATCTCCTTGATGTAGTTAATAGAACTTGAGCTGTTATTTACATTTAAATTAATTCAACGCTCGTTTTACTGTGCTTTCAGTAGTTGTATAGATAACCAAAAAACCGGAGCTTCTCAATACATTAAAAAGGGGGTTAGACAAGGTTGTGTAATGTCACACGATCTTTTAAATTTATACAGTGAAATAAACAAGAGTTACATTAAAGATATGCCATGAATATCGGTTATATAACCTATATATAATATAGGTTAACCTCCAACTGATATAAACAACATACGATAAGCTGAGGGTACAATTTTGACTGGCGAAAATGAAACACAGTTACAAGAAATGACAATTATGCACAATAAATTCAACACAAAGCACATTGTTTGAATACAAGATGCACTGAAACAATGCTAATAACAAAGACCAAATGTCCCTCAGAATGCAAAATCAAAGTAGATGGGACCCGTCTAAAACACGTCAACATATTGAAATATCTGGATACTTTATAATTTTAGAAGGAAGAAGTATTATCTTGTGTCTTGTGTTGTCCTATCCATGTGTGCCGCTAGGCGTCTTGAGGACTCGAAGTCTTTAATTAACTGTGATGCCACTGCCATAGTGAAGCCTTGGTGTTCTAGTATTTTTCTGATGTCATCTATCCATCTTCGTCTGCGTCTTCCCCTGTTTCTCCTCTTAGATGATCTTTTATTGAAGGCTATCAATGAAATGCGATCTGGCTCCATTCTGAATAGGTGGCCGAACCAGTTTGATTTTTTGTGTGTCTATGTATTCTTTGTACGTTATTGTTTTCATCAGATTCCTTATAGTGGCATTGTTTATTCTCTCGCTTTTTGTTATCCCTAGTGCTGTTCTCAGGCACCTACTTTCGCATAAGGCGAGTTTTTGTTCTAGTTTCTTGTCAATCTCCAGGTCTGGCATTGGTAACACAGTTGGGAAGAAGCATTAGAGAAATTAAATGTCGAATTTCTCAGGCAAATGTAACATTTCACAAATGAAGACCACCAAATTTAATATATATATTGTCAACTAAGGTGAGAAACAGAGTTGTTGGGATGGATATAGAACAAATTCTGATATATAGACGTGAATCTTGAAGAGTCAGAAGTTACTGAAAAATTATAAAGAAGCAGTAGAAATATGGTTTTATGGAAAAATATTAAGAACATCGTGGACAAATTAAAAAGCGAAATGAAGATATCATGAAAGTAGTTAATATAAAATAAGAACTGCTAAATCGCATTAGAAAGAGACAGTGCACATTTTTATGGACACATCATGAGAAGAGGGAAGATGGAATACATTGTAACAACAGGCAATTTGAAACGTAAAAGGGTATGGGGAGACCAAGAGAGGGGTATGGAGAGACCAAGAGAGGGGTATGGGAGACCAAGAGAGGGGTATGGAGAGACCAAGAGAGGGGTATGGGGAGACCAAGAGAGATGAAGCTTGACAGCCTAGCATTGGGACATAGGAGAACATCGGTATTGGAAATTATAAACAACATACGAAATAGAAGGTTGTTGAATGACATAATTCAACGACACGCCGCATGGAATATACGAAGAAATAATGGATAACACACGAAATAGAATATTGTGTGAGAACCAACGCCACACTGCGTGGAGTATGAGAATTTGGTGTATACGATATAGGAGTGTAATGTTATTGCCGTTGCCTAAAATTGGTACATAAATAATTTCAACTCTCTGGCAACGCTGGTGCAAACCTAAATGGCACGCAAACTTCAAACCCGTTTGTACAAATAAATTAAAAACACGGCACGCCTCTAGTAATACAACAATGACGTCACAGTAGCAGATGCCTAAACAAATTTCCTGTTAAGATTACCTGGTCTTAGCATCCATTAAATCAGTCTTCAAACAGATACCAATAGCAGAGTTACCTTCTGAGAAACACAGAAACAAAAGTCAAAATGTGATCTTCTCTTCTCTCTTTATTATTCTGTCTATGTTTAGTACGTATATCTCATACCTGTGAGCATTTCTTCTTTCTGTTCTTGGTCTTTTACTGTGTACCTCGTGTTGGGAGATAAACGCCTTGCATCCGCGGACGTCAATACAATTTGTTATTTTAAAGTCTTTTTCATCCAAAGTAATGGAAATCGCAATTCAGCGAGTCCTGTCATCGCTTTCGTTCTTCGTCAAGTATCTTATTCTCCTGCGCTCAATCTCAAACCCCTGTAGATTAGCAAGATATAGACCCAAGAAGGGAATGCGTGGTCATTATTTACAGCTTGACCGCGATATCTGCGCATTTGGATCTGATACATCCGACTTTGAACATGATTTCTTGGTGACTTTAACCCTCTATGAGATAGGAAAGCCATTCCCCTCTTCCCCAAAACTTCATTATTTGCCACTTATGAAACATGTGGCCGGAGGTAACAGTGATACTACTATTCGCCAATGTCGGGCAACACACAGATTTTCATTTTAATTTAAATCTCTATTTTTTTTTAATTTAAAAAAATAATAAAAACAAATAATTTTTTCACTTCCAGACTTGCTTATTGATGACTCTTACAAAAGTATATGGTAACGGTAAGCTGAGTTGTTTGTTTGTTTGATTTGTTTGAGAATACTAGAAATTGCGAGTGATTAGCTCTTACTTCCTATATTCTGCGGGGTAGTTTTTCAGTTTTCTTTCATACCCAGAAGACTTCAGCTTTCGGCTTAGTGCAATGTCTATTGCAGGAGCCTTCTACTCAGATGGTGTCTATAATTATATAGATGGCATGCTACAAAGCTTCCATACGAGAGTTTCAATATAACGGCATGGCACCTACTATAAGATTTTCTGTTGCATAGGTGGTGTGTCTAGTAGGCCATAAGGTGAGTTATCAGGCATCGTCATAACATATGTCAAGAAATACAAAAATAGGTAGGTGTGTTACCAAAATGAAACATAAAACAACTTAATAACGAGATACAGAGACAGACGACGTTTCGACTATAAAGCCTTCATCAGGACAAACAAATGACCACAATAAAACAAGTCTTACATGGAGACAAATAAAGTTCTAACCTGTACAAATACGTGCTATCATGACCCTTGATAGGAATCTGACTTTCACTGTCCATTCTTTACTTTATTGCCATTATGCGTGTGCTCATTCACATGGGAGGACCATAGACTAGTCGCTGCATCAGTTAAGTTATTTTACTACCATTTTATTCTCATATATCACAAATAAACTGCTCATATTCTCTTCCTTCTGTTTGCTCATTTTCTTTTCTGTTCCTGCCGATTTTGGCCTCTTTTTCTTTCTCCCACCTGATCCCTCGTATCATCTCATTTTGCTCTTCCCTTACATCATGATTGCTTGTCTGTAGCATTCATTCTCTGTTGCCACTTTTGAGGTGAGTATTTTTATTTTATTTTAATGTAATTTACTTGCTACCATATCTTTTCCTTTGTTCATCTCACATTCTTCAGTCTACTTTCTCCTCCCTACGTACTACTAACTTCTCCCCATACGTTTTTCTCACCTGTCATGCTTCCACATCTTTTCTTCCCTCATTACCTATCTGCTATTGTCCTCATCATAACCCTATTTGTCTCCATGTAAGACTTGTTTTATTGTGGTCATTTGTTTGTCCTGATGAAGGCTTTATAGTCGAAACGTCGTCTGTCTCTGTATCTCGTTATTAAGTTGTTTTATGTTTCATTTTGGTAACACACCTACCTATTTTTGTATTTCTTGACATTTTGCCCTGTGTTACCCCAGCCACCTACTTCCTGTTTAGGGTGGTTACCCTACACTGGTTGATTTATCCCTTGATCGTCATAACATACTATTGTTCCATAATTGCTTATCTGCCTAGTCAGCGATTGGCCAGATACCGCCTGACTAGCGTCGTCTTCTCACTTGCTTACATGACAGTCTAAGTTATAGAAGACCTCTGCACAGATTTAATTAAGTCTTCATTCGTTATGTCTCTGATTATTGTCGTGATTTTCGTTCGTCACCATTTACATCGCCTTGGCTATTTTTGACAAGCGACTCCAAAATTATATAAATGGTATATAAAAATTAGTAATAACAACACATTATTTTGGCAATAACATATTATAAGCGATATAATTTTAAGACATAAATTTATTAGGCTTGAATAATTGATAGTTTATTGGGTTTGAATAAATGATAATTTAATGGGTTTGAGCAAATGTTAATTTAAACTGTAATGATTAGAAAACAACAAAAATGGTTAAACACGAACATTGTTATCAGTCATTGAATATTTGTTATTCGTTATATTAATAATATAATAATAATTAAACTATATCTTATATATGACATTGATATAGACTTTTTGTTGATTCTATGGACACGAACACATTCAATCGTATTGCCTGTACAATGTAAACGATCGGTTTAGAAACGAGTTGTACCTGTAACATGAGACTACTAACCAGTCAACAACACAGTTGAATATTTTTTTTAAAAGTTTCAGCCTAATGTATATTCCAGATATATCTACCTATATATGTGATCTGCTCTTTACAGAACGCTGTCTTCACTGCCACTCTGTAAGCCTCTCGGTTATGTGCAAGCTGCCCAGCTTCTTCTTGTGTCATGTTCAGAAGGTCGTCGAGGACATGTGTTCATTGTAGTATAGGTCTGCCTCTTGTTCTCTTCTTTCCTGAAACTTTTCCCACCATGATTATTCTTTCTAAACCATTATTTATCTGTATATGTCAGAAATATGTTCACTTTAGGTTTTGATAGTTTTGAAGAGCATGTAGTTTTTTTATGTTCAGATCTTTGCGCAAGTCTACGTTGGTTCGTCTTTCTGTTCATGATATTCCTAGCAACTTTGTATTACATCTAAAAAATGCCGATGTTTTCTTTTTCCATTGCAGATGCCATTACCCACTTCTCACAAAAATATATATTGTCATTAGAAAGATGTAGCTTCTTAATAGTTGTGACTGTTTTTCTGTTTGCCCTTTGCCATCTATTTTACAGATAATTAGAAATATTAATGAATCAATTCTAGGAAATATATTATATATATAATCCACAAGAAAAGCTTGCAGGATGAAAACCAGATTACACAAAATGAAATGGACCAAAAATTTTTTGTTAAAACACCATTTAAATTAAGACAGAATTAAGATATCACAAAATGTAAGTGAAATGATGAATTTGAGATAAGCCAGGTTTAAAATAATAGATCAGAGACTCGAGCAAAAGACAATCATTACTTGATATAAAGTGCGCGAGGTTCAAGCGAGGGATGTAATTGATCGACACTTCTAATCTTGTTTTGTGATAAATATAAAATATTGCCTCTTTACAACGACAAAAGTTGATCCACATCAACAACTGATATCTTAAAATTTGTGGACACCGGTAAAAGCAAACGTTAGATGGATAACATTACAGAAATGTTGTAGCAATAGAGCAATCGATAATAATTTAGACTACAGTAGAAATGTTTCATCAATATGATACTTATACATAACACAAGCTAGTGAGTTGTACCGTTGACAAAACCATCAGTCTAAAGTAAACGAAATTATATAGATGTAAGTATACAAAACAAAACAAAAATCAACGTTTCAAGTTTAAAGTTATTCTAAATATAAATATAGAAAAATTGAGAACAGAGGATAAACAATAATATCCAAAAGACTAAAGGGGGAGGTGGTTTATGGAATCTTGTGCTGTCATTCATGTTTTATTTTATCACTCCAGTTCTTTTATCATAGTTGTTTTACTTTGTTCTCATTTATTCATGTTTTAACTTGTGTCACTATGGTGGTACGTGAGGTATTTGTCATGGTCACCATAGATTTTTCTCTTGTTAAATGTCTGCAGTCTAGTCTTTGTCACCTTAATGTTTTATTTATATTTATCATCGATTCCTTCTGTATTCATCTTGAGAAAAACCTTATGGTTAAAACGTCGATTTAGTCTGTTTTGTATACTGTCATCCATATTATTTCGTATTCATTAATCTGATATTCTGTTTGTGAATAGTGAAACTAGCTAGTGTTCTGTGTAAATACAACAATAGAGGTGCAGATGAAGACATTTGGTTCTAACACATTTCTCTATCAGAGTAGGCAACACAAACTATCTCACAGTAATTCGCGCAAGAATCTCTACCCGCTATTCAATCTCTACCCGCCATTCAATATCTACACGCCATTCAATCTCTACCCGCCATTCAATCTCTACCCGACCTTCAATCTCTATCCGCCATTCAGTCTCCACTCGCCATTCAATCTCTACCCGCCATTCAATCTCTACCCGCCATTCAGTCTCCACCCGACATTCAATCTGTATCCACCATTCAATCTCTATACACTATTCAATCACTACCCGCCATTCAATCTCTACACGCTATTCAATTTCTACCCGCCATTTAATCTCTATCCGCCATTCAATCTCTACACGCCATTCAATCTCTACCCGCCATTCAATTTCTACCCGCCATTCAGTCTCCACCCGACATTCAATCTGTACCCACCATTCAATCTCTATACACTATTCAATCACTACCCGCCATTCAATCTCTACACGCTATTCAATCTCTACCCGCCATTCAATCTCTACACGACCTTCAATCTCTATCCGCCATTCAATCTCTACCAGCCATTCAATCTATAACCGCCATTCAATCTCTACACGCCATTCAATCTCTACCCGCCATTCAATCTCTACACGACCTTCAATCTCTATCCGCCATTCAATCTGTACCCACCATTCAATCTCTATACACTATTCAATCACTACCCGCCATTCAATCTCTACACGCTATTCAATTTCTACCCGCCATTTAATATCTATCCGCCATTCAATCTCTACACGCCATTCAATCTCTACCCGCCATTCAATCTCTACCCGCCATTCAGTCTCCACCCGACATTCAATCTGTACCCACCATTCAATCTCTATACACTATTCAATCACTACCCGCCATTCAATCTCTACACGCTATTCAATCTCTACCCGCCATTCAATCTCTACACGACCTTCAATCTCTATCCGCCATTCAATCTCTACCAGCCATTCAATCTATATCCGCCATTCAATCTCTACCAGCCATTCAATCTCTCTCCGCCATTCAATCTCTACCCGCCATTCAATCTCTACCAGCCATTCAATCTCTAAAAGCCATTCAATCTCTATCCGCCATTCAATCTCTACCAGCCATTCAATCTCTATCCGCCATTCAATCTCTATCCGCCATTCAATCTCTACCCGCCATTCAATCTCTAACCCGACCTTCAATCTCTATCCGCCATTCAATCTCTATCCGCCATTCAATCTCTACCCGCCATTCAATCTATACCCGCCATTCAGTCTCCACCCGCCATTCAATCTGTACCCAGCATTCAATCTGCCCCCGCCATTCAATCTCTACCCACCATTCAATTTCTACACGCTATTCAATCTCTACCCGTCATTCAATCTATATCCGCCATTCAATCTCTACCCGCCATTCAATCTCTATCCGACCTTCAATCTCTATCCGCCATTCAGTCTCTACCCGCCATTCAATCTCTACCCGTCATTCAATCTCTACCCGCCATTCAATCTCTACCCGCCATTCAATCTCTACCCGACCTTCAATCTCTACCCGCCATTCAATCTCTACCCGCCATTGAATCTGTACCCACCATTGAATCTCTACCCGCCATTCAATCTCTACCCGCCATTCAATCTCTACCTGTCAATGAATACGTACCAGACAATGAATCATCTCTTTCGATGCCCCTGACTCTGGCTTAATATAAACAACATATATCATTGTGCTGCTGTTAGCTTAGTTGAGAAAAGAAACCTACTTCATTCTTATCATACATTATTCTATCTTGTCCATAATACGCTGGGACGTCTGCTGTAATAAGTACATGAAGGTCAATAATTGAACGATAAATACAAGAACTATAGTGATAAACAACAAGAATTATAGTGATAAACAACACGAACTATAGTGATAAACAACACGAATAATAGTGGTAAACAACAAGAATCATATTGGTAAACAACAAGAATCATAATGGTAAACAACAAGAATTATAGTGGTAAACAACAAGAAGCATAGTGGTAAACAACAAGAATCATAGTGGTAAACAACAAGAATTATAGTGATAAACAACAAGAATTATAATGATAAACAACAAGAATCATAATGGCAAACAACAAGAATCATAATGGTAAACAACAAGAATTGTAGTATTATAGTGGTAAACAACAAGAATTATAGTATTATAGTGGTAAACAACAAGAATCATAGTGGTAAACAACAAGAATCATAATGGTAAACAACAAGAATTATAGTGGTAAACAACAAGAAGCATAGTGGTAAACAACAAGAATTATAGTGGTAAACAACAAGAAGCATAGTGGTAAACAACAAGAAGCATAGTGGTAAACAACAAACATTATAGTGATACACCTTATAAAGTCTTCGTGACAGGTAAATATGTTGTATGGCCTATTGCTTGCTTTAGAGGCACCAACGTAGCCAAGGAGAAGGTTGAGTGTCCACAGGAGGCCACCTACCACACATGATTTGAAACCACTGGTCTACACTAACCGAGCTTGGCGAATACTGATGATGACACCTATATTTCGCCCTATTGAATCTAAATGTGTTGTCTGATTAGGTGGAAATAAAAGAGCTTGTGGAAGGAAGACACGGAAATACAGACAAGACATATTCTAGTGAGAAACTATTTTAAGATTTAAACAGTTTTCTGGGAAGGGGGTGGGGGTTCTAGTTTCCCTAGTTCTAGATAAAACATAAGATGAAGCTACAGAAAGATTCGTGTTAGATCTGGCATGAGCAGTGAGGTAGAAATTGTTGATTTGAAACATCTGAGAGGTATTATTTTTACAAAAATCCCACTTGTCCGAAAAACCCAACTTGTGAAAAAAAAACCGCACTTGCGAGAAAAAACCCCACTTGTGAGAACTTAGCAGGGACGCTAATACGGCTTCTGCAGAGGGAGTGGGCGGTTATGCAATAAAAATGGGCGTTATTTTATTTTTACCTTCTCTGTAGTTAATGCAGTTTTAATTTCCTATGTTTTAGGAGGTTTTGAGCCTTAAACACAACCCTTCCCCCTTCTCTACATGTTTGGAACTCGAGTATATTGGTTGTGCAATAACAAGGTCTTTGACTCCACCAGGTAACATATATTCAAATTGTAGTAGATGTAGATCGCGGGAACTGTTTCAAAACAGTAATGCAAATCAAATACATTGTTTGTTTTGAGTCCCTAGTCAATCATACATGCATATGGACTTATTGGTTATCATCTATCAAAAGTAACGCCATTTGGTTTTTTCTTGATTTTCATTAGCCACATTGTGTAGACAGCTAATGAGGAGCCTGA